>CACVCL010016450.1:135000-170000 GCA_902729485.2 Mus minutoides | reverse complement strand
GAGTCTAATCTCTTGAATTCTTTGTATATATTGGATATTAGCCCTGTATTGGATTTAGGATTGGTAAAGACCTTTCTCAATCTTGGTTGCCTTTTTGTCTTATTGATAGTGTCCTTAGTCTTACAGAATCTTTGCAATTTTATGAGGACCCTTTTGTCAATTATTGATCTTACAGCACAAGCCATTGCTGTTCTGTTTAGAAAAATTTCCCCTGTGCCCATGTGTTTGACTTTTCCCCATTTTTTACTCGATAAGTTTCAGAGTGTCTGGTTTTATGTGGAGGTCCTTGCTCCTTGGACTTGAGCTTTGTCCTAGGAGATAAGAATGTATCAATTTGCAATATTTTATATGCTTTCTGCCATTTGAGACAGCACCATTTGTTGAAAGTGTTGTCTTCTTTCCACTTGATGATTTAGCTCCTTTTTTTCAAAGTTCAAGTGACCATAGGTGTGTGGGTTGATTTCTGTGTTTTCAATTCCATTCCATTGACCTTATTGTTTGTCACTGTACCAGTACCATGCAGTTGTTATCACAATTGCTCTGTGGTACAGTTTGAGGTCAGTACAGTTGTTGGTGATTCAACCAGAAGTTCTTTGATTGTTTTTTTTTTTCCAATTTTTATTAGATAATTTCTTCATTTACATTTCAAATGCTATCCCGAGAGTTCCCTATACCCTCCCCTATCCCCTGCCCTGCTCCCCTACCCACCCACTCCCACATCTTGGCCCTGGCGTTCCCCTATACTGGGGCATATAAAGTTTGCATGACCAAGGGGCCTTTCTTCCCAATGATGGCCCACTAGGCCATCTTCTGCTAGATATGCAGCTAGAGACACAAGCTCTGGGGGTACTGGTTAGTTTATATTGTTCTTCAACCTATAGTGTTGGAGACCTCTTCAGCTCTTTCAGTACTTTCTCTAGCTCCTCTATTGGGAACCCTGTGTTCCTTCTAATAGCTGACTGTGAGCATCCACTTCTGTGTTTGCAAGGCACTGTCGTAGCCTCACACGAGACAGCTAAACCAGGGCCCTTTCAACAATATCTTGCTGGCGTATGCAAGAGTGTCTGCATTTGCTGGTTGATTATAGGATGAATCCCCGGCTGCAGCAGTCACTGGTTGGACCATCCTTTTGTCTCTATCCTAGGTTTTGTGTTATCCCAGATGAATTTGCAAATTGTCCTTTCTAACTCTGTGAAGAATTTAGTTGCAATTTTGATGGGGAGTGCTTTGAATCTGTAGATTGTGTCTTTAAGATTTGGAGAGGTGAACATTTTTATCACCAACTTGCCCCTAATCAATGTTACCATTTCATATACTCTAAATTTCATTTCATAAATTTCATCTGCATCAAGATTCAGCTAAAATATTTATTCATCATTCAGTGTACCTTTTTGTTGGTGAAATTAATTTTTCTCAGCCAAATTGCTTTAAAACAATTTTCATTATTGCTTATTACGTCTGAAAGTGAAAAACAAAATTTAAAATCAGTAGTTAATTGCTCTTTGAAATGTCAATCTGAGGAAGAAGAACATACTGAAGTTTGACTCTCAGAAATACTTATTAAAAATCAATGTTACTCACCTTCTTTGTGGGGCAAATAGACATTAACAGTGTTTGATGAGTCTAATGCACACTGTATCCTAGCTTCAATGTCAAATATATCCAATTTAAAAATGGAAATAGGAATATGGATGGAATATAAGCTTTTGCTTGCCTCCTTAATATTGGGAATTTGAACACATTTTCCCTTTTTCTTTATGTATTTCATTTTTTAAATTATTCTTTTATTTTTTAATTGAACACAAACTCCTCTCTACAATAATACACCTGATCACAGTTTCCTCTTTCTCCATTTTTTCCTGGCTCACCAGCACTTCTTCTTCTTCCAGATCCACATTCCCTCATTTTTCTCTTCAGAATAAGGTTTCAAAAAATGACAGTCAAACAGGACAAACTAAGACCCAAAAAATCAAGGTGAAAGCCCTATTATTATGGCTGTAAAAGGCAACCGAGTAGCAATCAAAGAGTTGGAAGAGCAGGAAAAGAGTCAGAGATACACAGGCTCCCATAGTTAAAAGTTTCACAGATGTACCAAGATACCAGTTATAACATGTAGACAAAGGACTTGATGCAGATATTTGCATGCCTGCGCTTTTCCCTGTAGGATCTTTAAGCCCATATGAGCCTCTAGTTCCACAAGATGTTTTCTATGCACACACACACACACACACACACACACACACACGTGTCTGCGTGTGTGTTTGCATGTGTGTGTGAGTGTGTGTGTGGGGGGGTGGGATGGGTGTGTGTGTGTGTGTGTGTGTGTGTGTGTGTGTGTGTGTGTGCTTTTCTTGGGGGACGATTAAGGGGGAAGATATGAAGGGACCTGGAGATAAGTGAGACTGGATTGCATGATGTGAAAATCACAAAGAATCAATAAACAGTTAAAAAATAAATCAACACTTTAAAAGCCCAAGACTCTTAACTAAGATCAGCTAAAAAATCAAACCCAGTTTATACACTTTTTTATTGCAAAAGGGATTAACAATCTGTGAGAATGAAACCTTTGCTTTACTGGAATAATAGGTGTCCCTACACTAGGGATAAAGAATCAGGCATGCTTCTTAAGAGATCTACATCACTAACCTGAAATTTTCTGGAAAGTAGTTCCTCAGAGTCAGCACATAGACTCTATTATTCAGAGGAGATTAACATTGCATCTTAAATTTACAGCTAAAAACTGCTATGGAGAGTACACATAGCTTGTCCTATAGGCTCAGTCTGGTTTCAAATGACCTGTGATGTCTTCTATGGATATTCCACAGGTCTGGAAGCACCAGTGTGCTGGTGAATCCACCAAAACTGAAGTTGTACCATCACCAGTGGCCTCCTGGTCTTGTTTTAAGCATTCCAATTCTTGCACAGATGCCAAAACTCAGCTTGTTTCTATGTCTTTTTCAGTCTTCAGCTTTCATGCCACTATTGCATAGCTGCAGAGATCTGCCAGAATAGATATTGCTGTGAATTCTATGTGTCTGAGCTAAGTAGAAGTAAGCTGGCACTGTTAGAGTTAGTCCTCGGTTAGAGGTTTCAGGTTAATACCTGCCAGAATCCCTTTCACCCTATGTATAAAACGTGGGTATTTTAGCAATAGATTCCCAAATTCAAGTTCTCAGGTACAAATCAGTTCGATGTCAAGAGCCAACATTGTGTGTGGATCCTTTTGGTCCTACCAGACTGCCAGCACTGATAGAAATTTCTCATGGAACTAGGAATTTTATTGGATAGTATATTGGTCTTGAATATGGAGATGTAATCATAAATAACCTTATATCTGTACTTGAAAATTTATCATTTATCCAGCTATCTTTTATCTATTTATCTCTTTAACTACCTAGCATCTACCTATTTAGATAGATAGATGATAGATAGATAGATAGATAGATAGATAGATAGATAGATGATAGATAGATGATAGATAGATGATAGATGATAGATAGATAGATGATAGATAGATAGATAGATGTAGAGATATCACTTATCTATATTTTAAGTACACATGTAATGTTAAATTATGTGTTATCTATTCTTAGAGTTGTCTCCTTTTATCTCCCCTCTCTGTATTAACCTACCTCCCTCTCTCTTTTTTTTTTCAATTTTTATTAGATATTTTCTTAATTTACATTTCAAATGCTATTCTGAAAGTCCCCTCCTCCCTCCCCCCTCCCTGCTCACCTGTCCACCCACTCCCAATCTTGGCCCTGGCATTCCCCTGTAGATTTCACATTTTTCTCTCCGAAGGAGCTCTTTCTTGCTATTCTGTTCTCAAAAACTTCTCTCCGATCTCCTTGTGTTTCTTCTCTACTATTCTGGCTTCTGCAATGACATCAGGTTATATGATAATATATAAAGATTCAGATCTATTATTCACAAGTAAGTGAGAACATGTGTCATTTGGCTTCTGCTAGAGGTTTGGGGTACCTTTCACAGTATGTTATTTCCAGGCTGCATCTGTCTATCTGAAAACTTATTTTTATTTTAATTTACAAATGAATATAATAACAGTATGAATATGTACCTGACTTTCATCATTTGAGTGGAATTTATACTTTTTCCATTGTCTAGTTATTGTGAATAAAGAAGACAAAGCCGATACTTCCATTTTTGTATATGCTAAAGAGTATTTCAGCATTTATAAATTCAATGGAATTGCACTCAAACTTCCTACAACAGTGTAGTCAAAACCACTTTAATTGATTCTAAAATTCGTGTGGAATTACAATTAACTAAAGATAGTAAAAACAATCATGAACTTAACGAACAATACCAGAGGAATAAATACACTAATTATTGACCTATATTATAGAGCTCCATAATAAAACCAGGTTGGCACAGGCAGAAAAACAAACAAATCATATCAATTAATAGACAAAAAATCCTTACTGTGAATACTCAGAATTGGCAAATATGTCAGAAATATACACAGTGGGAAAAACAGCATCTTCAACAAATTATGCTGGGACAAATGGATGCCCACATGCAGAAGAAAGGTTTTGAGCTGTACATAACATGTTGCATGAAAATCTACTTCCTATAGATCAAAGACCTGAAATACTGAAATCTGAAATACTAAAAGAACTAAAAGAAAATGTATGCAGTTCTCTTTAAAGTTCATGAAAAGAAAAAAGACTTTCCAAATAGGAATCCATTTGCTCAGGATTTCAAGTCAGCAATTAACAATTGGGTTTCAATATCTGTTAATCAAAGGAACAACCATCAAGTAAAGAGTAAGTCCAGACATACATCAGATGACAGATTAAATTTAGGGATATATACAGAATCCAAATCTGATAGGCAAGAAAACAAAGAACCTAACTAAAAAGTAGGCTTTTTGGTAGAGAAATTTCATAGAGAACTTAATTAGACCAAATTATTTTTCAAAGAAGATATGCAAATTATTAAGACATATCTTAGAAATTACAGAAAATGGTCCAAATCCAAAACTGGAAGAGAGAGATGAATATCAAGCCAACCCCTAAGCAAGGAGTTTTCTCAATTGGAAGTTTCTAGGGGAAAATAAGTCAGTATTCTCTCAGACTGTAGTCCTTGGTATGTTGACATGGTCCAGTGTAAGCCCCATTTGAAGAAGATTTGGGCAACACAAATTGCACTTGATTGGTTTAAGAAACAGAAACAAAGTTGTGTGGGCAGGGGAAATAGTGAAACTAAGAGAACTTGGGGCAGCAGAGCTGAAGAATAGAGTAACTAAATTTCATAAAATTTTCATTTGGATGTGTGTGTGTGTGTGTGTGTGTGTGTGTGTGTGTGTGTGTGTGAGTGTGTGTATGTGTTGTATTGTACATTTTAGTAGTCCCTATATTCCTATAATTCTGCAAGGCTTAAGGCCTTGGCACAAGCATAGCAGGTGCTAGCAAAGTAGAGGACAATGGAGTTAGAACACACTTTTCCCACACTTCAGTTTCTGTGCTGAAACAAAGAGTATGCAAGATTGTAAAGACAAAGTGGAAAGAAAAATATGGACAGATATAAAGAGAAAGGCAAAGAGAATTACTTTGACTAAAAACACATTGTAAACGTGTAGGACATTTTCATAACTATTTTTAAATTCATAAAACTCTGCTAGAAAGATTTGTGACTCATAATAATACAGTAATCTCATTTAAAGTATCTCACTGTGTGCTCAACCAAACTCAAGCCCTAAGAACTGTAGAGGAGTGCCAAGGACTTGGGTTTCTCTATGGAACAATTCTATTAACATCCTGCCAATAGCCAGATGTCACTGTCAGAAAGAAAACACCTGCACCTGAAATTAACTTAGGGCCAGCTATAAAACAGAGATGGCCTCATCCTTAATGTTTAATTAAGGTATTTTCTTTTCCTTATTTAAAAGGCAGAGGTATGAACATGAAATATGAACATGAAAATGAGCTACAGAGTAACACAGAATATCATATAATGTATAGGGCTTCAGCAAAACAAAACATCTTCATTATAAAAACTTAGTCCCGATTGAGGGCTAGTTCACTTTCCTCCTAGTCAACAAATATTCTTGAAGCCTTTCTCTCGTTAATCTTGGTACTCTGTGAAATATGAGAGCAGTTTTATTAGCACTGTATGTACCAACATGAAAAATATACGTTGTCATATACGATGTGCTACAGATTCACATTCCTCATGCCTCAGAATTTAGTGAAATTTCTAGAGGATCTAACTTATTATTATCTATTATGATTCCCCCAAACACTAGTAACTGTGTAGCTATATTAGTTATGGTAAATATTACAATGATTGATTGACATCCTGAAATAAATGCAAGTATATGCATATGTGATAAAATATATGACACATTATGTAATTGGTGCATCTTCAGATACATAATCATGTCTAGCATTTCTTAATTATAATAGGAGCTATGCTTTTATGCTGATTTATTTTTCTCTGTGCTTAAAGTCATTTACTAGTAGCAAATTAGGTGCTTAGCAAGCCAGAGAACGTCTATTATGGCTAATCAGCTGCCTCATTGAATCAGGGCGGGGTATGTGAATGTGCAGGTTGCCTATGATTGAAGCTATATAACTGCATCTCTTATGAATTTCTGGGATCTACAACATGTTATTTATATTTGTCCAAAAAAAAAAACTCATCAAATTTAATTAAAGCCAAATTCAATGCGCCTCTTTCCTATCAGCATACTCTCTCTTGTCCATTGTAGTCATTGTCCCTTTATTGCTGCATAAGACAAAATATTTGCATCGAAATTTTACTAACAGCATTAGAAATTTGTTCAAAGCTACATATTGATGGGATATTTCATGTAAACTCAATTCTTCATTGGCTAATCAATTAGCTTTTTAGAAGATGAGGTTCTATATGCTTCTAAATCATTTATGACCATTTTATCTGAATATATTCCTTTTTTAATGGGTTTGCCTCTTTCACCAAAATATGACCAATCTTTAATTCATACAAACACCTTTCTTACTACAAACATAGAGTATTGTAAGGTATTTGCCTCAGCCATGTAGAATGTCACTGAAGCTCTGTATTTTGGAAATAACTAGGAAACAAAGCTTCTGGAAACTGCGATTTTCAAATGACATATAATTTCCTAATGTACATAATAGTTTATGTATGCCATGCTGCCAGGCCATCCCTGTGTTTCTGTAATGATTTCAGGGTTGTTGAAAATAAAAATTTAAGGTTCTTAGGAAATCATTAAGTGGTTTTTCTATTCCTCAATGAATATGAAAAGGCATAAAATGACTGTCCAGCATTATTTACAGCCAATGATATTAATGGCTGAACAGAAAAAAAAAAAAAAGGTAAATCTGGAAACTGCTGTTGCTATTTTCCTTAAAATTTATTTCATAAGAGGTTTAAAATGAACCAAAATTTTATGGCCATCATGAAGCAAATACTTTGAGCCGAGATAAAAAAAATATATTCCAAACTGTAAATAATCATTTACTATGAATTGAACCCATTTTCTAATGAATCATTCAGAAATGCATGTCTTATTAATTTGGATTCTCACTTTTCAGTATTAATTGTACCCACATGTTAATATAGAGCAGTATTGTTATCATTTTATTGAAGTTGTTGAAGTTCTGAAAAGAAAAATAAATAAAAACAGGAATCTGTCTGCACCTTCCACTTAGGAAATATAATTTGGCTGACTATATGGATCCCTAGGATATTTTTTAAATTGCCACTTAATACGTCACTGACTTTCTTCTTGATTATTTGGCCTTTGTTACATTTTGTCTCATTTTTCAATTCTATATTATAATAAAGTGTTTCTTTGAATTATGCTTTCTTCTAAATTTTATTTTCCAGTTTGGCTTTTTTGAACAAGATCACATACTATATAGTCCAAACAAGACTAAATGAAATATGGAACACAGGCTGACCTAAACACACAAAATTTCTTTTTATTAATCCTGGTTGGAGTTGAGATTACAGACATTATTATTATTATTATTATTATTATTATTATTATTATTAATCTATTATATTATTGACACATGAAAATAGTAAGCATAATATTATCAAACCAATATATTTGTTAAATATGCATAGCTGTATACAGTACCATAACATATGAAAAATGTTTAACTATTCCAAGGATACTTTGAAAACTAGGTTTACAAATAGCAATAAGATCTCTCACTTACTAAACTAGAAAATAAACTATAAATAAATAAATGAATAAACATATAATTTTAATAGATAAATTACTTAATTTATTAAATGTCTGTTAAATAAATTAAGTAATTTTAGAGATTAAATTGATACATTTGGTTAAATAAAGTAATAATGACATGAATTCTCTTATAAAAGTATGAAATACATATCAATTCTCACAATCCCATACATTACTATGCAATTTTATTTTTGCTGATTTTTAGAATCATTCATAGTAGCTTTGAGTGAAATATGGGGAAATCTATATGCCTGCCGAGGCTCATTTCTTAGGCTTCAAGAAGTGCCAAGTTCAATCAACAATGACTGTCAGATTAGAGTCGGATAACATTTAGTGTGCATGATCACTGGTCTTTCCTTTATCCTCTCTGCAATGAGGATTAATTGGGTTCATGACCCAAATAGAGGGAAAATGCTCATAGTTGTGCCCAACGGACGTGTAACTTTCAGATGTTATCTTCCTGTGGCAACAGTGCTGCACTATACATATTAAAAGAAAACTAATAACTGAAGTATGGTCTAAAATGTATAATTAAAACAACAAATGAAGTCTGCTGTTGAATTGGCTTAGTTATTTTCCTGTCATTTCCTGCTGATAGTGCAATTACATTTGTGTGTATATAATGCACAACACAAATTTATTTTAAATTGTAGTTTTGAAAAAATGAAACAGTCACCAGAATACCAAATTTAATTTTATGGTTTCATGTATTTTAATGTATTTTATTTACTTCCTAAGCAAGCAAACATATGCTTTTTACATAAGAAGGGAAAAAAAAATCCTGTAAGTCAAAGAATTATGCCCAAAGAATCCTTCGTTGTCTGTGTTTACAAAAAAAAAAAAAAAAAAAAAAAAAAAAAAAAAAAAAAAAAAAAAAAAAAAAAAAAAAAAAAAAAAAAAAAAAAAAAAAAAAAAAAAAAAATCACTAGAAAAATTATAAATGTGTTAAGGATAAAGAGAAAGTGCTAAAATAATAGCAGTAAAACTTGTAATTCACATAGCAAATTTTAGATTTTTCTTTGTATGTGAAAAGAATAGACAAAGTAAAATGAATAAAAGCCACTCAGTCACTCATCTCACAATAAAGTCAATTAAACAGTCTCCTGTATCTAAATCTTTTTTTTTTTTTTTTTTGGCAAAGCAGAAAACTGAAATTGATATTTTCAGAAAGTGATTCCTCTTTAAAACATCATGACATTCAAAAACCTTAAATGGTAAATGAGTAAGTCATTGTAGTTTCATTATATTTCTTTTTATTAAAAAAAAAAAGTATGTCATTTTGTGTCCTAAACAGATTAACATATGTATATCTTACTGCCATTTGGAAGAGAAAACAATATAGATTTCTGTAGTAATGAAGAGATGAAGTGTACACTAGAAGCTTAAAGTTAGAGAAATGAGCTCGGAAAGATGTGATATATTTAGTATTATAAAATTTTCCACTTGAGAGTGACAGGAAATTTAAACAAAGTGAATAGAAAAAGTACTGTCTTTAAAGGTCCATTTATAAATGTCACTGTATCAAGGAAACCTATTTCTAAAGACAGACTTTCAATTCATTTTGGTGTTAGGTGTCAGTGACAAGTGACACAGGTCAGTCCTTAGTCAATGACAAAAGGCAAACTAATGGCAAATATTTATAAATATACTAAACTACTCATGGAAGGTCATGTAAACACTAAGTGCTTTTTAACTCAACCCTGAGTGATATAATTGCATATTACTCTCATCCTGACCTTAGTCAGAAACTTATGTTTAATAGCAGCCACAGGACCTACATGGTGTCCTTTCCTGGGAGCAATTACTGAAGCCCTTTTGTTCAGCTCATAGCAAGAACTTCATTGTGTAGAATGCTTATGGGAAATTGAATACAAGTAATTTGCTTTTAAATCTTGTCCTTTCATAGTATAAAATTCCACATCATTGATACATATTTCATAAGCCATTCTATGACATATATTTGAGCATTTAAATGACACCTTTGATTTTGTGGAATAATAAGTGTCCCTACTAATACATCACAAGGATGTGTTAATATACAGTTCTTGTAGATGACAGATAAGAATGGAATCTTTGGGTAGTAATAATTTCTAGTAAGAACAATAATATGCTTTCAAACCAATTATATAATAAAATGATACAAGTTATAAAATATCAGTTTGAAGAAAGGTTATAGCTTGTATTTGGGGGGAAATGTTTTTACTGGCTTCAATTAAAGGTCAAAGCTACATATATGTATAAAAAAGAAATATGAATTTCCTTCTTAATAATGTACTATATCAGGTTTCTCAAGCGCTCTGAGCAATATAACTGTTGGACACAAACACAGATTGCACTGAGGTACATCCAGGAGTAGAAAGTCAATGAAACAAAGACTCCATGTTTTTGTAGTTATGAGTTGTGTATATAGGAGTGTTGGTGGTTATGTTTTATTTTGATTTGATATTTTATTATCTTGTGTTATTTTATTTTTCTTTAATTTTTATTTTGTTTTGGTTATGGAAAGAGATGGGAAGAAAGTGAGTGAGGGGGTTTGAACATGAGATCAGGAGCTATAGAAACTTGGCAAAGGGCAATATTGTCAAAGTATATTATATGGAAACAGTTTTTAAAATAGTTTAATGATAATGACTAATCCTTCACTACTAAATGCATTCAAATATGAAAATTTATACTAATAGAAAGGCTTTGATACTACTCTTCATGAAGACAACTTCTTATGTATATTAATTTTTCTTATTACACTTTAGAAATGAAAGAAATAAAGTATCATAAATGAGATATAATTTATTGAAAGAATACTATGTTTATTTGAATGTAGAAAGTTGACCTGTATTTGTAAAATAATGGAATTTCAATTTCATGTAAGATTTATCTGTGATCATCATCAGCATTTTGATGTTACAAATAAACTGTAAATATTTCATTAGAATGCGAGACCTTTAAAATCGCAATTTCTGATCAGGTTAATTTAGTTAAGCTTGCATTAGGTGTCCTTCAGGGCAAATCACACACTTGATTCTACCTTTCATAATTTTCTGTCCAAATGGAAAAAAAAAATTAGAAACAAGCTTATACTGGTTTCAGTAGTATGTAGTGACAATTATTAGCATATTTATAAATGACTTTTTAAAATATATTAATAAGCAAGTGTTTAAAGAGTTCTTGTGTCCTGTATGAAGAATCTTTGACCATCTTGCTTTCTTGCCTTTTTGCTGAAATTTTTGTAATCTAAAAATGTCTGGTATCACAGTCAGGATTTCATTATTGTTAGATGTTTAATTGACAGAAAATATGTATTACTCACACTTTAAAGGAATTCTCATTGGTTTCATAGCGATGTCTGCTCTTTTTTTTCCCAGATAGATTGTGAAAAACTTTACCTAAGTATATAAGCCTTGAATGCACTTACCAACCAATGTTCATTAGCTATGGATAGTGGTTAGGTGCAATGATGACCTGCAATGCTTGCATTAACTTCATGAAAGTTTTATAAAGAAAATACAACTATTTAACAAAATACACCTTATCCATAGTTGATTTTTTTTTGAGAATGTGTGAAATGCAGTTTGAATATTTTTACTGTACAAAGACCACTACAAGACATGGCTACATGCAAATGAGCTGGTTTGAAATATTCCAGGTACTATTTAATATGGCTTGCATAATTTCATTTAAAATGCAAGGTCTGTTTGTCCTTGTTGACAAGAACTGGCAATTAAAGTCAATTAAGAAGAAATAGAATTAAAGAATCGATCGGACTCTCTATGAATCATGAGATACATTTCTTAAGGCTCGTCTTGGCTTTATTTTTTTCCCCTTTTACTCTTCCTAAAGTCATAAGCATTCTTACTGTTTTTCTCATTTATAAGAAGGAAATGACAGAATCTATGGTCCCTACATCCCTGGCCTTCATTATTAATTTAATGAGTTAAGGTCTAAATTGATCATTTCTTTTCCTTGCCTAAGCATTTGTGCCAAAAACCACAAGGATCACAATTCTTGTGTGCCACTGCTGGAGCATTTGTCTCTCTGTAAGCATAACTTGTAAATGAGCCTATGTGCTAAGCTCACCATGTGCAAAAATAGCAGCTTTTTGTTGTGAGGGAGATCCAGAGGATTTTACGACAACCCATTTTATTTCTTCCAGAATGTTTAACCTATATTCACAATTTCTTAAACAAATAAATTGGTAATTCTGAACTTTGCACTTCCCTGTGTTTTGAATGAAAGTGATATAGGTGCCTATAAGCCACTGAAACAGTACATCCCAAAGTAAAAAAATAAAGGCACACTTGTTTTTCTCAATCATCCTCAGATAAAAATCACTGTCTACACTATCATTTTGATTCTTGAAATGGGTTGTTTTTATCTAAATATTATGACTATACAACTTTATTTTTCCCTCAGTAGTAGGTACTATCCATATAGAAGTTAGAGTAAAGTACCTTTATTTAAATTCTTTAGTCTACTTCCATTTCATTCGAAGATTTACCCATTATTATACAGACATTATTATCCACATTACAGCCTATATTTACCATGGAGTTATTTAAAATGGAGCGTATTTGTTTTGGTATGCTTGGAGTATTGAGTCAAAGTGGTTCATATACTATGACTTTAAAATGTAAACTTGTTTCTCATGATTCTGAGGCTAAGAATATCAAAGTCAAGGCACCTTCTGCTTCTACTCCTAGTAATGACACTGCTTCTGACTTCCAGTTGACCTCTTGGTGTTCTCACATAATGATAAGAAATACCTAAGAAGAAAACAGGAATGTCCTCTTTACATGAACCGATCTGATTTTCACACTATTGCGCTTTTTCCCTCATCTAGTCCTAATTATTTTTAAAAGCTTCAAGCTCCAAGACCATCACACCATTGCTTATAGATACATGAAATAACTGCCATTTTATACTATCATGGCAATTACCTTTTTAAAACCCTTCAAATGTGCACATCCTTGCAACGGAAATGTATCTATTCCATCAAAACAACTTCAAAAGTCAAAACTCATCTACTCGGAAGTCTAAGATTCAGATTTAGAATCATTAATCAGAACAGATGTGATGAATAATGCATCAAGAATCAGTATTTTTTTCTAGTTTGTTGGTTCTTTTGGTCATTTGTTTGTTTGTTTTTGAGGCAGGTTTTTCCTGTATATCCATGGCTGTCCTGGAACTGGCTCTGTAGATCATGCTGACCTAAAACTCGGAGATCTTCCTCTCTCTGCCTCCCAAGTGCTGGGATTAGGATTAAAGTCATGTACCACCATGCTAGGTCCTTTCTGGTTTTGAAGTAGGAACACTAGATTAGCAATAGGTTTCCAAGAAAGAGAAAATAAGAATGTCTTTCAGACAAACATAAGACTAAGGATTTCATTTCATATCCAGTAAAGGGGAAGGAAAGAACAAACAAATGAATGTCTAAAATGTTCCAATACCAAAAATACGTGAAGGAGTGCTTGTTCTCATTGTATGGTTTATCTGCCTTGAACCATATATTTACTGATGTTCTTGATTTGATTTTATATTTTATTTCTAAAATACATTAGATATATTTTAAAAATAATTGTTTTCCTTCATAATTTTATCTTTTTGAGAATTTCATACAGACCTACTGTATTTATGTAACTTCCGGCTCGTGATTTTTCCCTTCATTAAATCCTGCTATTATATCTTTCCTTTTAAATTCATGACCCCTTCTATTTTAATGATTGATTCATACAAATGCATTTAAAAGTCCACACTCCTCTAACAACAATCTCAGAGATCAGCAACTATCACAGACCACAGGAGTCCTAACCAAATTTTCTGTGTGCGGACTCTTCAAGGAAAACCTTGCACCTGCAAGTTCTATCTGCCTCCTCTGCAATCAATTTCCTGGGCCACAAATCTGCTGCATCCTTGGAGGCCTGCTGCATCCTTGGAGGCCTGCTGCTCCTGGAGACAACCAGGTAAATCCCTAAGTACCAAGCTCCTGCCCACAGTACCAGCAGGGAACCCCAAAACCATGAGTTCTTCCCTGAACACTTTGTGCCCCATCTTCAGGTCCACATGTCTAAGTGCAATTCCAAAGGCCTACAGTCATTGAGGAACAGCAGTTCTACCTGGATCTTTGAAGGCTTTTTGCCACCATGGGCAAGAGGATTTATCTGCAATTCCAAAGTCCTGGTGACATCAGGAACTTCCAGTTCAACCTCCAGCCCCAGAGGCCTGCTCCTATCAGTTCATACCTGTCCTGCCAACACTATGGGAAGCCAGGTAGGTAAAGGTCTACTTAAGAGTAAAAAAAAAAAAAAAAAAAAAAAAAAAAAAAAAAAAAAAAAAAAAAAAAAAAAAAAAAAAAAAAAAAAAAAAAAAAAAAAAAAAAAAAAAAAAAAAAAAAAAAAAAAAAAAAAAAAAAAAGACAGGGCAAAATAGCACCATAGTAAGTAACCCAGCTTCTTATTAAGTCAAGCCCTGGATATCCTAACGCATTTGAATAATAATAAAAAAATTACCCTACGTCTAATCTTAGGCTTTTAAAGAGGAAACAAATGAATCCCTTGAAGAAATACAGAAAAATACAATAAACCAGGTAGAGGTCTTTAATGAGGAAATCAATAAATATAAAGAACTACAGAAAAAAGCAGTCATTCAGGTGAAGGAAATGAATGAAACTGTTCAATACCTAAACATGAATTCAGAAGCAAAAAAGAAAATAGAAGCTGAGGGATACTGGAGCTGGAAGACCTCAGAACGAGAGTGGAAACTGAAGGTACAAGAAAAATGCTGAGAATACAAGAAAGGAAGAGAGATTCTAGGATTAGATCATATGATAGAAGAAATTGACACATGATTAAATATTATAAATCTAAAATATTTTCTTTAACACAAAATATCCAAGAAGTTTCAGACACTATCAGAAAACCAAACCTAAGAGAAATAGGCAAAGACTCCCAACTCAAAGACCCATAAAATATCTTCAATGATATCTTACAAACATATGAGAAGCTTACAGTACAACAAATGTAATGGAAGAAAAAAAAATGTTCCCACCACGTAACAATCAATTCACTATATGTACAGAACAATGAATAGTAAAAGCTCTAAGGAATAAAAGCCAAGTAACATGTAAGTTAGATCTACAAGAATTACAACAGATTTCTCAGTAGAGACTTTAAAACCCAGAAGAGCTGGGTCAGATGTCTTACAATCTCTAAGAGATCAAAGATGTCATCTTAGACCACCAGAAAACTATCCCCTCCAAAAATTTCAATCACCATTCATTTTAATCACCAAACAGAGAATAAAAGATAGTTCAGGACAAAAGACAAACAAAAACAAAACAAAAATCAAAATAAATAAACAAAAGAATCAAAACAAACAAAGAAACAAAACCTTAAAGAAGAACAAGGACACACACTCCCCAATTAAAGATATACATTACTTAAGAGTAAAGGGAAAGAAAAAAAATTTTTCTAAGAAAATGATCCTAAGAAACACACTGTAGTAGTCATATTAATAGCTAATGAAGTAGACATTCAACCAAAAGTAATCAAAAGAGGTGAAGGAAAACACTTTGTACTCATCAAATGAAAAACCCACCAAGGTCACATGTAAATTCTGTAGATCTATTCCCCAAATTCAAGAGTACTCACATCTTTAAAAGAAATATTACTAAAACTTAAATCACAAACTGAACCATACACATTAATACTGGGTGTATTTAACATCTTATTTTCAACAATTGCCACACCAACCAGACAAAAACTAAACAGAGAAATAATGAACTTTATAGAGGGCAAGAATCAAATGGCCCTAACAAATATATAAAGATCATTTTACCCCAAAACGCAAAAATATACCTTCTTTTCAGCACCAAATGATACCTTTTCCAAATTTTAGCATATAGTTGGTCAAAAAGCATGGTTGAACAGAAAAATTAAAATGGAAAGTTTCTTGTGTCCCATCAGACCACCCTAGATTAAACCTGACTTCAATAACAACAGAAACAAAGGAAGAGCCTATGAACTCATGGAAAGATAACAACTCTCTTCTGAATGATCACTGGTTCAAGGAAGAAATTAAAGACTTACTAGAATTTACTGAAACAAGAGAAAAATATACTCAAACTTTTAGGACACAATGGAAGCAGTGCAAGAGGAAATGTCATAGTATTAAGTGCCTTTATAAAGAAATTGGAAACTTTTGTTCTAACAATTTAAAAGTACACAGGAAAGCTCTAGAACAAGAAAGCAGCAAATTCACCCAAGAGGAGAAGATGGCAGAGGAGTGTGAGATGTCATTCTGCTGAGAGAACTGAATATCAGCTGTATCTGCCTTCCAAGAGAACTGGACTACAACTTCTGATTTGTATTTGGTGTTTGCTATGGAATTGACAAAGAAGATTGAGTTTGCCTCCAAAGACTGTTGCTAAACAGGTTCACTTCCCCCTTATCCTAATAACTTTTCTCTTCTACAACTTCTTGTGGTTGGTGGACTATAGAACAGGCTGAACATTTATTAAAATAGGCTAAAAATGTTTAACCACATGGCAGGATATAATCAAACTCAGATGGAATTAATAAACTAGAAAGAAAGAGAACAACACACACACAAAAATCAAGGAATCTAAGAGCTGGTACTTTGAGGATATCAACAAGATAGACAAACCATTAGCCAAACTAAGTAAATGGCAGAGGGGCAGAACCCAAATTAATAGAATCAGAAATGAAGAGGTACATAACAAAAATACTGATGAAATTCAAAAAAGTCATTAGATTTTACTTCAAAAGCCTGCACTACAAATATTGGAAAATTTAAATGATACTGATGATTTTCTAGACAGATAGCATTTACCAATATTAAATCAGTATCATGTAAACTATTTAAATAGTCCTATAACCTGTAATGAAATAGAATCAGTCATGCACATCTCCCATCCAAAGAAATCCCAGGACGAGTTGGTTTTAGTGAACAATTCTACCAGATTTTCAAAGACATTCTTACACCAATGCTCCTCAAACTATTTCACAAACTAGAAACAAAAGGGATATTGCCAAACTTATTCTATCAGAGCACAGTAACAATTGTAGCTAAACCACACAAAGACTAAACAATAAAGAAATTTTCAAAACAATTTTCCTTAAAATATTGATTGAAAAAAAACCACAAAATATTAAAATCAAGAATACATCAAAGCTGGGCGTGGTAGTACATGCCTTTAATCCCAGCACTTGGGAGGCAGAGGCAGGCAGATCTCTGAGTTCGAGGCTAACCTGGTTTACAGAGTGAGTTCCAGGACAGCCAAGCCTACACAGAGAAACCCTGTCTTGGAAAAAAAAAAAAAAAAAAAAAAAAAAAAAAAAAAAAAAAGAACACATCAAAGATATTTTCCAGCATAATCAAGTAGGCATCATCCCATGGATGCAGGTGTGACTAATGTGACTAAATATATAAAAATGAATCAATGTAATCTACCATATAAACAAACTGAAAAAAGTGACATGATCATCCTAATAACTGCTAAAAAATTCTTTGACAAAATACAGCATCCTTTCATGTTAAAATTCTTGGAGAGTTCAGATACAAGGGACAGACTTATTCACAACTACTATTATACAGCAAATAATAGTTGTCATAGTTAGGGGTTGTATTTCTGCATAAAACATCATGACCAAGAAGCAAGTTAGGGAGGAAAGGGCTTATTCAGCTTACACTTCCACATTGCTGTCCATTACCAAAAGAAGTCAGGTCAGGAACTCACACAAGGCAGGAACTTGAAGACAGGAGCTGATGCAGAGGCCATGGAGGGGTGCTACTTACTGGCTTGCTTTAACTGGTTTGCTCAGCTTGATATCTTGTAGAACCCAGGACTACCAGCCCAGGGATGGCACCACTCAGAATGGGCATTCCCACTTTGATCACTAAGTAAGAAAATGTCTTATAGCTGAATGTCATAGATTCATTTCTTCAAGGGAGGCTCCTTTCTGTGTGATAACTCTAGATTGTGTCAAGATGACAAACAAAACCAGCTAGAACAACTAATCCCTTAACAACTGACACACAAACACACCACTGTTAAGGCTCTACCCTTACTTTCTTATTCATCTCCAAGATCTAAATAGCTTTAAAAGTTCCACAATCTTTACAAATTCATACATGTTAAAATTTCAATCCCTTTAAAATATCGAATCTCTTTTGAAATTCAAAGTCTTATTACAATCCAAAGTGTATTAGTTGTGGGCTCCACTAAAATACTTGTACTTTAAGAGGGAAAAATATCAGGGCACAGTCACAATCAAAATCAAAATCAGTCTCTTTCCAATGTCTACAAACCACTCACCATCTTCTGGGTTCCACCCAGGGTGTCCCTTCTCCAGCTCTGTGGTTTGTAGCACACAGCTTGTCTTCCAGGCACCAGTTGACTGTACTCAATTGTTACTGCTATTTTTGGTTGTCATGCCATGGTACTGGCATCTCCAAAACAACTGCTGTCTACTGTTGCAATCGGACTGCACATTCATAAATAGCCACTGAGACTGTGCCTGCACCAATGACATCTCCTGGCTTCTCACAGTGCCAAGCATCAGTTGCTACCCCTTCATGTTTTGAAACCAGTACCACTTGGTTTACTCAAACATTACCAAGGCTGGATGCCAACAAGAGGTACAACCATAGCTGCCTCTGGAACTCACCTTGTCTGTGCTCTCAGAAAACAAGTCCTAGAAAATTTCACCTTAGTGATGCTGGTCTCTTCTTAAACATTGCTAATTTCTTAGTTCCAGCTAACCAGCATCAATCCCAGTAATGCAAAGGTTTTGATTTAGTAGTTCTGTTATCTTGCTGATTCTTCAGTTCCAGCTAACCAGGATCATAGGATTATCATAATCAAAACAGTAAGATAAGAGTCTTTAATCTTCTCTCTGAAATTTCACAAGCCAAGCCTCCATTCTTTGCACTGCCCCACACTGGTACATATTTTTCAATGTATTAGATTGTTGAACAAGAATTTAGTCTCTGTAGGATAACCCTTATCTAGGTGTCAGTCAAATAGCCTTGCTCCCACCTCTTCCCATATATCTAAAGCCTTTAAAACACTGAGTGATTACCTTTTGCACCGAGGATTTTCAATATAGAGCCTCTGAAAGAATCATTTCCATGGCTGATGAGCACTGTTCTCTTACCAGGACTTTGTTTGCATTCTTGTGACCAATCTGCCTTTTGTTTATTGCCTGGATAGTACAGTTTGTGGTCTTGTTAGAGTAGGTATGGCACTGTTGGAGGAAGGGTGTCATTGTGTTAGGGTTTGTTTTCACACCCCCATCTAGTGGGAGTCAGTCTTCTCTTGTCTACTTGTGGTTCAAAATGTAGAACTTTTGTCTCCTGGGAACTTTTGTCTGGACTGATCCTCTGAACTTGTAAGCCAGCCCCAATTAAATCTTGTCTCTTATAAGAGTTTTCTTGGTCATGTTGTCACTTCACAGGAATGAAACCCTAGGACAAGTTTTCTTCAGGTCTGGGAGGAAAGGAGCACTTAGTAGGAGGCAAGCTCCATCTGAATGTTTGCTTCACCAATTACATAAACATATCATCTAAAATTCAGTTTTGAAAATGGCTTCCATGTGGGCTTTTTTTCCCCGGATAATGCCTGGAGTGGTTATCTCTCATACATCTAAGACATTTGGCACTGTAAGTAGGAGTCTATTGCTTCCTTTACATAGTTAACTTTCAACATTTCTGAATGTTCTTCATGCAATCCCTCTCTGCCATTCACTGTTGCTCTCTCATGCAGTGTCAGGATTCTTGCCTGATTCTTCAGCCAGGGATCAGGTGTTTTATTTACATCCATGGGTCTGTATGGAAGTGTTATTTGTCTCTCTGTTCTACATTCCTTAACTCACAGAGCTGTGATGTAGCATATTCGGCCTGCTTTTCCTCCATCTTATTAGGTTTTAAGTACAAAATGTTATAGATTTCTTAAGATGTCTATTTTATTATAATACAAGTAATAAAAGCCATGGTTTTCCTATCAATATTCCTTTAACATGACTGAGATTTTTTGTTGTTGTTTTGTTTTGTTTTTGTTTTGTTTTGTTTTTACATTTTAAATTGGCTTCACCTCACAATTTGTCCCATCAGCCCAGAAAATGCTCATTATTATTTCTGATAGGATGTCTACATATGATGAATTATAGTGCCTTTTTTCTTAGTCTTTCTAATGTGAATTAACAAAACACAAGATGAGTGCATTAACAAAGATTGATCCCCATGGTTTCCAAAGCTTGGAATTCAATGCCAAAGGACTCAGTGGAGTTGTCAAATGTGCCCGTGTGTCTCACTGGGGGCCACTTTTCCTGTGTCCTCACATGTACTAAAAGATGGAGTTTGTAATTTCTTCTTTCCTAAGGCTATTAATTCCATCATGCAATGGTTCTTTCTCTACAATGTATTACAATCTACTTAACTCACAAGCTTGCCAATTATTTTGAGCATTCTATTATTTTTATTTCTTCCCCTTCTACAATCTGAGACTTTTTCAATTTCTTATTAGTTTTAATAAATTATTTCTTTCAATACTTAGAATATTAAATCACATATCTAGCCTATTTTCAAGCTGAGTAGCTTCCTCTTTTTCCAGTATTCTTTGACATTAAAACTGTTAGAGAAGGAGAGAATTCGTAATGTTATATATAACTTTGTTGCATTTCTCTTGCAAATGCAACATTCCAATTTTTCTTTCTTTTTCTAATTTTAGGCTTTGTCTTTTATATGCTAGACCTACTGATGTTGGCCATGGATGCTTTCTGTTCACATTTTTTCTTTTTTCTTTCAGTTCTTCATACTAGGAAGCTCTTATTAGAATACAGTTGTGTACATATTTAAGAAAATTAATGAAAATGGCATCACTTTGGGAAGGATTAGAAGTCATGACAGGATATGAAGTAAGAGACACAGAAAGATGGAAATGATAAATAAAAAATCATGTATTAATTTTCAAAATATAAAAACTGAAGTAAAGGGTTTTTTGTTTATTTATAGTTATGCCAAATTAATCCTTTTTTAATTCACAAATTTACAATTTTGTTTTTTTTATATTATCCACATACATTACATTATTTCCCAATGCTTTAATTACTATAAGAAAAAGTATAAAGTGGTAAGTAGATAATAGTATTACAGTGTTTCTTGTTGGATTTACATTTATTGATTAGCATTATATTCTGATGGACAAAAATCACATCCTGAATATTTTAATCATCAGGATTTTCACATGTAATTCAAATACTCTGTGGAAATATCATATTTTATTGTGGTAAGAACTAATTACATTCATATTATCGTACTATAAATTAAATGTTGAAAGTATCTTTGAAGCTATTTCATTGTAATTCATGTTAATTTGCCAAATTTCCACGTTTCAGATTTGAGTAGAGAATACTCGTAAGATAACAGGTATTTTCTGAGTTTTCCATAAAATCTGTGATTAGAAGTCACTCAGAGCCCTCACAGCAAACATCCTGAGCANATATATATATATATATATATATATATATATATATATATATATATATATATATGAAACCAACACTCCCACATCATCACTAATGTGGAGTGTTCAACTCGTTCCTTTTATGGTTTGCAGTATCAATCATTACATATTGTTTTAAAAAAGTCTTTTATTTTCTTAGATGAAAGGGTGAAATGAGAACTATACTTAATCTGTGCAAATAAATCATTTAGGCTAAGCCTAGAGTGTTTTCTCTGTGCTATCCAGAGGATTAGGCCTAGAAGCTTCTAGTTTCTGCACAAGATAATCTTCCAAGCTAGCTGACTCATTCCAACAGCCCTAGGCTTCTGACTGAATTGTGCTACCTGGCTCATACTAACTTTGGGAATATGAACTAATCTTATGGCTTCTTTTCATTCTAAGGCTCATTCTGTATTCACCTTCAACCTCTTTCTCTAAAACTCTCCATGTAAAACTCTCTCTCTCTCTCTCTCTCTCTCTCTCTCTCTCTCTCTCTCTCTCTCAGCTCAACTCTTTTAAGTGAACTTGTTCTGTGCTGACCCATGTGAATTGGGCCTAACCTATATTGGACAATTCTTTCTTTGATTCTTTACTTTGTGTGCCCCTCAATTAGACATCACTTTCAAACATGGCTACTTCCTTTCATAAAGTAACTTTACCTTCATTGTTTGGGAATAAAGGTGTGTGCTAAGAGTGTCATTCCAGCAGAATCACACACACCTAGAAGGACTTTGGATACGATCCCTTGCCAGAGCCGCCATGTTGCTTGGTTCAAGTTCTTCTACAGGTGCAATTGCTAAGGTGAGTCTCTTGTCAATAATGGAAATAGTGCTACCATGTCCTTGGATTCTGTATCTATAAGCTGCATTGAGCAAATATAAACACTTCTTTTTTATATAAAGTAATTCTTTTTTATTAATTAATTTATTTATTTACATTTCAAATGTTGACCCCATTCCTGTGCTTCACCTCTATGAACCCTCCACCTCTCCCTCTTCCCTTTGCCTCTAAGAGGGTGCTCCCCCACCTACCCACTTCCAACTCACCCCTCTAACATTCCCTTCCTCTGGAACATCAAGTATCCACATATAAATACTTCTTAGGAATGTTTTATAAAGAAAATTTTCCAAAATCACCAGGGGCTACATTTATATGCCAAAAGCAGGTTTTCATTCTATTTCTTTTAGTGAATACTTTAAATTTGTCTTCAATTCAGAAATTATTTTTTCTCTTTTAATTTTAATGATTTCTATTTAGGTGTCTGAATTCATAATCATCACAAACATGCACACACACACATTTATTGTCAACTTTTATCAATTTTTATGTCTCTTTCAAAAAAAGTTAAATATTTTGAACTTTGTGTTTGACAGCATTTGAAATTATAACAAATTGTTTTTTATGTTTAGAGTATCTGTTGGTGGTCCTAAAGCTCTTGATGTCCTATATAATTCACACCTCAACTCAGCATTAACACATTATAGGTTTAACTTGCTATATTTATCACAGTTGATTTATGAATATTCTTTAGATGTTTCATAATTTTTTGATATATAATAAATTTATCACTATGTAATATTAATGCCATTCAGCTCGATATTTGTAGACTTTCATTGGTTTGGGTAGCTTAGAAGGTGGCTAATATGTTCCTTTTTTCATTACATGAAACTTACATACTACATGTGGAAGCCACTTAACTATCTCAACTGACTCATAAGCAAATATTTTGTGGTAGAAATTGTCAATAAAATCAAAAGAAGACTAGATCAGTCTTTAAAAACCTATGGACAAAATGATCCAATAATCATATCAATGGTTCAACTAAGTAAGAAGAGAGATGATATTACTTTGTTTATTATATCTTTAATATGACAAATACAACACACCTAAACAAGAAGAAGGAGCAATCTAGCTAGCTTATAGAAACCAAACTTTATCTCTCCTGTTCATAATATCGAGGTGCAAATATAGTCCCTAAACAGGATTTTAATCTGGGAAGTTATAGGACAGTATATCTTCCCCAGTCTCCCTAGTCACTGATAATGTTGACTTTCCTTAGTGTTTAAGTCTTGACAATATTTCCTTTCATTTCCCTTGGACAGAATTTCCCAGGTGGGTATTATAATTATATGTTTTCTCTTTTGTAATAGTAACATTCACACTGAAAATGATTAGTTTTTTTTTTTTTTTTTTTTTTTTTCAGCAGGACAATGACTTTGCATGATTCTATAATGTTTGCGTGCCAAAATTCCAAATATTGTCTTATTTCCAGTACTTGGGTCAGAACTCCATTAGATATTTGGGAAACAGTTTACCTACAGCCATATTGCTGTGGCAGTAACAACAGAGAAACACAAGGTAGGTTATGGTTTTCATGGGGGAAGACATGGTCGTAAAATGACATTTATTATTCACATAAAAGTTAACTAGAATATAGAGAAGCTGTCAGAATGACCCATAGGTTATAAACCAATAAAGGACTATCCTTGGCTTTATTATGACAAGATGGAGAACAAATAATCACATCATTCATAATTCAAGCTACAATAATACAACGGTCTCTAAATACTCATGGCCAGTCCATAAAGCAAAACACATTTGGTTTAGTTTGTAAGAGTCTGTCTGTCCGTTTATTTTTATATTGTTCCAACAACTCTTAAATCTCCAGATTCTAAGAACTCACTGCTTATGCCATGAGCCATAAAAAAAAACCAACAACAACAACAAAAAAAAATAGAGTTACCTCTTTCAGTGTCTGATGACAAGAGCAACCCAAGACTGTATAGCCTGGTAGCCAGTAGTTTAAACATTAAAACCTTAAGTTCAATGTCTAGCTTCATGATGTAATCTCTAATGGACTTGGAACAGCCTGCCCTCACGTCACATCCATTTTCAGTATATGTGTCTATTCTCTTGGTCTTAACTTATTTAATGTGTCTAGCTTTTTCTGCCCCTAATTCTGGCAAAGCCAACATCTATGAAAACTTAGGTTTTGCCTTCAAAGTTCTATGCATGTTCCATCAATGGATCCCTATAGGGAATTATATATTGCAAAGAGAAGCTGATTTCACCAGCTATATTTGGAGAAAAGAACTAAATATAAGTTTCCATGAACTTATGGATATTAAATTATTATTGAATGTAAAATAAATAATGTATTGCTAATGCTAATCCTTTTTCCAGATTCCAATGCCACCAAGTATCCTGGAACCATGGTTGAAATGCCTCTGATTGTTCAAAGAACTGAGCCTTGAATATACTACCCTAAATGATCTTGTACCAGTAAGTAACCTTGAAATGTCATAATTTTAATAAGCATATATATCCTTATATGTGTGTGTCTGATATATATATATATATATATATATATATATATATATGAATGGATTACAGGCTGTAGTATATCTATTCCAATAATGGCTGGCTATAAATATAAAGTCCAACAATCCAAAAGCTACTCAGTCCATGAGACTGGATGTCTCATCCGGCCTTCAGTATATGGCAGAAAATTGAATAAGTAGGCTCTAATGCTAGTGGCGTGATGAACTTGGTAGCAAATTGAGAACAAGCAGGCAAAGAGAAAAAGCTTCCATCTTCTATGTTTATATAGGATTTAAGCAGAAGGTATGGCTAAGATTAGTACTGTATTTTCCTGGCTCAAAAGATCTGGGTTAAAAGCACATCTTACTTCCTTAAAGGTACAGATTGGAAGTAGAACGTCCCACTCAAATTAAGCAAACATATCTCACAGATATTTAGGCTTTAACTAATTGTAGATGTAATAGAGTTGACAACCAAGAATAGCCATTACCCCTTCAATGCTTAAACCTTGGTGTGTTCATGGTTGAAATCTGACTCTCAAGTCATTTTCTAATACCTAAATAGGGTTAAATCTTAGGAAGCTTTTTGCCAGAGGGGTTCCATAAGATTCTCCAAATAACTGAACCTGTTCTCAAGACTAGTTGCTCTCCTTTCACAAAACAGTGGGAAGGTCTTATTACTGAAGACAATACCTATAATACTCATTGAATATGGAGAAGCTGAGTTGCTGCCTATGAAGAGTCTTCACCCCTATGTTTGTAGTACCTTTGATAGAGCAAGATATTCTTCAAGGTACAAAAAAAAAAAAAAATGCAAACACAATACCTTTAATCAATACTGGTGTCTTGGCATAGTAAAACTTTTCTTAAGTTGAAGAATTTCCATGTCTCTCTCACGGAAGGGCAGGAGAGTCCCTGGCTTTTGCAACCAGAAATTATTGTCTATCACTGAGTTTCTCATTTGACTGTTGTTCTTATTTTGCATTATGTGTGACATCTTTGAAATTGAGCTTTATTAAAAAGTAGTACCCTATGCAAGAATATCTAGGAAATTAAAGTCCAGTAGCATGGAAACAACAAAGCAGGCCTCTTCCAAGATAAATCATGTGGTTATTCCAGACAAAGGGGTAAAAATAACAAGCTTAACTGAAAAGCTGATGTTGAACTAGATGATTGCCATGATAATATGAAGCAAAACAACCCAGCCTGCTATGTTTTTATTCTGCAAGGAAAGATGCTAGTTAATTTTTATCCCATAGATTATGGAGCTAAAATGAGGTTTAAGAAGAAACTCATATGCATAATAAATTAATTGTAGCCAGAATATAAAACTAACATTACCGTAGAGGAGTAACTGGGTGGAATATATATTTATATATACATAAGGGTAATAGCAGACCTAAATTGAAGTATAATTGTATCACACATAAACTAATAAATTTCAGGCAACATGAATTCAAACAGAAACACAGCCTTTGTGAACAAAGACAGGAAATAGGAGAGAAAGAACAGAAAAGAAGGCAAAAGAAAAGAAAACAGGGTATTTTCGATGTTGGATAGATTGAGATTTTTGTTCTTTTCTGATTTTGAGAAAATGTATCTTTTTACCTATGAGCAGTCTAACAGTGGAAAAATGCACCCTCAAATCTGATTTTTATTAACATCCCTTTAGGGAAACAAAGTCACACCCAATGATTTATGTATTTTTATATAGCTGATTTAAATTACAAAACTCAAAATTTATTTTTATTAGTTTTACCATCCCAAGAAAATATTTGCAAACCAGGTGGAGTGCTTCAAATTGATGTTGAGTATTATATTCTATTCTTTCAACATCAGGATGAATTTGGTGGACTAAAAACTAAAAATCATATTTTAATTTCAATGGAATTTTAACAGTATGTCCAATATGTTTGGTACTATTTGTCTCCTTCAAATGTGCATGTACTACTCACTAGATAGTGCTGTTATGATTGAGCTTTCCAAAGAGAAATACAGGTTCTATAGTCAGGTAACTATGCTACATTATATTATTACGATTGCATATTATCAAAGAACCACATACAATATATGATCAGCTTTTAAACAAATGTGTACTTATTTGTAACATTTAGTACACTTTAGTCACATTTAAAACTAAGATTGTAAACATATCTTTCAATGTGTTCATTTGATTTTCCTTTAAACATATCTTCCAATAAAATATGAAAACAGAAATCTTTCAGAAAGGAGTAGATTTGGTGTTTATTGACTTTCACAATATAAATGTTTCCTTACATTTGCTTATTGATACATCTTCTTGAAAATACATAAAATATATAGGATGTTTGAAAATACAAGTTTCTTTATTATTTGATGTGTTTAATTGTTATAAGTACACAAACTTTAATAGAATGTAACATATACATAAAGAAGATAGGATTGTCATTTGTAGTCTTAATTTCTCACCTAGCAATCAGTCAATCAATCAATCAATCAATCATCACTTCCATATATCCCTAGTTGATTAGTAAGATGCATTTCCTATATTGCTAAACAGCATTGGAAAAACTTCAATTGAATAATAATGGCAGTGTTATTATAAAAATATAAAATTAGACATTGATATCATTCATGAAAAATCATGTAACAGCTCTAAAAATAACTATAAGTGTATGAAAAGATAGATGAAAATTCTCTGATGACAAGAGCTTTGAGGTCCAACTCTTACTCAGCTAATGGAAATATATGAAAATAACAGTGTATATAGATAGACCTTGATTAACTGCATAAGCAATGTCTTATTATGGTGCTTCACGAGAGAGATTCAACATGTTTCATTCACATCAATAAAGAATATTTCCAAAAAACAAGTATGAACTATGGTAAGGGAAGTGTTTAATGATTACATGAATTTTGAGCTCACCTGGTATCATGTCTATGGGGTTTCAAGGAAAAAGTTTTTTTTGTGTGTGAGAAAAAGTTGGCTGGTTCAGACAACCAACATACCTTCGAACCCTGAGTCCAGGATTTTCATATTTCTTGAGAACTTTAAATATGGGAAGTAAGTATGGGGGGGGCAGGACTGAAGTTGAGGCACAACTGAGATATATATGTCAGCTTGGCCATTCTAGTCAAATTAATATTTTGCCTTTATTATCAGAACAAAGGAGAGTAAAGAACATTGAGTATGGAAGTAAGGCAACAAGAAATAAAGAACATGCTGACAACAGAGAGGTGAACAGTTTTTTTTTTTGTTTTGTTTTGTTTTGTTTTGTTTTTTGTTTTTTTTTAATCACAATCTAAAGAACTTGGGAGACTTGCTCAGCAATAAGGTTCCTGCTTTAGATTGCAGTGGCCTAAGTTCAATTTCCTGCACACAATCATCGAAACTCACAACCTCCCATGATTCCAGCTCCAGAGTATAAGATGAAATACAGTTCTGTTTTGCACAGACACCACACTCATATGTACACGAGAACACAAACATACTTCGACAGAAAACTAACATCTTTTTAAAAACAAGTAGTATTTGCAAAGGGCTGATGATAACAGTAAAAGAAATGAGGAAAATTTGCAGTGGATATGCGTAGTGAACAGACTTAGGTAAAGGTAGGGAAATGGCAGGAGACATCAGCCAGCACTTTATTTGTACAATCTTATTTGACCGGAGTATAAGTCAAATATTTAATGGAAAAAATTAAAAGAGAATTCCATTCACAGGTCATCTATGGGAGGCTTTGCTACTTCTCAATACACCTTTTAAATTACCTGTCTAACTTTCTGTACCATGAGACCTTATTAACTTAGTCAATTTCTCTCAAAAGACTAAGTACTAGGAAAAAAAAGTCAATACATGTTTGTATATTAGTAAATAACAAGTACTCTTGACTCAAGTGATAAAAATAACACCATGAAAAGGCTAGTAGCTGGTAGGTGATAGTGCGCGCCTTTAATCTCAGCATTTGGTAGGCAGAGGCAGGTGGATTTCTGAGTTCGAGGCCTGCCTGATTTACAATGTGAGTTCCAGGACAGCCAGGGCTATACAGAGAAACCCTGCCTTGAAAGAAAGAAAGAAAGAAAGAAAGAAAGAAAGAAAGAAAGAAAGAAAGAAAGAAAGGAAGGAAGGAAGGAAGGAAGGAAGGAAGGAAGGAAGGAAGGAAGGAAGGAAGGAAGGAAGAAAGAAAGAAAGAAAGAAAGAAAGAAAGAAAGAAAGAAAGAAAGAAAGAAGAAAAGAAAAGGCTAGTAGTATTTAGTGAGATGATTCTGGAATAAAATGACCTGTTGGTTTCTTGTCAGTAACTGGGTCCTTTGATGTTGTCTCATGACATCTTGCTAGTATATTCACTTATGAAAATAGTCTAGCTATTTTACCTTTTGCCTTTTGTATACTTATAATGCTTCCGTAAAAGAACAGAGATGGTGGTGAAATTCAGCTTAAGAGATAAAGATGTTTTAATAGCATATTTGTCTAAAACTGTGTTTACTCCTGGAGATTGGAATGTCCAGCTTTAAGTTGCTAATGTTTATTCTGGCTATACATATTGCTGTCCATGAAGGTTCTATTGTCACATGTTTAATATGAAGAAGAAATAGGAAAAGGGTACTTCTTTATTCTTTTAGAGATCCACTTGAGAATAATTAGGTTGGTATAATACAGCACACCTTGTAATATATTCACTTCCCTAAAGTTTCCATTTCCCTAGACAGTCACACTGAGTGATACAGAGCTACATATTTAGGAAAACATATATCCATATAATAGATATTTGACAATAACTTGTTAAGGACAAGGATGCATATTTCAATCAAAATTAGTTAAATGTAAACTAGAATGCAGATATTTTAAAATAGAAGTCATAAAAGCAACCATTACAAAAATAAAATGTGCTCAGATTATTCTCATATAGTGATGTGGGGAATAGTGGTAAATGACAGGATTAAAATACTTCAAAGAGCATCATAAATGGGCTGAAGAAATAGCTCACTGGTTAAAGGCATGTACTGCTTTTTTGGAGGACCCAATTTTGGCCAATTCTTTAGCACTCACATGGTGGTCACAATTGTCTAGCACAAATCTGGGAATATACCACCCTCTTCTGACCTAAGAAGGCACTAGACATTCAGGTCATGCACATACATGCACATAACAAAGTAGTCATACACAGAAAAGTAAAATAAATGGATAATTTTTTTGAGAAAACACCATGAAGAAGATTGCTTGATTAATAGACAGAGAAAAAGATAAGTGTATTGACATATGATAAACAGTGCTAATAAAATTTTGAACTTATAAAAATATATAAAATTAGTAACAAATAAAATTTGTTCTATATTTTAATTTTTGCAATTCTGTATTAGAAAATAATTTCCAAATAATAATATTTTTCGAATCATAATTTGCAGTCCTTTTAAATACTTACATAGCTTATATTTTCTGTATAATTACTTTTTTATTAATAAACATGCTTACATTAATTTATTAAAATTATTTTACTTATGTGTTTAGGTATTTGCCTGCATGTTTGTCTGTGTGAGAGTGTAAAATCCACTGAAACTGGAGTAAAAGTTAGTTGTTACCAGCCATGTGGGTGCTAGGAATTGAACTCTGGTATGTGTCAGCTAGTGTTTCTCTTAACTACTGAGCCATCTCTCTAGCCCTTACATTTTAAATCTAATAATATTTAAAACAAATTTATTGTAAAAGGTGTTTCCCATAGTAAAACTATCCAATGTCTCCAGGAAGTGGCACATAAGGTAATATACAATGTTTATAACTGTTTCTACTTGGCCTTAATTAGGAACTGCACTGACGCTCAGTTCATTTGTGTCAGACATTATTACAGTTTGGACGTCATGGTCTCTTCAAATGAGGCACAGATTTCTCATATTCACATAAATCTTCAGATTTTAATGCTTGTTCAACTCATGAATTAAAAAAAACTCAAAATAAAGTATATATATATATATTTTAAATTCATAATTTAGTAGGGCACAGCTACTATAGAATGTAGGCGTGAGAACAAATGCATTAAGGACAGAAATAGGAAGAAATATTTACTCTGCACAGAGATGATCATGTTTCAATTATTCAATGTTGGCCAATTAGGAAAGGCCAGCTGCCGGTACCTTTAGATAATTGCTTGACATTTTCCATACAACATATTGCAAAGCAAAGTTTTGGAAAAATTTAAACTTAGAATTAATCAATAACACAGTTGTGGGTGCTAATTATAACCTTATGATCTGAAACTTCCAAATGATGGAGCTCAATATGGTCTTAAACTCTCTATTTGCCAAAGGTAAACTCAAATTCCTAATCCTCTTGTCTCTCTTGCCCAAGAGCTGAGATTACAGGAGGGTGTCACCACACATGGTTTCATTTTAATATATATTTTTTTTAAATTCTAAATGCTGAAGTCTTGAATTAAATTTCAGTTAAAATATGAATGTTATCTCAAAGGAACTCTCCAAACCATTAAAGAATATTAATAAATAGAAAACATGGTACAATGTAAGAAATTTAAAATATCAAGCAATAAAAATGAATCTGTCTATTAGAGACAAATGAGTGGCTCTGTAATTACTAAGAAACTGTTGTATTAATTTGTACTATTCTTGTAAAAAGTGCATAATGATTTAATGAGAAAATATCATGAAGGTTAAAAAGGTCTGGCAATATGGAGAAGAATTATTATTAAGAGCCTGGTGTGGTGGCACACTCCTTTAATCCCAACACTTGGGAGGCAGAGGCAGAGGCAGGCGGATTTCTGAGTTCGAGGCCAGCCAGTGCTATACAGAGAAGCCCTGTCTCAAAAAAAAAAAAAAAAAAAAAAAAAAAGAATTACTATTATGAAGCCAAATATATAGAAATTTGGGGGACTTTTCAGACTCACATAGATTACAAGTGAGAAATATAATATGTGGACATATAATATTTTTTACTAACCTAGGATAAAATGAGGAAGGGCCCAAAATAAAATAATGGTGTTTGCTATATTTAATTGTAATGACTGTATGTGAAATAATTTGCAAAGCTGTAAATAAAGAAGACTGTTTTTAAAATTTCTTCATTTTATAATTGCATTATGATTAAACAGAATGAATAAATATTTATTTTTAGACAGCACTTCCTGACAAATTTAATGATAAATAGCAACATATCTGTAAATAAATAATACTTCAGTATTGAAAATTCTGTGTTTCTAAGTGAAAGCAAGGGTATTGGAATCCTGTAATGTTCCACAAATGTTATCAAAATTATTTGAAGGAACCTAGGGATATGGATTGATGCTGTATAAGCATAGAGATGTGGACTAGCTTCTCCTGCTCCTATATAATAAGCTGGGTCACTTGAATCCTAATATTTCATAATCAGAAGATGGTGACCATGGAATACTGTACTACTGATCATGTAGCTTGTCTAGTCTGATTGGTGAGCTTCACAGTGACTGGGAGAACCCTGGCTCAAAACTATTGTGGCACTCCATAGAGGAGGATGCCTGACATTGACCTCCTGTCTCCACTGGTAAATTCATGTGTTCAGGTACCTGTATACCATATGATTACACTCAGAAATTCCCTTTAAATTTAGTGTGAAACACAAAATTTCATAGTGCATCCTTTCTGTAACATGTTTAATAAATGTGCAAAAAGCATAGTCTATATTTTCAATCAAATAGTATTTTACTGCATTAAGAAACCACTTCATAAGAAAAAATGCTAAAATTTAAAAAGGTGACAAATGAAATTTTAAGCATATTATGTACATCTGAGATAATCCCAACTACAAAATAAGATGGTTCAAAAATTATAGTACCCTAACTTATGAGTTTTTTTAAATACCCCCTTATCATTAGGCTTAATTTATGACTAATTAAATGTGCAGAGAAAAGTGTAAACATTTTCCAATGTGTTATAAATTCTTAGACTTTCACATTAACAAAACATATAAGATTCTAAGTGATGGAACGTTAAGGGCATTTTAATATATTTGAGTTAGAAAAGAATGGCAGGTAAAATTTAATGCATCTACACAGAATTCATGAAACCTTGCAGGAATTTAAGAGGTTATGATAAAGCAAGCCATGTAGCTTTACATTATTAGACATTCCCATTCTCCAATAATGCCTGTTACCTTCTGCCAACTCTTTTGCATTATAAAGGTAAAAATATATGTGAAAGTTAAAAACAAATAAAATATGAGGAAAGAAAACTCACTCACATATTGGACTGAATTCACAAAGGTGAGTCTCTTCAATAAAAGGTCCAGGGCTCAAAGCAATGTGCAATCTGTTTAAGAAATTTTGATTTCCTTGCAAAATGCAAATTAAAACATTTTTGGTCTGGATGACATAGCAAGTTCACACTTCAAATTACTTTTTCTGCTTCAGATATATTGAAGGTATAAGCAAATGTATACTACTAAATGATAAACAAATATACATGGGTAATAACAGCACAGAAACAAACAATAAAACTAGATATATGGGGAACTGCCATATGGCTCAGCATGTAAGAATACATATTGATCTGTCTTGGTTTCAAGAGTTAATCAATAGAATTAACAAAGAGAAGATAGACCCACTGAAATGAAATGGTAAAATTGAAACACTAGAAATACTTAAACATGAATTACATTGGGTTTTTTCAAAGGATTGATAAAACAAAAACAAACAAAAATACCCACATCCATTGAAGAAAAACAAATTATGTCTTATAAATAGGAAGAAATGAAGTAAGTGGAAGATATAAAACTAAGTTATAAATCTTTTTAAATAAAAGTTATATAATAATTATTCCAACTGCCTTTGTTGAAGGTGATACATTTTAGTTAACGTCAAAGGAAAGTAAATGATTTGAGTATAAGTTCAATAGTTCATTCACCATAAAAGAATGGCTTTATTTTGTCCAGTATGGAGCTGTTTCCTACATTAAATATAGCTATCTCCTTTTAGAGAAGATTTAGATTTAAAAATCTGTGAAAATTTTTCATAAGTTTTTCTAAGAAACATTAATTATTTTTCTTTGGATTTGTGGGAAGAAAATCTAATTGGTAATAAAAAAAACTGATTTAAGATTTAAATTTATATTTGTGAATACTAAATAATATAGTAAACTATATATCTTAAACACTTGTCTGTTGGTGTGATAAAATAGAAAGAAAGCTTTAATGAAGGCCACATTAAAAAGGAGATCATTTAGTTTTTAAGGGTTCATAGAGATAATAATCAGGAATGAACAAGCAAAGGTATCTAGAAGTAGGTGGTTTCCATCTATGGTAGCAGAGCACAGTGGAAATGATCAATATTTTCTTGAACCTTAAGGACTACTCCCAGTAATCCATCTCCTCCAGCAAGGCCAAATCTCATAGTCCTGTATAAAGAGCACTATAAAGTGGTAACCCATTGTTCAGATATTTCAAACATTGAAATATCTAATACAAGACAGTCTTGGTCCAGCTTTAAAAATTCCAATATCTTTCAGTTGAAATAATTGGTGCTTTGCTTCATTTTTTGTTGTTGTTGCTGTTTTTATTGATTCTTTGTTCAGTTTTTATTATTATTTTGTTAATTTGATACACAACTCACCATTTCAATACAGCTTAAAAGTCCAAAGTCTTTTCTGAGTCTCAATGCAATCTTTAATCTGTAACATCCATAAGATAAATCACATACCAAAAATAAAATTACATTCTCCTACCATAGAATATCATAGAATAGATATTATCATTCGAAAAAAAAATGGAGACATAGTGATGAGATAATGAACAACACATGACAAAAATAATCCATCAGTAGAAGCTCCAAACCCACTCCATGGCTGATGTCAAAATGCTTATATGTCTCTGATCTATCAGCTTTGCTATCTGTAAGATATATGTTGCTTTTTGGATGGTTCCACTCCCTTTGTATTACTTGGAAGCTATCCACAGCTCTTGCAACTCCAACACCTTGTAGTG
>CACVCL010016450.1:0-130000 GCA_902729485.2 Mus minutoides | reverse complement strand
GTTTGCCATGCATTTTATAATTTTATGCACATTTAGTTTATTTAATATTATATTGGGTCATTTATTATTCTGCAAGTACTAATGAATTTATCGATTTAAGTATAAAAGAACAGTCTTTTATTTGTTTTTTGTTCATATTGTTTTCTGTTAACTTACATCCTCTGTTCTCTAGCCTTAATATATTTGAGTTTCAAGACTCAAATATGTTAAGACACAGAGCCATAGGAGTTTATTTTATGTTCACATAGCAGCTTTGGGAGATTATTCATCTTCAGTGGATGGCTGTATTTCAAGTGATCTTTCAGTGACCCAGGCTTCTTCATTTTATGAATCCATCATCTCTCAGGGCTTTCTTATTGAATGTTTTCAAGTGGAAAAGTGCTCGTGGTAAGAGGCAAGGCCCCAGCGGGCACTGCTGCCTCCCAAACTCTCCACATGGGACAAGAACACATTGCTATTGCTCTACTTCTTTTGAAATACATCAGTCACATGACCACCCACCCGCAACCACACAGGCCATGAGATGCAGACTATTTGCAGAGGCCCCTCCCATCGTCTCTTCTGTTCACTGGGAAAGGTAGTATAGTGTTTGTGAAGAGGGCCATTATTCTAGATTTCAAAATATGTGTATAATCTTACTCCCTCTTCAAGGAAGCAGACATAAACCCTATCCAGTCACTTAATTGATTTGAAAGAGATATTACCTATAATAGTGAACGTGAGAAACACTAGAAATGGACTCAAGCTGTGTATTATGTACAAGATGGTCGACGGTGTACCGTGGAGACTTCAATCTGAAAGTACCTCTACTTTACAGAAAGAATCATGTTCCCTTGTTTCTGTTGTATTTGTCTTCCTGTGGGCCTGGGTACCAGCGGTGCGAAGGTTCCAGGGAAGAGAAGCGAGTGTAGGCAGGAAGACACAGTCTCTGCCACACCTGTCGGGTCCCCTGAAACTCTGAGCTGCTCTGAACTGAGTCATGTATGGTTGGGCCAACGAAAAGCTGACAATCCAGTGAGGAGTGTGGCAGGACCTTTGGGTGGAACTTTAGAAGATCTCTTTCCAAGTGTTACATACAGCTCTTGGAACAAAAGGCTCAGAGGAAAGAATAGTTTTCGAGTGCCTTTAATTCCCCGGATAGATTTATATACAGTTCTGGGAGTGATTCAGGGTTTGAGAGTAGGTACTTCTCATTGGTTTGGACTGAGATTTTGGGGAAAACCTTATTTGCATGTGGGAAGGCTTGGTGCTGTTCCTATGTGGCTGATAGTCACGCCTCTCCTGTGGGGGCTGTGGGGGCTGTGGGGGCTGTAACTTCGACAGGAGCCAGGGGTGCAGGAGAGATGGTCTAAGGCCTACCGTCCCATGTAGGTGAGGATTACCACCCGGGTTCAAGATCTAGCATTGACTGAAAACCAGGCTGTCTGTGTATAGCCCGTTGCCCCATATCTTCCCTCCTCATTTTTATTCTTCTTGTTGCAATTCAGTTTCCATGCATTGTTTGCAAGGATGTAATGTTATTGCCTAGCCTCCTCTCATGGCATACACTAAAGTTTGCCAGCTAATCATGGGTGATAAGCAAAACTTCAGAGAAAAAGACATTTTCTTTACTGTGAGTAAGAATCCTGTTCTTGGCCTTTCCAGAACAATAGGAATTATATAACCCAGGAATAGCTGAGGTACCCATAGACCAGTACTCAATATTTGGTTTGGAATTCAAGTTAAAGTCAACGGACTATATCTTCTTAAGCTGACACAAAACTAGAAGGTTGCGGTATAGACAATATACATCAACTATAATGAGCAATAGTCGAAATTTAGCTCTGTGCTATAGCATTGAAAATTTAATTTTAAGAGGTTAAATATATTTTCATGCTGAAACTACTTGAATCTGCCTTGACTATCCATTTGTCCCAAGAATTTCATAAATTCATTTTTTAATAGCAGAATAGTACTCCATTGTGTAAATGTACCACATTTTCTGTATCAATTCCTCTGTTGAGGGACATCTGGGTTCTTTTCAACTTCTGGCTATTATAAATAAGGCTGCTATGAACATAGTGGAACATGTGTCCTTTTTACCAGATGGAACATCTGGGTATATGCCCAGGAGAGGTATTGCAGGATCTTTCAGTAGTACTATGTCCAATTTTCTGAGAAAACACCAGACTGATTTTCAGAGTAGTTGTACAAGCTTGCAATCCCATCGGCAATGGAGGAGTGTTCCTCTTTCTCCACATCCTCGCCACAACTGGCAGTTATCATGTAGAAGAATGCGAATTGACCCATTCTTATCCCCTTGTACAAAGCTTAAGTCTAAGTTGATCAAAGACCTCCACATAAAACCAGAGACACTGAAATTTATAGAGGAGAAAGTGGGGAAAACCCTTGAAGGTGTGGGCACAGGGGAAAGATTCCTAAACAGAACAGCAATTGCCTATGCAGTCAGATCAAGAATTGACAGTTAGGACCTTATGAAATTGCAAAGCTTCTGTAAGGCAAAAGACACAGTCAGCAAGACAAAAAGGCCACCAACAGATTGGGAAAGGACTTTTACTAATCCTAAATCTGATAGGGGACTAATATCCAACATCTACAAAGAGCTAAAGAAGCTGGACTCCAGAAAAACGAATAACCCCATTAAAAATGGGGTACACAGCTAAACAAAGAATTCTCAACTGAGGAATTCTGAATGGCTGAAAAACATCTGAAAAAATGTTCAACATCCTTAATCATCAGGAAAATGCAAATCAAAACAACACTGAGATTCCACCTCACACCAGTCAGAATGGCTAAGATTAAATTAAATTAATGGCTCTTTTTAAGCTCTCACCTTTCTTACTCTCTAGCTCACCTTCTCTCTCTCCCTTCCCCCTTCTCTACAAGTGGCCATTGCTGGCCTCTTTCCCTCTTTGTACCTTCTCTCTTTCCCTCTAGCCACCAACTGGACCAAAGACTCTCATCTGTGTGAGAACTACCCAGCACCCCCTCTTCCCATGCTGTCTACTCCCTTCGGCCCCAGGAATGACAGAGCCAGCCCTGGGATCCCCATTTTTTCTCAGCACTTCTGAGGTTTTCAGTGGTATCTGGGATGTCTGAGACTGAGAACCTGGTACCTCGGACTGGCCCTTGTTCACCACCCACAGAGCTGGGGTCCGTGGCTTCCCAAAGCCAGACACCCATTATCCCTGCCCCATAGATATTATTTTTACAACAGGCACAAAGAAACTACTCACAAATTGCCCTGTGTTATGACACCACATATTGGTGATTTTTAATTTAAGAAAACGTGAAATGAGCTGATTTAATTAGGGTGTTCTTGGGCAACAATATACTTTGTTTGATTTTATTTGTCTTTTGTGGGGTTATCCTGAATGCCCATAGCTTTAGGTTGTTCTATACTTATAAAGTTCTTCCTTTTAAAACACCTTAGTCTTATGGTCTATCCTGCTGTTCCCTAATAGTAATTAAAACTATGCTTTGCATTGGCATCAGATTAAGAGCACAGTTTATTTGACCCTTGTTCCTTCGCAGTCAACTCTACCTGTCTCATCTGAATAATGAATAAGTTTCTTTACATAACCCAGAAATGACCCCTCATGGCCCGCTACTTATTGAATACAAGTTATTAGCCAACACATGGATTAGACCAACTGGCATAATGCTTATTACAGTCATCTCATGCAGAAAGGATGAAGAAAATTCAGTATATACTGAGGTCTCATTAGACATTTTACTCTTACCTGTGTGCAACAATACAGCAGAGGTAGAAATTATGCTCTAAAGCATAGACAACAGACATTTTAACCTCCAATATCTCTTACTGGTAAAATCAGGCATGAGGAATTTCTGCTGCTGTGACTTTTGGTCTTCACCATCTTCCTGTGTATGTCTCTATTGGGAACACAGCAGTCTGGGAAGCAATAAGAAAGAGGCACCCACCTGAAACAATGTTTGATAGAATTTGAAATTCCTAGAATTTCAGGACCCTGATTCTTTCCTAGAAACCACAAACTCAGCAGACCTAGAGCATAGAACATTAAGGGAAAGATGACATATCCTTCACTGTAAAGTTTTAGATAATAAATATTAAGATTTTCATAAATATTAAAGTAAATATATTTAAAAGAATAAATGATATTAAGGATCCATTGTCAAAATGCAGTGACAGAACATCTATCATTACTCAATTTGTATGCTAATGTCACAATAATATGTGATAATGTGAAGAAATGATGTGACTTTCAAGCCAAAACAAGCACCGATGTAAGTGGGTGGAGTCTTCATGGGTACACTTTTATCATTCATTCAGTATACTTCACCCTTCCTGTGTGTGGTAAAAGTAGAGAAATGTCTGTCTCTTCAGCATTGAGAAACAGGTGCGTGCAAGACACAAAACCTTTCAGGACTTTATTCTTCAATAGGTAGGCTCCGAAACTGTGAGAAATATACTGTTATTGCTTGTGTGATACACCGTCTACAGAATTTTATTAGTATAGCCCAGATAGCCAAAATAGCATTCTTCATTTAAAAACACCATTTGTGGCTTGGGAATTTGAATCAATAGCCTAATTAGTATATCAATGGGGATTTGGTAGTACAGAAATTTTTGCTAGTTATATTCAATAGATGATAAAGATTTTAAATTGATCATGGGATACTATTTCAATACTTTTGTTAAATTAATCATAAAATCTTGATTACTTATATTTTCCCATAACCTACAGGGTATGAAATTAAATGGAAAATGCCATAGGTGCCTGAGGGATACAGCACACAAGTGGAGAGCAGAGGACCCTTGGCCTTTAATTTTTATGAGATTACCACTGTTCAAGGGCTAAATCTGTAAGATCTAATACTGAAGAAGATTTCTAAGTTATTACACATGAAAGACCTCAAAGGAGAATAGAATTTAATGAGCATAATTTCTATGAATTTTGATTCTATTATAAACTAGCTTTTTTGTTAATTCACATTGTACCAAAATTCACATAACACATATAATATTTGTTTTACAGTTTTCTTATATGTCTAATAAAATTTTTATTTTTAAACTAGAAAGGCTTTTATAAAAAAAATATGGGTCTTTTCACAATTTTATGATTATAGATAGTTTTTTTTTTCTTTCTTATTTATTTATTTATTTATTTATTTATTTATTTATTTATTTATTTGATAATTTCTGCAATTACATTTCAAGTGTTATCCCATAAGTCCCCTATACACTTCCCTGCCCTGCTCCCCTACCCACCCACTCTCACTACTTGGCCCTGGCATTCCCCTATACTGGGGCATATAAACATTGTTAGACCAAGGGCCTTTCTTCCCCTATAATGGCCAACTAGGCCAACTTCTAATACATATGCAGATAGAAACATGAGCTCTGGGGGTTCTGATTAGTTCATATTGTTGTTCCATCTATAGGTTTGCAGACCCCTACAGCTCTTGGGTACTCTCTCTAGCTCCTACATTGGGGACCCTGTGTTCTGCCCTATAGATGATTGTGAGCATTCGCTTTTGTATTTGTCAGGGACTGTCAAAGCCTCCCAGGAGACAGCTATATCAGGGTCCTTTCAACAATATCCTGCTGGCATATGCAGTAGTGTCTGCATTTGGTGGCTGACTATGTGATGGACCAACCGAGTGGGGCACTCTCTGGATGGTCCATCCTTTCATTTTAGCTCCAAACTTTGAGTAGATTAATAGGCCGGACTGTGGGGAGGCAGAGGCAGGCAAATTTCTGAGTTCGAGGCCAGCCTGGTCTACAAAGTGAGTACTAGGACAGCCAGGGCTACACAGAGAAACCCTGTCTCGAAAAACAAACAAACAAACAAACAAACAAACAAAAACAAAGTAGATTAAAACCATGTCCAATGTAGCTCTTAATTAGTTTCGAATACATCTCTGAATCTCAATAGAATATTTAGTATTCCTCAGTTAATAAAAATACCCAATTATGTGCTGATACAAACTGATCTGAATCATGCAATGGAGCTTTATATAAAACTAAATACTACTTCTATCCTTATAGTCAGATTCCAAAATGAAACTATTGGTTTATCTAGACTTCTGTTCTGTTAAATGCCTATATAGTTAATACCAAGACCAAAGTTTAACTAACTTAGTATAATATCTTGTAATTAATGGTCAACATGACAAATCTTGAATGACTTAAAAGTTTTGGCTCTGAGCATACATGTGGCACATCAACTATTAGGGTAATTGAGGTGAAAATAATTCCCTGGACTGTGATCCTGGATTGCATACATGAAAGAGCTCTGTGCTTTTTGACTATGGACACACTGTGACTGGCAGACTCTCCTTTTGACTCATATAATTTCCTCACCATGACATAATATATCCCCTCCAATCATAAGGTGAAATCCTTCCTCTCTTATGATGCTTGTCAAACAGTATTTGTTCAAAGCAAAAAGGTAAAAGATGAATAGAGGTTGACTGTGTAAGTCATGGGAAAAGGGGAGAAGAAAAGCAAACAAAAGCAAACAATAAAACAAAACAGGATACAATGTCAAGTTGGATGAGTATACCCACAATTTGTGTGTGCCACAGTAGAGCTGATGTTTACAAATGAGATATTTGAAGAAGAAATGACATATGAGGACCATCTTGGTCTAGATATAGATGCTTGCACATTCACAAAGGATGGTCCTACAGGTGATACAGATTACAATATGGCTGGAGAAAGATCTTGATTTCAGTTACACATTTTCACTCGTGCATTGAATCCATCAGTTAATCACTATTTTACTCATATAATATACAATTAGTACTAATATCTCTCACTATTCTATGCTTTAAAATTCATGTAAATGAATAAAAAGTTTAATTTAAAATTGGGTGAATGAAACAAAAGAGAACCCTTGCCTGTCAGATTTCTTGCATAGGAATTCTAGCTTAAAGCTATTTTTATTGTGTATTTGACACAAGTGAACTAAGAATCCTTTACTCAACTTTTTAAGCTCCCCAGTAGGCTTCCACTGTTGATGACGCTGAGTGATAATATTCAATGTTTTCAGTAAATACCGTACATAAAAGCAATTTATTTTTTACTGGCTCTAGGAATTGGTTGGTGACAAAAAGATTGGTCATTTGTTGTTGTTTTTATTCAAAGCTGTCTTTAACAGGATGATAATAATTCAAAGCTTAAATACTTGACATAGTTCCAGAGTTGAATATTTTATAACAAGCAAAAAACAAAAACAAAACAAACAAACAAACAAACAAACAAGAATAAGAGGATTCAAGAATTTGCTTGTGTTGATTTCATTTTAAAGGACATCTCTGCATGTAGGTACAATTAAACATTGTCCCCTAAGAAAATTCCTTTTTTGTACAGCTGATCAAGAGTGCTCCAGAGTTTGATAGTTTATAGCAAGCAAAACATGAATGAAGTGATACAAGAATTGTCTTGTGTTGATTTCATTTTAAAGGCCATATGCTCCATGTGGCTACAATTAAACATTGTCTTCTGAGACAATTCCTTGCTGTATAGGTGATCAAGGTTTTTACCAGGATATGAAGTCCTGTAAAATTACTGTTAGATTCTATTTAGAAAAAGCTATCAGAGAAATATAGAACATAAAATGAAATTGTCCATCTTTTCCAGAATCTGCAGAAGTTTGATGCTTTCAACTGTATATGCACACAAATTCTATTCTCTGTTAAGGATATATTGACATTAGCATAAGTAGGAGTTTATCTAATCTAGCTATTTCAAAAAGGATATTTTTCACAGGAAAAAGAAGAGCTTATTTGAAGAGTTAAATGATTAGCATTTCAAGTGTGTTTTTGTAAAACATATTACATATTAAACACATTACATATTACATAAAACATATTACATATTAAATTATATATATATATATATATATATATATATATATATATATATACATATATATATATATATAATATGTTAGTCACACATATAAATGACTCTGCATTTATGATTGTTTTGTGTTTGGGGGTATACTTAAAATGATTTGCAAACACTGTCAGAGCCTTCCAGGAGACAGCTATATCAGGGTCCTTACAGCAATATCCTGCTGGTGTATGCAGTAGTGTCTGCATTTGGTGGCTGATTATGTCCCCAATGTAGGAGCTAGAGAGAGTACCCAAAAGCTGTAGGGGTCTGCAAACCTATAGTTGGAACAACAATATGAACTAATCAGAACCCCCAGAGCTCATGTCTCTAGCTGCATATGTATTAGAAGATGGCCTAGTTGGCCATTATTGGGGAAGAAAGGCCCTTGGTCTAGCAATATTTATATGCCCCAGTAAAGGCGAATGCCAGGGCCAAATAGTGGGAGTGGGAGGGTAGGGGATCAGGGCAGGGGAGGATATAGGGGACTTTTGGGATAACACTTAAAATGTAAATGAAGAAATTCTCTAATAAAAAAAAGGAAAAAAATGATTTGCAAAAATCAAACTCTCAATTTAGTCCTGCTGAGATCTTAAAGTTACAATTTTCTTCAGTGTGCAATTTCTTCAAAAACACTCTAGATTCTTTGTATATATATATAAAAAAAATTTACACATCATTGTTGCTGTAGTCATGTGTGAAACTCATCTAATTAGAAGAATAATGATTCCAGGGTCAAGTCTAGGATAATGGCAATTTCACAGTCTAACTCTTCAAAAGTGCCCCTTTTCTCTCAGGCCATCTTGTAGAAGACAATAATTATAATTTTATACATTCAGAAAAAATTACTTCATATAGAAAACTTTGAAGAGAGGACTGTAAAAATAATCTATGCCATGATAATACGGTCACAAATTGCCCATTTCTTGCTGCGGGGTAGGTAGCTTGTACTCTTTATAGCCCCTCTGGGAAATACTCAGATTCATTTTATTAGACGACATCATTATTCACTGTAGATAAACATCCTAGATAAAATATATTTTATCTAAAAAAGTACACATTCATAGTATTGAGGACACATAATAAAAAGTTTCATATTAATAATGCATTAATAAATGACATTTAATATTTTCCACTGTATGCTATACTCTGGGTAACATGTTTTACATGGATTTAACTCTCATCTTTTATTGTATATTATGTTCAATATTATATATATATGTGAGAATTAAGAAAGCTCTTTTTGTTAGTGTATTATTTCCTCTTTTAGGAGGTAATTAAAGCAGGTATTGTTTAAATTATTGACCTGGGATCACAGCCTTTAAATGGGATGAATCCAAGGCTTTATACTTCACTGTAGTAACATATCTTGAATTCCTCATGTCTGCTAGAGTTCTCTCTCTTATTTCTTTTTTTTTTTTTCAACTTTTATTAGGTATTTTCTTCATTTACATTTCAAGTGTTATCCAGAAAGTTCCCTATATCCTCCCCCCTCCCGGCCCTGCTACCCTACCCACCCGCTCCCACCCCCTGGCCCCGGCGTTCCCCTGTATTGGGGCATATAAAGTCTGCATAACCAAGGGGCCTCTCTTCCCACTGATGGCCAACNTTAACTCTTTCAATGTGTGCTTTGTTCTTAATTCTAGGAAAGGGTGACGTGTCCACATTTTGATCTTCCTTCTTCTTGAGTATCATGTGTTTAGTAAATTGTATCTTGGGTAGTCTAGGTTTCTGGGCTAATATCCACATATCAGTGAGTACATGTTATGTGAGTTCTTTTGTGAATGGGTTACTTCACTCAGGATGATTTCTGTATGTGAAGCAATTGGTTTTGTGACCCATGACATTGAGTTTCCTTATCTGTTATAGTATAAATTTCTACTATTATACTCTAATAGGGATACTGAAGGATGGAGTCGGCCTATCACAGAGGGGAGTATTTAGCAGGGAAAAACATTTTCATCTTAGCAATCAAGAAGCAGAGACTGTAGACCATGAGAAGACAGATATGACTATATACACATATACACATATACACATATATACATACATACATATATACATATATGTGTGTATATCTTGTCTGTATGTGTGTGTGTTTGTTTGTGTGTTTGTTTGTGTTTTTACGTTAGATTACCTAAGGAATATTACTTGATATACATATAAATATATGCATATATATATATATATATATATATATATATATATATATATATATGTGTGTGTGTGTGTGTGTGTGTGTGTGTGTGTTCATATATATCATATATACATACACATACATATATCACATATACATATATGTCATACATATATACACAGACACATGCACATGTAGGAAGATTCTTCGAGTAAACGCTTACAGTAGGCCTCAATTTCTAACATTTTCAGAACAACTCGACGTATTACTACCAGGGTGGCACCTAGTCTTTCACAACTGAGTATGTAGAGAACATTTGAGTGTTTCATCTGACCATGTTACTGTTACCATTTCTAGTTGAAGTCACACATTATTTTGAAGCAGATTTCATAACAAAGTATGTGCCCTTTCTGCTGTTTGTCAGGATCAGGCTTCTTACTTGTTCATAATTAGAAAAACATTTATGTTACAAATATTGGTCAATCCAGGTTTGATAGTCTCCTTGTAGCATACCATCTAGAAGTTAAGATTCTGAGGATTATTCTACTCTTTCAATCTTATTTACCTATGATCAAAATTAGCCTGTGGTAGAAAGACATTATATTGGTTTACAGTTATGGGGGTGTCAGGGGTGGCCACAGTGTCAGGGGAGTCATGGCAGAAGCCGGCAGTCCATCAAGAAGTTGAGAGACCACATATTTAAATACATGAAGAAGCAGAGAGAGAACAAGAAGTATGGTGGTACTATAAACTCTTTAGGCCTTTCCCCAGTGACATTTTCTTCAGCAAGTCTATACCTGTTATAAGGTTAGCATTTTCAAACAGTATCACCAATTAGAGATGGTAGTACAAATGGATGAGTCTCAATCAAATACCACAACCCAACTGTCATTCTTTGTTAGAGAATTTGACAGTTCTTTTTATCAAGTAATCTTCATAGTTTTGATGCTTCATATATTAAACTTATGTAAAAATCTGTTTTTAATGGTACTGCCTTTATTATTTTCTTTTTACTTCTAAATAGTGGCAATTTTAAATAGGCTTACTTTGGTTTTTTGTTTGTTTGTTTGTTTGTTTTGTTTTTTGAGAATGCTACATTTGATAGTTCCATCTAAACTGTGTATACCATTCTTCAAGTAGTACAGTAGTGTCTGGTTTTCTATTGGGCCTCATACCACCGGTGAATAGTATAAGATTCAAATGCAGTCCAAAGCTCCTCTTTCCTTCAGTGATTCAGTGATGCCCTAAAGAATCTTCATGACTTCCTCGTGCCTTTGCAAGAAGGCTCATATCTTATAGTCTGTCTCCTTCTAAAGACAGAATATATTTGGTGTAGCAATTTGGTACCTCTTTGGTCATGAAGACTATAACCACACAGAACTCTTCTCAGTGGAAATGTTCTAATATGCATCTGCATACCTAAAACCAATGGTGATTAGGTATGTAAAGATGCACATGGCCATGCAAAGTGAAACATCTGATTTCAAATGTTTAGCTTTTTGAAATTTTTATATGTAGTTAACTGCTTCTATAATTTTGGCTACATTCATAGAACTTCACACACCACTGAAGCCTAAAACTAAAGGTGCAACGAGCTAAAACTTAGTTTTTTAAACAATCTGTTGTAAGCTCATCTTGTAGGAAGCATACCATCCTGAGACCATGTGTCCAAATTCTTAAAAGAAATTGTTTACAACAAATGATATTTTTTCACAATCTCATACCCGTAGTTACATTTTTCATCTTCCTTTTCACAAATAAATCTCTTAATTTCTTTGACTATTACAGCCTGTGTTCAATGCATTTCCTTCTAATTAAATTCTGTTCTTGCTTTAAACCTTAAGCTTAGACTGAAATACTGACTCCTTGACAACCTTCTGTGAGGCCTGACACAAAATGAACCTTTCTCAAAGGCACTCTATTAACCTCTCCTTCAAGCAATGTAGCAGAACATATGGCTTACAATAAGAAGGGGCTTGCTTAAATCTTAGGTGCAACTCTTTGTTATTTTAAATAAGTCAGATCATTGCTGGGTCACCCATTTCTCCTTTGGAAAACCATGAAAATCAGTACTCACTTATCATGATCACAGCACAATACACTGATATATTTAATTATAATCCAACTGTGAATTTAACATTTTTCTATGATTCATGGAAGTGAAGATTTACATTCTTTAGGAGTTAATTTCTTTAGAGACATTGATATACTGCATATATCCTCCTAATAACAATGAACACAAACAAGACATTTTGAATACCTTGTGAGTCTGAAATACATTGACTCATGAATGTAGTTTTAAAAATACTAAAAAATTTCCAATTCAACTTTCTCAGATGAAGGCAGAATTCTGTCAAAAAGTACAAGATTCATCTTGCCTATTTTTGAATTAAATTAATGTCAGATCTTACTTTTTACCTACATCACTGGTGCCAGATCAGTACGTTGTCTGCTGTATTGTGAATGCATTCTCTATTAGGAAGATTTCACATTTTAATGTTAAAGTCATCTAGAGGATATATTTTGTCAGGTATCAGAGATTTTGGTCCACAAAGATATTGACAAGACTTTGTAGTTATCAATTTCATCTGAGGATGTGTTTTATCCTGGCTTTCCAGTATTTGCATAATGGAGCTCAGAAGTAGTATGAAAAAAGCCACATGGTCTTTCTAGACATATCTATCATGGTGACCTCAGGATCTTGAGAGAAAGAATAAAGCCTATAAATATGGTCAAGTTATCTAAGAGAATGGATTAGTGAAATTATTCCTCTTTCTTTAATCATTGAGGAATGAAGCAACATAATTTTAACACTACAACTATAACATGCTTGCCAAAAGTAAAGCTTAAAGCATGTCATGTTTTTCAAAAATCACTGACCATCTACCTATACCCTATTTTTTCAAGGGATACATAGTTGATGGGAGTATTAGATGCTGTCATTCAGTTTACCAGATATTTCTTAAATAAAGCCTTTCTCATAGAATGACTAAAAATAAAGATTGTCTTGCCATGGAAAAAAAAATTTTTTTTGGTCTCATGAGCAAAATCATTGGTGATAATGAAAATTCATCCACTAATGAGTCACCAAGATATCTGTAGTCATAGCCTTAATCCATGCATCAAAGTTAAATGATGTGGATGTCAACACACCAAAGACACACTGAAAAGAGCTTCATTTACTTGTTTTATATTTTACCACTTATCAGTGAATCCTCTCTTTTTCAATAGATGGTGATTAGCTCAGAGTCACAAACTAGTCTGTGAGAAAAATAAGAGAGTTCTCAGCCCGAAGTGAAACATATATTCTACATGCATCCTTCAAATTCTCAGAGAACTTTTCAGATGACAGAGAAGAAAGAGTGTAAGAGCTATGGGTGGTGAATGACTACAATGAAAGAGAATCTTACAGATATAACAGTTGCAAGGATGAACTCACAACAGTTGTTAAAACATGCACAAGACAGATACAAGCTCCATCTGGACCACATCCCAACATGGAATTGAGTTGAACCCAAAGTTCCAGGTCTTGCAAAATAGTTATTGGCAATTGATAGGTCTTGGAAGAGGGTCTGACATGTTTCTGTAAGATTATAGTGCTGCTTAGTAGACTGTATTTCCTCAAAGGGGCAAAAATCCAAGAAAATATATGCAACAGAAATTGTACATGGTCAATAAAAAGAAAAGGAGGTTCTCAAATGTGGGCTAAAAAAGGAAAATGGAATTTATGGGGAAGGAGCTGAAAGTTATCAAAATACTTTATACAAATTTTTCAAAGATCTGATTTTTAAAAACAGTTTAACTTTATAATATAAAAATGATTGTTATTCTATGTATCCATTTTAATGACACTTTGAAATAAAATAGTCAAAACTTTGAACATAAAGAAAAATACCAGGGGAACCATTTAGTTTCATTCTTAGAATTTAGAATCCCAGATTTTGGAATTGTAATACTATTTATTGATGGTGTTTCCTTGAATAAGTATTTTAACTTCTCATTTCAGTTTCTGAAAACATGAAATGACTGACAGCATAACTAACAATGTTTTTAAAACAATCAGTAGTTCTAAGTATGTAAAACGCATAGCAAATATATATAATGTATTATGTTTAAAAATGCATTTTCAATTTAAAAAGTTCTTATATTTATATTAGATTCCCTTTTATATGTTATTAGAGAATGGATTTTTGCAACTCTAATATGGATCAGTTTGAATTCTATAGAAACTACTTGGTTCTGATTCTAACTCACATGTTCATATGCCTTTCAATTCACTTACGTTCACTGGAATGTTGCTTCTTCCCAAAGGCTTACTCACTGTTGTTCTGTGATCTACTGCCCCTTATGTGATATGTCACACATTGCTTCCTGCTGCATGGCTTTGTTACTCTTTTCCAAATAATTCAGGTATGATTTGAGCTTATGTTATATTGTACAGCAATGGCTCAAAGACCAAGATCCTGATTTTAAGGGGTTACTCAAACATTTTCTCTACTAATCTTTCATTTCTTACTCTTTCTTAAGAAGAGGCAGTGAGGTTTGGCCCAATAGAAACACTTGCAAGTGTGTGTGTGTGGGTGGGGCGAAGAGGGGCTGAGAGGGCCAGAAAAATGAATGGAAATATATGGTTGCCAGGGATGAAACTGTGGGTGAGAGAATCTCCAGAAAATTCCTGAGACCTGGGATATAAAAGACTCCAAGAACTCAATAGAGGTGATCTTAGTTGAATGTACAACAGTGGGGAGATGGAGCCTGAAGAGACCACCTCCAGTAGTTAGACAAGGCCCCCAATGGAGGAATGGGGACAGAAGACTTCTTTGAATTATTTAGTGGATAATGTTTCCATAAATTTTCAATATTTCATTATAAACATAAATTTAGATTTTCAAAACTCAAACTTAATTTAGTAAGTATCATATCCAAGCACACATCTTGATGCTTATATGTTTGCTATATATCTCATATAGAATGATGTTTCAATGGTAATTGATCAGTATTTGCCATTGCAGCTTTCTGAATAAACTAGAATGTGTCTGATACAGTTGTCATTTGTAGTTGGATTTCTTTTAAAAAAAAAAAACACTGTCACTAAGATACTGTGGCTTCCCACAAACAACTTGATATAGACACTTGAATGGAAACTCTCGTCTTTATATCTTTTTTACTAAGAGATTAATGAGTAACAATAGTTGGTTATTGGTCCAAGTTTGACTTGAAACAACTGTACAAATACAATTTGAGATACAAATAAAATGCAGAGGAAAATGGCAGGAGCATAATTGTATATGGATGCTAGAGTTTCTGTATGTGATTGTAAAACATCTATATTTCAAAGTCAAACATAAAAAGAATATTGCTCAATGTAAATGTAAATAATGAATGCCACAAAATACTACTTGATATCTATACTTTGTTTTTAATATAAGCATACATTTACCCTCTCCAGGGAAATATTGTATTAACGGAAGTGCTATGATCCTTTCCCTTATTCTGGTAATGATAAATCAGCCAGACCCTTGCTAAGTACATTTTTAAGTCCAGCTCTGGAAGTAAGGTATAAAATTTGGCTTCTTCCCCAGCCTTATTTCTTACTCTAGAGTTTTGTGCCACACAGAAGCTGAACCTGAAAATGCTGCCCAATTCATCAGTTGTACCACATGAAAATTTCTAATTCAGAGCTCATTTCCTCAGGAATCTAATATACAGAAAGCATTTCAATTATGACTTTACAGAAATGTATTGAAATTTCCTGTGTCACTTTGTTTTAGGTATTGCATAGACTGAATATATACATATTAACATCTAGTATAATTATAATAACCAAAACATTTCTATAAATTTAAGTTCAGTTTGTCATATCCTAATAGAATATAATTGTAGTATGACTACTTCATAAAAAATAATATGAGACAAACATATTTTGTTGTTGAAGTTGTGTCATTCTCCCTGGAACAGAAAATAATAGTTAAATTTAAAATTAAGGTCGAGAAAGACAGGTAAGATGATATGGTCAACATTAAATCTAAGATATAAAGTACAGTAGAATATGAGAGATTCCCACTGACCTATTGACATATAAATTCAGAGCACAGCATTGGGATAGGATGTACAAATACTTGCAAACCAGAGTAAAGTAAACCCTTTCCATATCATTCTAGCCTTTCCTTTCATCCTTTTTTGCTTATTTATTTGGGCTTTGGGAAAAGCAGTCTTGTATAAGTAAGGGATTGTTTTGACTTGTTCATGATGGCATGATGGACAGTGGACAAGGTGATAAATTAAACGCTTTAAGACATGGAGTTTTCATGCAACAAGGTAAACCTAGAAGAAAGTAAACCTTCTGTCAGTCAGGGAGCTCCAGAAAGTATTCCAGCTCAGTAAGAAATTTATGTGGTGTGGTTTCCTCTTCAGAGACACCACCCCTTGCATTTACGATTTGTAAAACGTAAGTGGATAAAACCTCTATCCAAATCACATGCTATTAAGGATTCTTGTTTGATGAAGTCCAATTTGTATAATAAATAGACTTTGGAAATTAGGGCAAAATAGATAGTTAATTATTAAAAATCAAATCATATAACTAAGTCAAGTATTTGAAAAAATTTATCTTAGGGGAAAATGAACTGATATTTTAAGTTTTAAAAAGCCAATTATATGTGGTAAGAAAAAAATAGTTTGATGAACTGAGAATGCCTTCTAGATTAGACAATTATTTCTAAGAAATAAAAGTTCTGTGCATGGATGTATTTTAAGTTGACTCTTTAATTTTGATTCATGATAGATATCAGTATGCTTTAAGCAGTGTATGTACAAGGGTAACACGACTTCAAAGGGAAGAATCTAATACTAATTTGCACTTGAGAAGAAGCTCATGAAGGACTTCAGTCAATATAGAGAACTTCATTGTATCTCTCTGCTAAGTATTTGATATATGTCTTTGGTAGTTTAGTCACATATCTCATTTGCATGAAGAGTTTTTCTTAAATGTCAGAAGCAAGATATGACAATGAGTATTCTCTTTGATTAACCTGTTCAAAATTTTTCCTGACCTTAAATGAAGATATGCAATAATCACTCACTTCAAAAATGTGAATTTTGTCTTTATAAATTAAAAAGAAAAATCCACACTGACAATTGTGATCACAGTCCTTCACATTGCACATATAGACACAGTGTCTGTCATCTTTTAGATAGTTCTTACATTGATACTGCTAAAATTTACTTCTTAAAGTGGATTATTGCCATTTTAAGAAAAAAATGTCCTTTCTTTTTAGTGAAATCATGAGTTACCTTCATACTATACAGCAAAGGCTATTTTCTGAAAGTAATAGAAGCTATAATAATATGACAACAATGAAGATATTTGCTTATGGTTGCTGAAAGTTTGACTTTACTTATAATTAAACTATACATACTGAGCAAATAAATACACATGTAGATAAATTGTTCTTTGGGCGGTAGGATTCATACTCAAGTATATATTAGACTATAATTAATTACAAACCTAGTGGTACTTAATGAACTATGAATTCATATAGATATATATTTAAATGTTTGATAATAATTTCCATAAAACCTTTCATATCATGAAAATATAGTATATTCCAAGGTTTTAGAAATGGTTGTCACTATTATGTGAAGTGTATTGAGTAATTACTTAATCAGTGAAATAATGTTTTATATTTTATATTGACTTTTCAATATTCCATTAAGTTATTTATGACATGGTTATGACTGTTTCTATGTGCTACTTAAAAGGTGATTTAAATTTGACAATCTTTTCCCAAGCCAGTTTTGATTACTTGATTTTTGAAGTGTATCCATTTTACATATTGTACACAGAATAAAAGAATGAAGTAGTAGTGGAGACTGTTATTGTGCAAATAATTTTCTATTTGTTTCAGTTATTATGTATTCCTACACCAAGAATGAGATGTTAAAATGGATCTCACCTCAATGCCCAAATAAAACTCATGAGTAATCTCAAATCCCTCTATTGTTCCTAATGATAGCTTAATTAGGTTTGGTAGTTTGTATTCTCATTACAAAAGTCACTTTATTCTTCCTGGGAGCACTATAAATCTTTAAATGTGATGAAGAAAATTCCTCACCACTATAATTAATCACAACGATATATGCTGCTTAACTGAATAAATAGAGTTGATACAGGTTCCCTTTCACTTTTTTTTTTTTTTTGGCAATGAAGTCATAACATGTTAATAATACTATTTCAAATTCTCCTACTGAGATCATGTACTATCCATTTTTTCTTTATCTATTTCCAAATATCATTTATTCTTTCTCACATATCATAATTTCCTACATGTTATTGGAAAAAATATTCATCATATATCTATACTTAAGGAGTACAGAGAAAATTGAAGTTTTTTTCCATCCAAATTGTTTAAAAGGATGGTAATAGTTCATGGCAGGAAAAGACTGTCTGGTGTCATATGTGGCAACGCTACAAAAAGGAACTAGAAAGCACAGAAATCTCAAAACAAAGTGACCTATGGTAGGGATGAAAGAGATGATGATTTCCCACTTCAGCTTGAGAAACTTTCAACTTTATTCAGTTAGTTTCTCTGCAGGTTCCATTTTTTAAAGTTCTTTCTAAATTATATTAATTTAAAGACATTGCGTTTGCTTTGTGCTACCTTTCCTTTTTAAGTTACTGTTCAGTATAGTGCTTCAGCAATATTGTGAGAAATGTGAAATGAATGAGATTTTCAGTGAATAATACAGAATTTAAGGGTAGTTTATTTGAATCAAAATGTTAGTTTAAGGATTTATCATCTGTGTTGTCCTGGTTGAATTTCTATTTCAGTTTCCTTCATTTGAATACTGCTAACAATAAAAGGTTCCAATTTGTAATTTGTGAGAAAATGAAGGAAATTACAAGAAAATATTCTAAATGTCACAATTGATAAATGTCTGTTGATAAAAATTGCAATATGCCCCAATACAGGGGAAGGCCAGGGCCAAGAAGTGGGAGTGGGAGGGGAGGGGAGCAGAGGGGGGGAGGGGGGAGGGGACTTTCAGAATAGCATTTGAAATATAAATTAAAATATCTAATAAAAAATTGAAAAAAATTGCAATGTGTTTTAAGAAGTCTGGTTCCATAGAAAAGTGTACCAACTACATTGTAAAGAGAGAACATTCAAAGGGACCTATTGATTCCTGTGAATTCTCTCACTGTAGATTGCCACACATTTCTCAAATCTGTTTGGTTTCAGAATCGAAGTTCCATAAGCATATTAAATCTAATATTGTACATTACAGTCTTGTTCTTTGTAATAACAAAACTCTCCTAAACAAAACTAAAATGTGACTGAATGCATAGCTAAATTACAATTGCCTAAGTTGTTACAGGTGACAAATGAGGTAACAACTTCCCTAACCTAAAGAAAGAGATGCCCAGAAACATACAAGAAGCCTACAGAACTCCAAATAGACTGGACCAGAAAAGAAATTCCTCCCAACACATAATAATAATAATAATAATAATAATAATAATAATAATAATAATAATAAATGCACTAGATAAAGTTAGAATATGAAAAGCAATAAGGGAAAAAGGTCAAGTAGCATATAAAGGCAGGCCTATTAGAATTACACCAAACATCTCACCAGAGACTATGAAAACCAGAAGATCCTGGACAGATGTTATGCAGACACTAAGAGAACACAAATGCCAGCCCAGGCTACTATACCCAGCAAAACTCTCAATTACCATAGATGGAGAAACCAAAGTATTCCATGATAAAACCAAATTCACACAATATCTTTCCACGAATCCAGCCCTTCAAAGATAATAAAGGGAAAGCACAAACACAAGTATGGAAACTACACCCTAGAAAAAGCAAGAAATTAATCCTTCAACAAACCTAAAAGAAGACAGCCTCAAGAACAGAATCTCAATTTTAACAACAAAAATAACAGGAAGATTCATAACAAAAACATTGCAGTTCTGAAGTAGCAATAAAATAATTTTACGGTTTGGGTTTACTACAACATGAGAATCCACATTAAAGATTCTCAATATTAGGAAGTTTGAAAACCACTGAAAGGGCTTGCATCTACCTCCTTTGTTCTCTTTCAAAAACTCCTTAACAACAGAAGCCAAGGCTACTTGACATCATCAGAACCCAGTTCTCCCACCACAGCAAGACCCAGATTCCCCAACACACCAGAAAATCAAGATATGTATTTAAAATCATATCTCATGTTGCTAATGGATGCTTTTATTTATTTATTTAATCATTTTACATCCCTCCACCTGGGCATCTCCCACCATGGCACATCAAGCCTCTACAGGATTAGTTTTATCTTCTCCTACTGAGGCCAGACCAAATAATCTCATAGTCTCCACAGGGAGCTGTCCCTAAGGGAGTAACTTGTCTGAGGAGCTTTGTTTTCTCTTCCTCTTCCTCTTCCTCTTCCTCTTCCTCTTCCTCTTCCTCTTCCTCTTCCTCTTCCTCTTCCTCTTCCTCCTTCACCTCCTCCTCTTTAATTCTTTTTCTTCCTTTTGTTGGATGTTGAGATATCCAAAATACAATTCTCAAAATACAAATCATACAAAATACAATTGCTATATAATTTCTCTGTATAGCAGTCCTGGCTGTCCAGGAACTCCACTTGTAGATCAGGTTGGCATCAATTAATAGAGACATGCATGCCTTTGCCTCACAAATCCTGAGATTAAAGGTGCACGTCACTGCTACAGATTATAGCATAGATACAACATTCATTTCTTTCTACTTCTCCCTCCAAAGACTTTAATATACTCTTGCTTCCTCTCTATTAAATTCCTAACCTCTTTTGTCATTAAATGTTGCTACATGAAAATATGTACATGAATACAATACTAATTACAAATTTCTCAGCCTGTATGCTACTTGTGTGCATAAATTTTTAGTACTGGTCATATTGTACAGTATAACCATTGATGTGTTTTCTCTGGGGAAGACTATTTAACCCATTCAGCATGGCTTAGTTATTTGTAATCCTTAGTGTAGTGTTTAACCCTTGTAAACATCTGTATATCTACCCTGCCATGTCTATTGGTATCCTCCTTGTTTGTCTCCTGTTTTGTCAGTCATTTTGGTGAGACTTTGTGGTTATTGCTTCTGATATTGCTAGCAGACACAATCTCACAACAAAATCTGTGATCATCTGGATCTTACTACCTTTCCACAACTCTCTTTTCAATGTTGCCTGAGTCTTAGGTGTGGAATATTTTGTAGGTGTGCTAGTGGGAACTTGGCTCTAAACTGCATATAGTGTGGTTGTAATTTATTGAAGTGGTCTCATCTTTTGCAAAGAAAAGTTTCCTTGATGGAAAGGTTATGACTTTACTTATCAGTGTGTATAAGGAAAAATGGCTAAATTGTTGTTGGGGCATTTGTTGGTTTAGTAAATTAGTTATAGGTTTTACTCAAGTATCCTCATCTTCACTGTGACTGAATAATTAGTTTTGTTTTGAGTACTAGTCATGTTTCCCCTTGTTGATTGTGTCTTAATTCCAATTAGAGAGCTATTAGTTTCTGTCAAGGTGTGTTTGGCACCAAGGGTACTTATAGAATTCTCATACCAAGTTGGTTATTTATGTGACTCTTAGGGATCATGACTGGAAAGGACTGTTTGTGGCCTTTCTTCATTGAAAGCTTCTATGTCACCTTCTACTACCAGAAAAGCTAATTCTCAAGGAAGAGATAATTATTAGTTCCAGTTCAGGAGCTTGGTCCCTATTCCTCAAGTTCATGGTATCAGTAGCACAAGGAATATGCTGTATATTTTAGTCATAAAAAATATTTTAAGTGAGTTAACAATTGTATGAAGGCACATACAGTGGATTAAAATAAACAAGGAAGCCAATGACTAGACAAACCATAATTCTCTTATTGAATCCTTTGAATTTTCTTTGTGATATTCCACTTCAGAATTTTTTTATGTAATGTTTTTGGTGGCAGCTTCTATTGGTTGACAAACTGAAAACTTTTCATGTTCAGAAAAATTCTTTCAACCTTTTCTAATATAAAAATATTTTTTCAGTGGCTTCTTAATTAGTTTCATCTTCATTAAATAATGTGTAGACATTTCAAGCCATTGATTTCACCAATGTGTAGTGGTGCAATGTTATCAAATTCAAATTATGCATAGTGCATTACACATTTTACTATGTATTAAAATATTATATACTGATTAGTATATTATAATAAGTTAGCTAAATGTGAATTAAACATGTACAATTTTCTTATGATGATATAATATATTCACCTGGTTGACATTTATGGAGTTTATTATCAACTTAAAAAACCTTAAGATTTTTATTAATTATCTGTTTCTCATGCTTTCTTGATGAATAGTACATAATGCTCAAGTACTAATTTGACAGATATTTAGAAGCCTTAAACAATGTAGTGTTAAACATATTTCATAGATGAGTAAAGCCAAGTGGAAATCTATTCTTTGTCCAAGGTCATTTCAAACATCCTCCTTGCTTTAGCAATGCTATATTTCTGTGTTGCACAGCTTTTCAACTTATTCAGGTATTTCTTGCAGTATAGAAACTTTATTCTTTACTTAATAATTTTAAATATTAGAGTAATTGCCAAATTTAAATTTTGCATTAATAAACATGTGAATGATTCAGTTAAATCCAATCCATTGTTAAATATGAATGATTAAAAACCTCTTTGAAAAATATAATGTTCAATGTGGTTGCGGATGTTGACACCTGCTTAAGTTTACATTATGAACAACTATAAAGGATGTAAAGCTCAGTCTTCAAAGGTTGTTAAACGGTTTTCTACGTAGTAATGCAAAAGCAGATTTATAGCACTCCTTGTAGGCTCTGGGACCTCAAACCACCCACTACATTAATCAACAGCATCTTTAAATCTTAATATTTGCTCAAACAGTGGTTTTACAACTTCAATTATTTGTGTCAGGTAAAGCAGCATTGAATATGCTTGGTAACATCAGAATTAATAATAGATATGTTCTTTTAATCTGTTTGGAGGTTATGCTCAGTTCTGTAATAACACTTTTAATACACTGTACAGCTATTTCTGTTTGTATCATAAGCAAAGAATGAATAAGAACATATATTTTATTTTATGTGCATATAGAATCTCAAGCAGGACACTGCTAATTCCTATTTAACAAAGGTCTCAGAATTATAATGTGTTATGCATTTGGAATGTTATTCAATGCACATAATGCAATCGTATTTATGGTTCTGCATAATATTATTCTGACTCAGAATTCTATGAATTTTTAATAGCTATTGAGTTTTTATCATTAGAGTAATCAAATGATAAAAATATGATATTTCTTTAAAAATAACATGATTTTTAAAACAGTTTATACCAAAGTAAACTTTTACAAAATGAAGTATTGCTAGACTAAGTTAATTTCCCCTTAAGCATATCTATAGTTTCAACTTCTTAAAAAGAATAATAATAACAAAAGTGTATCAAATATCTTCTCATTTTTCAGTTTTGAGCAATCTTCCTACTAAATATGACCATTTGAAAAAAAAAAAAAAAAAAAAAAAAGGATCTTTAATGCAACAAACACTATTTTCAAGACCAGCTTATTGAGCAGAAAAGAAAACAACCAAGTGTTATGTTCCCAGCATAGCCAATGTGGTTCTTTGTGCATTTTCTTTTCCATTAATTATGCTGAAAAAAAATTCCTTATTTACCAAAATTACGATCCATGGAAGGAGCCTAAAATATAGAAGTAAATACATGACAAACATAATTTCCAAGTGACCATTTCATTCTTTCCTTCCTTTATTCCTTCCTACTTTTGTTCTTTCCTTCTATCTTTGTTAATTTTCTTTCTGTCTTTTTCTGTGCCTTATGGTTAATGCCAAAGTGAAATTATCAATTTGGGAATCATGTGAAACATAGGAGGCTAATATCCACATTAAATGCAATGGGACTTCATGAAAAGTATTATATATCCAAAGAAAGAACTAGAAGCCCAAATACATATCTGAAAATAACAGCAAAGGAATTTCTAAAAGCAAAAGCAAATAAATGAAAGTATACTGAGAAGTACAAGCAACTAAAGAATGCAGAAGAGGAGAAATATTCTTCTCAAGGGAAGAACATGCCACTTGTAAGTTCCCAACACATGTATGCATACAAATAACAACATACAGATTGAAGAGGATGTACTTAAACAATGAAGATAGATATAAACAACTCAAGTAACCCAATTAAATAATGAGGTACAGAGCTAAAAAAGAATTCTCTAGGGTGCTGAGGAGGAAGGGTTGGTGTGGAGGGGAATACCCTCATAGAAGCTGGGGGACAGGGTTGTAATAGGGAGTGAAAATGGGAAGGAAAATAACATTCAAAATGGAAATAAATAAAATAACCAATAAAATTTAAAAAAAAAGAAAAGAAAGAATTCTCAACAGAGGAGTATCAAATGTCTGGAAAGCACTTAAAGAAATATTCAAATTTCTAAATAATCAGGGAAATTCAAGTCAAGGCCTAGTCTTAAATACATGAGAATTCTCCTCCTTCAACATATTGTGTTCTAGAATTAAAAGCATTGGCCACTTGTCAAGTTTTTAAAATCTTTAATTATTTTTATCTTTATGTGGTTATTCATTTATATTTTTCTTATTTTGTATATGTATAAGTATATGTATATGTATATGTATATGTATATGTATATGTATATGTATATGTATATGTATATGTATATGTATATGTATATAAGAGTGTGTGCATATGTGTGGTATGCATGCAGACACCAAAGGACAATGTCTTCAACTTTAAACACTTGTGTTCTAGGTTGGCAAGATTATAGCCCAGGTCTCCATACATTCTCAACTTTTGGTCCACTTCACTGATTCTGACTCTTTTTTTTTTTCTTTAAATACTCAGGGAGCATGGTGATGGAGGGGAGGGTATAGGGGGCTTTGTGGATAGCATTTGAAATGTAAATGAAGAAAAATAGAATAAAAATGCCTTAAACATCCAAATATACATTAAAAGTAAGAATATAAAGATGCATTTTTCATTATTTTCTTTTTAAACAATAAAATGATTTCTAATTATATTATGCTCTATTTATAGATCAGTGCCTGTCCAGTAATCATCCAAGAGGCTTCCTCTAAGCAGCCTATGGGACTGAGTACATAGAACTACACCCAGACACTATGTAAAAAGAGACTCTAAGATGGACATCTTCATTAATACCCTCTTCTCAGATATTGGAGAATCCAGTGGAAAAAGTGTAGGAAAGACTGTAGGAGTCAGAGTTGATAAAGGACATGAAGAGAATAAGGACCACCAAAGCCAGTAAGCAGGGGACACACATGGTCACACAGCATGAAGAGGCCGGCATGAGGCCTGTATGTCTATAGCATGTTTTCCACGTATATGGCATGGCTGTTAAATTGCTGTTCAGTAGAACTCCTAACAGTAGGAAGTGGTTTATATATTACTCTTTTGTGTGCTCTTAACACTCCTTTCATTATACTGGTTTCTTGAGGGTTTTCACTCTGTCTTATTTTATCCTGATTTGACCAATTTGCCTGTGGTCTCTTGAAAGCCTGCTCTTTTCTGAAGAGAAAAGGGAGAGGTGAGTAAGTCTTAGGGAGATGAGAACACAGGGGGAGACAGGAAAAATGGAGTGATGGCAAAACATAGTCACAATGGATTGTCTGAGAAAAGAATATATTTTCAATAAAAGAGGAAGTGCCAATGTACCTTCTTTTCAGTTGTTATGATTAGAATTCATGAGACTATTCCCTAATTTTAATATAAGATCTAAAATAGTCCTTACAATTTTCATAAATTCAGTAAGAATTTTGGTTTTTTCAAACATAAAGATAGTTTTTTTAATATATAAAAAATTAATGAACTAGAAGAGCCAAATTACTCCTAAAAACAATACAAGAGGACAACCTAAGGTTCATGAAAGTACATGACTTCATTAAATCTAGATAACAAAGCAATATAAAAAAAAAATAAACACATACATCAACAGAACTACATATAGAGTGAATAGAAATTGAACTGTTAAATTAGCACCAAATATATTTCATCATGATATGAAACCATTTCCATGAAAAATGTGTTTTCATCAATTAAGAATTAAAAAACAAACAAACAATGCACACAAAGCAAAACTAAATAAACTAAAACAACTAACTTCTCTTTAGAGCACCCATCTTTTTTTTTTCTCTTTATTAGATATTTTCTTCATTTACATTTCAAGTGTTATCCAGAAATTTCCCCATACCCTCCCCCATCCCCGCCCTGTTCCCCTACCCACCCACTCCCAAATAATGGCCCTGGCGTTCCCCTGTACTGGGGCATATAGAGTCTGCATGACCAAGGGGCCTCTCTTCCCAATGATGGCCAACTAGGCCATCCTCTTCTATATATATATATACAATTAGAGACATGAGCTCAGGGGGTACTAGTTAGTTCATGTTATTCTTCCACCTATAGGGTTGAAGACCCCTTCAGCTCCTTGGGTAATTTCTCTAGCTCCTTCCTTGGGAGTCCTGTGTTCCAACTAATAGCTGACTGTGAGCATCCACTTCCATGTTTGCCAGGCACTGGTATAGCCTCCCAGGAGACAGCTATATCAGGGCCCTTTCAGCATTATCTTGCTGGCATATGCAATAGTGTTTATTTTTGGTGGCAGATTATGGAAAGGATCCCTGGCAGCCGCAGTTGCTGGTTGGTCCATCCTTTTGATTCAGCTTCACACATGATCTCTGTAACTCCTTCAATGTGTGCTTTGTTCTTAATTCTAGGAAGGGGTGAAGAGACCACATTTTTTAAATGATCTCAAAGACCCTAAAATACTATTTTTATTTACATTTCAAATGTCATCCCCTTTCCTGATCCCCAGAATCCACCTATCCCATCTCCCTCCCCTGCATCTATGAGGGTGTTGTTCACACACCCACTCATCCACTCCTGCCTCTCCACCCTGGCAATCCCCTACACTGGGGCTTGGAGCCTTCACAGGACCAATGGCATCTCCTCCCATTGTTTCCCAATAAGGCCATCCTCTGTTACTTGTGGCTGGAGTCATGGGTCCATCCATCTTTGGTTAGTGGTTTAGTCACTTGGAAACTCTGGGGGGTCTGGTTGGGTGATATTATTGTTGATCCTATGGGGTTGCAAACCCCTTCTGCTCTTTCAGTCCTATCTCCAACTCCTCTACTAGGGACACAGTGCTGAGTCCAATGGTTGGCTGCAAGCATCTGCCTCTGTATTTGTCAGGCTCTGGCAGAGCCTCTCAGTAGACAGCTATATCAAGCTTCTGATAGCGTGCACTTCTTGNCTGGTTGGGTGATATTATTGTTGATCCTATGGGGTTGCAAACCCCTTCTGCTCTTTCAGTCCTATCTCCAACTCCTCTACTAGGGACACAGTGCTGAGTCCAATGGTTGGCTGCAAGCATCTGCCTCTGTATTTGTCAGGCTCTGGCAGAGCCTCTCAGTAGACAGCTATATCAAGCTTCTGATAGCGTGCACTTCTTGCCATCTACAATAGTGTCTGTGTTTGGTGACTGTATATGGAATAGATCCCCAGGTCCTTCTAAAAAAGAAATTATATATTTTTTAGTTTATTTAGATTTGTATGCATATAGATAGATAGATAGATAGATAGATAGATAGATAGATAGATAGAGAGATAGAGAGAGATAGAGATAGACATATAGATATAAATATAGACATATGTATGCATTATGTAGCAAATTTAACAATTTAACAAGAAAATATGTACTGACAGCATACAAACCCAGATGAATCATGAAAGCAAATATATGTGAATTATAAGGACAAATCAAAAGACATTGTTTGGATGAAAAGAGAAGTCAGCAATAACTTGATAACCTTCAAAACAAAGCATCAAATGGAAACAAGACTAGAAGGAATCCAAGCATTTCACAAGTACACAGAAAACCCAGCAAAAGAGAATGAAACAAAGCAAAAGAAGAAAAAAACAAAACAAAACAAAATAAAAACTGCAAGAAAAACAAAAAACAAAACAAAGAAAAGGAAGCAAAGGCTAACCGAATAATAATGGAAGTAACAGAAGAAGGAAGCAATGAAGCAGCCAAGCAAAAATTAGAATTTTTCAAAATTACAATTAGTTAAATATTGTTTCAAGAATCTAAGAAAAGTTCATGAAAGGTAAATTACTCAATAAATACATGTAGTGGCCAGACTCACTAGAGGGCACAGGGATAGCATCCAAATCAACAAAATCAGAAATGAAAAGGGAGACATTACAACAGATCCTGAAGAAATTCAAAACACCATCAGATCCTTCTACAAAAGGTTATATTCAAAAAACTGGAAAATCTGGATGAAATGGATAACTTTCTAGACAGATACCAAGTTCCAAAGTTAAACCAGGATCAGATTAATGACCTAAACAGCCCTATATCTCCTAAAGAAATAGAAGCAGTCATTAATAGTCTGCCAACCAAAAAAAGCCCAGGACCAGATGGGTTTAGTGCAGAGTTCTATCAGACCTTCAAAGAAGNAGGCCCTTACCTAAACATGATAAAAGCAATCTATAGCAAACCAGTGGCCAACATCAAACTAAATGGAGAGAAGCTGGAAGCAATCCCACTAAAATCAGGGACCAGACAAGGCTGCCCACTTTCTCCATACCTATTCAATATAGTACTTGAAGTCCTAGCCAGAGCGATTCGACAACAAAAGGAGGTCAAGGGGATACAATTTGGAAAGGAAGAACTCAAATTATCGCTATTTGCAGAGGATATGATAGTATATATAAGTGACCCCAAACACTCCACCAGAGAACTTCTAAACCTGATAAACAGCTTTAGTGCAGTAGCTGGATATAGAATCAACTCAAACAAATCAATGGCCTTTCTCTATACAAAGGATGAAATGGCTGAGAAAGAGATCAGTGAAACATCACCCTTCACAATAGTCACTAACAGTATAAAATATCTTGGTGTGACTCTTACGAAGGAAGTGAAAGATTTGTATGACAAGAACTTCAAGTCTCTGAAGAAAGAAATTGAGGAAGTTCTCAGAAGATGGAAGGATCTCCCATGCTCATGGATTGGCAGAATCAATATAGTAAAAATGGCTATCTTGCCAAAAGCTATCTACAGACTCAATGCAATCCCCATTAAAATTCCAACACAATTCTTCAAGGATCTAGAAAAGACAATTAGCAAGTTCATCTGGAATAACAAAAAAACCTAGATTAGCAAAAACTCTTCTCAACAATAAAAGAACCTCTGGTGGAATCACCATGCCTGACCTCAAGCTGTACTACAGAGCAATTGTTATAAAAACTGCATGGTACTGGTACAGCAACAGACAGTTAGATCAATGGAATAGGATCGAAGACCCAGAAATGAATCCACACACCTATGGTCACCTGATCTTTGACAAGGGAGCTAAACTATCCAGTGGAGAAAGGACAGCCTTTTCAACAAATGGTGCTGGCACAACTGGCGGTTATCATGTAGAAGACTGGGAATTGACCCATTCTTATCTCCTTGTACGTAGGTCAAGTCTAAGTGGTTGAAGGATATCCACATAAAACCAGAGACACTGAAACTTATAGAGGAGAAAGTGGGGGAAAGCCTAGAAGATATGGGCACTGGGGAAAAATTCCTGAACAAAACAGCAAAGGCTTGTGCTGTAAGATCAAGAATTGACAAATGGGACCTCATAAAGTTGCAAAGCTTCTGTAAGACAAAAGATACTGTCAACAGGACAAAAGGGCCACCAACGGACTGGGAAAGGATCTTTACCAATCCTAAATCAGATAGGGGACTGATATCCAATATATATAAAGAACTCAAGAAGGTGGACACCAGAAAATCAAATATCCCCATTAAAAAGTGGGGCACAGAGTTAAACAAAGAATTCTCAACTGAGGAATACCTAATGGCTGAGAAGCACCTGAAAAAATGTTCATCATCCTTAATCATCAGGGAAATGCAAATCAAAACAACCCTGAGATTCCACCTCACACCAGTAAGAATGGCTAAGATCAAAAAATCAGGTGACAGCAGATGCTGGTGTGGATGTGGAGAAAGGGGAACACTCCTCCACTGTTGGTGGGACTGCAAGCTTGTACTTTTATTTTTTTACATTTCAGATATTTCCCTCTCCTGTACTCCCCTCCCATAGTTCGTCATCCCATTCAGTCTCCCCCTGTCTCCAATAAGATGTCACCATATCTGCCATAAACTTCCCACTGCTAGTCCTCCCCACCCCCAGGGGTGTCACTTCTCTCAGTGGTTAGGCACATCTCCCCCTGAGGCTTACCTGGCAGTCTTCTGCTGTATATGTGCCTGGGGCTACACCCCAGCTTGTGTATGATAAGTGGTTGGTGGCTTATCGTCTGAGAGATGTCAAGGGTCTATGTTAGTGGAGTTTGCTGGCCAGAAGACATTAAAAAATATAATTGATGCAATTATTATAATATCCTGAATGTTGTGAACAAACAAACTTTATGAACAAACAAACTGCATAAAATTTTGTGGGAATTGCCAATACTTTCTTTAGTTCTATTTATATTTGATTTTGGCATTAGCTCAGAACAGACGGTAAACCACATTTGTATCCTTGTTTCAAAAATATTTTCCTTCTCTTTATACTGATGTGAAAACACACCCATTCCTTTCTTCTTAACCTTTTCTGAGGAAAAATTGTTTGCCATGTCTTTTAGTGAATGTATCAGTTTGAGAATAAAATATTGGAATAAATAAGATAAAACTAAAATAAAATCATACTTAACTGAGGGCACATGGACTTATTTTTGTAGCTATCATCTAAGTTCTTATTCTCATATATGCCATGATAAATAAGATCTACAAACAGGTAATGACAATTTCAATTCAAATCTTCATAATCCATGTAAAAAGATGTATTTAGCTACATGTTATTACTGAACAACATTTAGGGGATGGAGACACAAGGATCCCAAAAGCTCAGTGGCCATCATAATTAGCTGCAATGATAAGCTTCCATTTCAGTGAGTCTTATAAATGCTGCATTTACTTCTTCAGATGAAGGGATGAAATAATAGAAACCTGTACCCAGACTATTTAGTTGTATACAACTTAGGCTTATTCCAGTTTTCTTTCTCTGTTTTATAGGGTTAGAAGCTTTTAGCCTCCATACAACCTAGTCTTCCAAGGTGACTGATTCATTCTGTGTTCTCTTTGCTTCTGACTGAAATGTTCTGTTTGGCCTCATAGTCACTTTGGCAGTATACTCTAATCTTCTGGATTCTTCTCATTCTCTGGCTAGTTCTGTCTTCACCTGAGTCTAGCACTCTTTTCTCTCTACTTTAAGTCTCAAAAAAAAGAAAAAATCAAAGAAGATCTCAGAAAACAGAGAGATCCCTCATGCTCATTGATTGTGGAAAATAAATATAGTAAATATGGCCATCCTACCAAAGGCAATCTACAGATTCTATGCAATCCCCATCAAAATCCCAATACAATTCTTCAAAGACATGGAAAGATCAATTCTCAAATTCATCTGGAAAGGCAAAAAACCCAGAATAGCAAAAACAATTTTTAACAAAAAAAGGACTGATGGGGGAATCACCATCCCTGACCTCAAGCTTTACTACATAGCAATAGTGATGAAAACGGTGTGGTAATGGTTCAGAGACAGACACGTTGATCAGTAGAATAGAAGACCCAGAAATAAAACCACCCACAAAGAAGCAAAACATATACAATGGAAAAAAGAAAGCATTTTCAATAAATGTTGCTGGTCTAACTGGCTGTCTATATGTAGAAAACTGGAAATACACACATAGTTTTCACCTTTTAAAAAGCTCAAGTCCAAGTAAATGAAAGACCTGAACATAAAAACAAATACACTAATTCTAATAGAAAGGAAAGTAGGAAGAATCCTTGAACTCATTGGCAAAGGGGGAAATTTCCTAAATAGAATTCCAGTGGTTCCTGCTCTAAGATAAATAATTGATAAATGGGTCCTCATGAAACTGGAAACCTTCTGTAAGGCAAAGGACATATTCAATAAGATAAATTGGCAACCTATAGATTGAGAAAAAAAAATTTTCAGAAACCCCACACTGGATAGAGGACTAATATCCAAAATATATGAAGAACTCAAGAAGTTAACACACACCAAAATAAATAAAAAATATATATATATGGAATAGATCTAAATGGAGAATTCACAACAGAGGAATCTCCAATGGCTGAGAAGCACCTATAGAAATGTTCAAAGTCCTTAGTGAACAGAGAAATGGAAATCAAAATGATCCTGAGATTCCACCCTACACCAATCAGAATGGCTAAAATCAAAACCTCAAGTGTCAACACATGTTGGCAAGGATGTGGAGAAAGAGGAACATTTCTCCAATGCTGGTGGTATTACAAACTGTTATAACCATTCTGGAAATCAGTATGGAGGTCTCTCAGAAATTGGAAATAGTTCTACCTGAAGACCTAGCAATACCAATCAGGAATATATCCAAAAGATGCCCCAAGATGACACAGGGACATGTGTTCCATTATATTCACAGCAACCTTGTTTGTTATAGCCAGAACCTGGAAATAACCCAGATGTCCCATGGCAGAAGAATGGACACAGAAAATGTGGTTCATTTACACAATGGAATACTATGCAGCTATTAAGAAAAAGGACATCCTGAATTTTGCATGCAAATGGAAGTAGAAAATATCATGTTGAGGGAGGTAACTCATACACAAGAGGACATGCATGCTATGCACTCACTAAACACACTAATAAGTGGATACTAGCTAAAAACAAAAAATAAAAACTACAGAATACCCAAGATACGGTCTACAGAACCCATAAAGGTTAACAAGTAGAAGTGGGATGCCTTAGTCCCAATTGGGTGGGACAATAAAGCAACCACAAGGGGGAAAGAGAGGGAGGGAGGTACTTGTGAGGAAAAGGGTTGGAGGAAGTAAGGAAGAGAGGTGAACTTGATATGGTATTGAGTGAAGGAAAAGGACTGAAACCCTGAATGCCATCAGAAAGAATAGAAACCTTGGGAGACTGGAGTTTCAGCGAACTCACCAGGATGTACCAGAGACCTGAGAGGTGAGACTCTCAGGACTCAAAGGGAGAGAAATTAGATGAATTGGCCAACAGTAGGGAGAGGGAACTTGCAGAGCACACTGACCTTCAGCAGAATCTTTCCCAGATTCATCACTTTGTCTGCCCCTCAAATAATATCACTTTATGGCAAAGCTGCTTCATTTTTTTCTCTTTATTAGATATTTTCTTCATTTACATTTCAAATGTTATCCAGAAATTTCCCCATACCCTCCTGCATCCCCGCACTCTTCCCCTACCCACCCCCTCCCAAGTAATGGCCCTGGCGTTCCCCTGTACTGGGGCATATAGAGTCTGTATGACCAAGAGACCTCTCCTCCCAATGATGGCCAACTAGGCCATCTTCTGCCATATATGCAGCTAGAGATATGAGCACAGGGGGAACTAGCTAGTTCATGTTATTCTTCCACCTATAGGGTTGAAGACCCCTTCCGCTCCTTGGGTACTTGCTCTAGCTCCTTCCTTGGGAGTCCTGTGTTCCAACTAATAACTGACTGTGAGAAACCACTTTCGTGTTTGCCAGGCACTGGTATCCCTTTCAGCATTATCTTGCTGGCATATGCTATAGTGTTTATTTTGGTGGCTGATTATGGGAGGGATCCCTGGCAGCCGCCGTCACTGGTTGGTCCATCCTTTTGATTCAGCTTCACACATGATCTCTGTAACTCCTTCAGTGTGTGCTTTGTTCTTAATTCTAGGAAGGGGCAAAGAGACCACATTTTGAACTTCATNCTGGCTATTATGAATAAGGCTGCTATGAACATAGTGGAACATGTGTCCTTATAACCAGATGGAAACTCTTCTGGATATATGCCAAGTAGAGGTATTGTTGGATCTTCCGGTAGTACTATGTCCAATTTTCTGAGGAACCGCCAGACTGATTTCCAGAGTGGTTGAACAAGCTTGCAGTCCCACCAACAGTGGAGGAGTGCTCCCCTTTCTCCACATCCACGCCAGCATTTGCTGTCACCTGATTTTTTGATCTTAGCCATTCTTACTGGTGTGAGGTGGAATCTCAGGGTTGTTTTGATTTGCATTTCCCTGATGATTAAGGATGTTGAACATTTTTTCAGGTGCTTCTCCAGCGGCTTCATTTTTTAAAATTAACCTTATCTTCAATGTTAAGGTCTAAAAGTATGTCCTAAGTGCCTTTCTGTACTTCAGCAAGATCATAATGTAATCCAGGGTGTGCCCATTTCCAGACATGTTGGTAATAAGAATCTTTTATATTTATAGGCTTCTATCATTTTATGAGATGAGATTTAGGCCGGGGGTGGTGGCACACACCTTTAATTCCAGTACTCTGGAGGCAGAGGCAGGCAGATTTCAAAGCCAGCCTGGTCTACAAAATGAGTTTCAGGACAGCCAGGGCTATAAAGAAAAATCCTGTCTCTAAACAAACAAACAAACAAACAAAACAAAACAAAACAAACAAAAAACAAAACAATACAAAACAAAACAAAAAAAGAGATGAGATTTAATATCACAGTCTTGTTCTTCAGGTGTATTAGGATACCTGGGTCTTGCTGTAGATGGAGAACTGAGTTTTGATGATGTCATATTGAATTTGCTTCTGTTGATTATGTTTATGCACATACCTTTAGCCATCTATTTGTCTTGGTGTTGGCTGGCCTGCTTGTTTCAAGTGAGAGCAGGCATTCTGGGGAGCAGGTAAAATTGTGTGTCTTAGGTTTGAGCAAGATTCCTGGGAGGTAGTTGGGATTATATGTGTCAGGTTACAGCAGTGGAATGAAACAGATGCAGAGAACCATAGTCAAACATTGGACATGAAATAGTAGGGGAAAGGCTTGAAGGCCCCGAAAGGGAAAGTAACACCACTGGAAGACCAACAGATTCAACTAACCTGAACCCCTGGGAGTTCTCTGAGAATGAGCCAACAACCAAAGAACATATACTGACTAGAATAACGACCCTGGAAGTTATGTAGCAAACATGGAGCTCAGTTTCCATTGTTTCCTTGTCTGGCCTTAGTCAGAAAGGATGTGCTTAATCTGTCAGAAACTTGAATGGAGACATAGCGGTGGGGTCACCCTCTCAGAGGACAAAGAAAAGGGGGATAGTGGGAGAAACTCTGTGAGGGAGGAAATTTTGGGATATGCATACATACATACATACATACATACATACATACATATGATTTTTCTAAGTGAGAAAATTTAAGAAGATAGATTAATTCATTTTAAAAGCTATAAAATAATTCCTTGAGGCAAAGATCTAAATACACATGCATATTTAAGTACATACATGTACCATGCACACATAAAACAAACAATCTCCCCATTCCAGGGTCCAGCTTTGTCAAGAGTCAGGGGTCTTCAAGGACTACGGATACCTCATAGGCAAGTAAGAAGCATCAAGTGAGATACATTACTGACAAGCTGTTCTTACCTTGAGAGCTCCTGAACTCAGGAGTGAAGAATGCTCATATAGACTTGACTCAGCTATTGGAATCATACAAGGAAGTTGGGATACAAAGTTCATAGGGTGGTGGGGAAATTCTTTATTTTCCTGTGTCAACATTTTCTGGTGATAAAGAGTAGTACAGATTTAGAACAGAAAATAAAGGGACCATACAATCTCAAACATAAAAGTTTTACAGCAAGCACTATTTTTTATATCTCCAGACCATCAGTCTCTGGTGAGGTCAGGGCGGCAGTATTGTGGCTACAGTCAGTATCTTTCTGACATGTGTGAGACAGGATGGTTTTATAAAAGAAAAAAACATGATGTCATACTTTCTAATTTTTTGTACTCCGTCTGTCTGTCTACAACAACATCCTCACTTAACCTGTATGGAGAATGCCTAGGGAGGACTAGCACTGTCGTCCCTGAACCCTTGGAACCCATTGCTAACTTTCTGAGAAATATCTGTATGTTATTCCACCCTCAGTTTTGTAATAAAAATGTCCTATTTATATTACACAGAATTCAGACTATGACTGGGGGATCAGCTGGAGATTTACAAATTTTTGCCCTCGGCTCTAGGTTACTTTCATTTCCACTTAGAGCAAGTGACTGCAACATACGTGTCTCTTGAATTCATGAACAGCCTTACTTTAATATTATTGGTAACATCTAGTTTCTGGATATCAAGAGGGCTCCTATTAGGTCTTGCCAGGTCACCAAATACAGGTTTAATCAAGGAAGGAAGAAAGAGAAGGAATAGTAAATAGATAAAGAGACTGATAAGTGCTAAGAAAAATTGTAGAAATAACATTGTGAGGTGCTTGTTCCTAATAGGTAGTCCATGGGGCCTCTCAGTACTCATACTGATGCCCACAAGAGGCCTTGGGCTTTGAAACATGACACCTCCGGAGGGATTTTCTTCCTTGTCATCTTCCTCATTGGTCCCAGGCACCTAGGACAGAGAGAGAGAGAGAGAGAGAGAGAGAGAGAGAGAGAGAGAGAGAGAGAGAGACCAATTTTAATATTCAAGGAAGGCAAACCTAGGTCCTCAGTTTTTTAGTATTAAACAGGTCTCTGGATTGTTGACAGAATACTTAAACAGATTATGCATTATATCCAATATTAACAAAGAATCATCTTTGAATCAACAGTAGTTTCAGATCATATATTTCTTGAAAACAATCCCATAAATTATATAAATTATATAACTTACATAAATATATGCATATATTTTATAATATAATTTTCAGTCATCTCTGTCCATATATATATATATAATCATGAAACTACCATTTCGATCAAGGGTACAATCACGGCCATTTCTTCCTAGAGTTTCCTCTCATTTCCTTATGATTATTATTAGTATTTGTTTTATTTTTATGTGATATCATAACCTAGTTTATCATACTCTTCGCCCTCAATATTATTGGAAAATTTGTTCCAAAAACTCCAAAGGACATCAGCATGCACAGATGTTCAATTTCCATGCATAAAATGGGGCATATTTCCATACTTAGTATCTCTAGAATGGTTACAATATATAGTACAATATAAAAACTGGGCTGAGAGTAGCTATATTATACCAGTTAGATAAAAAGAAGAAAGGAAGGAAGGAAGGAAGGAAGGAAGGAAGGAAGGAAGGAAGGAAGGAAGGAAGGAAGGAAGACTGAAAGAAAGAAAGAAAGAAAGAAAGAAAGAAAGAAAGAAAGAAAGAAAGAAAGAAAGAAAGAAAGAAAGAAAGAGTTTGATCATTGAGCCCACAGTGGAAAGAAGATACATACTGTAGAAACTTGACCTTTGACACATGCACATATGCATACAGACATTCATGCATAACCTACACAGAGGATAGCAATAAACACATTCATACTTTCTAAGAAAATGATAGTTGTGTAGTAGGATCAAACAATAATGGATAAGAAGTGCTCAAAATATATGAATCTTACAATTTCTAATCCATTTTATTAAATCTTTATATATAAAATAAAGATGTTAGGTTTTTCTTTGTTTTTGTTTTTGTTTTTGTTTTTGAAACTTTTTTCTTTCTTTGTCTTTTTGTTTCTATTTGTAATTTCTTTCATTGAGAACTGACAATTCCTTTTTTTGTTTTATTATATTTGTAGTGGTATATTTTGACAACCTTTTATATAACATTTGCATTTTAAATAAATTTTTGTATTTGATGAATGTGAATTCACATAATCCATCTTACAATTATAGATACAGTGAAATAATGATTTGATTTATTGCATGCAAACTCTTTATACTCATTGTTTCTCATCACATTTTACAATATTGACATCATAGCTGGATGCGATGGCGCATGCCTTTAATCCCAGCACTCAGGAGGCAGAGGCAGACGCATTTCTGAGTTCAAGGCCAGCCTGATCTACAAAGTGAGTTACAGGACAGCCAGAGCTACGCAGAGAAACCCTGTCTCAAAAAAACCCCAAAAAACCAAACCAAATCAAACCAAACCAACAAAACAAAACAAAACAAAACAAAACAACAACAACAACAAAAATCCCAATATTGACATCACAATTTACATCATTTTACATTGTATTCCAATTACCAAGTTGTTGTCATATTTGTCTTACAATTATTTTTAATTTTTATAAAAGCTAAGTGTTATGCATCATCAATACAATACTGGCATTCTGAATTGGAGTATATATTTAATGATGTCAGTGACATTTTTAGCCACATGCATTTTATATCATTAGCTTTCACTCTTTCTTTTCAATTGGACAAACTGCTTTCTAATATATCTTATCAGGCAAGTCTAGTGGTCAATGACTCCTTTGCATTCCGTTTGCTTGAATCTGCCTTTCATCTCTCTTCCTTCAACAAAGCACATTGTATCGGATGTTTTCTTTCTGGTTGAAGTGTTTTGTCCTTATTTTATCATCGCAGACTCACTGGTCTGCCCTTCTTTGGGCTGTATGACTCCTCTTGAGAAATCTTGATACTCTTAGGAAAGGCCAATTCACATTATGATGAGGAATCACTTTTCTTTTGCTAACTTTGAAGGACTACTCCTCTCAGCATCTCCCTCTGAGTGTCTGTTTTATCTTTTTAAGTAGCCATTTCCTCTTGTTTTTCTTTTTTAAATTTCATTATTTATTTCAATAAGCTTTGTTCCTTCCTTTATCTCACTTCCTCCTAGAATACCTATAATGTAGAAGCTGATTGATTGATATGACTCAAAAGTACTGTAGGCTTTTCTTTGTTGTTTTATTCTCTTCCTCTGTTCTTATGCTGGATATTATCTTACCTCACTTTGAACTCACTGAGTTTATGCCAGATTCACCTGTTATGTAAATCATTATTAGATTTCTCAGTTCACAAATTATATTCTTTTCTCCAGGACTATTTCTTTTGTTTAATCTTTTCAAAGTTTCATACATTCATATGCATTTTCTTCAACTCCACAGCACATTCCTTGCCCCCTGAGTCCTCCATTTAACTTATTGCTCAGAATTTTATGATCCTGTTTCTAAAACTCTCTGTCTACTTAGTGCAGTCACTAAATGCATGTGTATAGGTGCATATGCTCTGAGCCTCTAGGGACCACATTCCTAAAGAAAACTCACTTCTATTCACTTTGTTGCCAATAGCTCCTCATGTGTGGGTAGTCATGAGTCTTTGTCCCATTCAACCCGAAATTTATCTGGTTTGTGTTGTGCAGGTCATACGAAAGTAGTCACATTTCATGTGTGTTAGGAGGACTCTAAGTTATTACTTCCAGCTCCATTCATTTACCTGTGGATTTCTTTCTGTCTTCTTCTAAATATTTGCATATATAGAAATATTTGCATATCTCTCTCAGATATGAACCTGGTAAAAAGTGTCTCCATTGTGTAATTTGCATCCTTGTTTGAAAGATGGTGTCATTTGTTCTATAGTAGCTTCCTAGTTTAGTGAGCTCCCATTTGTAAATTTCTGGTCTTAATTTCTAAGTTAGCAATGTCCTGTTCAGAAAGTCTTTCCTTCTGTTTATAAATTGAAGCGGATTCTCTACTTTATCACGTCTTATGCTGATGTCCTTGGAGTATTAGGAGTTGAATTTATGCAGGGTAAAAAAAAAAAAGAATCCAAATTAATCCTTTTTCTTCATGTTATGTAGTTGATAGAGCACTATTTGTTGAAGATTCTATCTTACCTCCACTGTCTTTTCAAAGGTTTGATTTATGAAGATATCTAGATCAAGCATGTTATCCTTTATGGTATTTACTAGAATTCATTTAACAAATAATTTATAATAATAATTGTATTTTTATGTTGATAAAAGATTTTTGTCCATCATATTTTTTGTTTGTTTGAATCATTGTTTAGTTTTGCTATTGGGTAATACTGGTGTTGCATAAAAGGTTTGGAAATCTTCCCTTATTTCTGTTTTACAAAATAATTTAAGAAGAATGGCAGAAATATATCTAGCCTAAGCAAGTTTTAGTTGAGAAAAATTTGAATACTCCTTTGTGTCACAGATGTTAAAGTCCTGTTTAAGTTTTTAACCTAATCTTTTTGTAATTTTAGTAATCCATATGCACCTAAAATTTTAATCATTTTATCAAAGTTTGGATTTTGTAATAGAAAATTATGGCTTGTTATATCTTGAAATATATCTGTTTGTAAAGTCGCTACTTAGGCATTTCTGTGTCCAATAATGTTTCAAAAATTAAAATGCTACAGTATCATAATGGAAATAATTCAAGTAATAACACTAATAATGTACTAAAAAGTCAAATTTTATTTATCTTTTTGTTACTCAAGCTAAACATTTTGGTTGAACTAATTGACCTTTTATTTTTTCCCTCACAATTTTTCTAAATTTTGGAGATTATAGTATATGATTATAAAGTAAGATCAATGCAATAATGTTAACTCAGTTATCCAAAAAGCCATTTAAATGCACTGGTCAATATAAATGTTAAATGACTTGCTTTTACCTTAAAAGCTCAAGTATTCCACTTGTCATATGTGGAAAATAATATTGTAAGTCAATATTAAACCATGTTGCTCGGCTTTATTTTTAGATGTGAACCTCTGTCTGATCATTCTTCTTTGAAGCTTATTCACTGAAAATGAAAATTTCACCTTGAACATCAGTGGGCCATATTCTGAATTTTCTAGTTCCTCATCCTACCTGCTTATGCCAAATAAACCACGTGGAAAATTTTTGTTGGACACAGGCCCTGAGCACCAAGAACACTTCGCTGAAATAGTTCAAATTTGCAAACAGAATTCATCAGATATTTCCTCCTCTCTCCCCTAGGAGTCATCATTGTGAGTACTATCCTGTTTGCCATGCATGAATGGTATTGACATTTAATTCACTTTTTTTTTTAATTATAACAGAGGGAGGAGTTGACAATCCTATATAATTGGGCCATCCACAAAGCAGATGTGTCTCCACAGGAATAGCTGCAAAGACCTTTGCACTGTCAGTCTGTCATAATCAAAGCTATTATTCTTCAGTCTTTATGTAATTCCATGCCTTGTGATATTTCAGGCTCTGCCTCATTTCATAGTTTACCATATTTTACTGGCCTGAACAAAACCAGAAATGAGCTAGAGCTCACTGCTGTGCACTACAGCCCACTTCCTGGAATGGATCCTGGCCTGGACCTTTAAAACATGACAGAAAGGAATCCATTTTTAAAAGCTAGGAAATTGATATCTTTCAGTGCAAGGCAGCTTAACTCTACAGCCTTGAACTAAAGAAAGCTGAAGGCAAGAATAGTCAGAACTAAGACAGAATGTTTGGGACAACCTCATAGCAGAAAAGATAGGAATAGGAATAAAGTTGAGAAAAATTTACCCCATTATTTGTGAAAATTATTTCTGATTCCATGATTTGATTAGTTGACTATGACAATAACATAAGAAATAAAAGTTAAACATGCAAATTTATTGAAGAGAAATAAAGAGTAGGAAAGGAAACAAGAAGAGGAAAAGGACAATAGACATACTGAAATCAAATCAGAACAAAACGGAAACTGAGGATTATTTCATAAAGTTAATATATAGTCAGTTAAAAATCTAATTAAAATACAAGTTAATAAAAAGTAAATAACATGTTAAAATTAGATTGCAATGCAATAGAAGCAAAAAGAGAACTGGCCTTCTGACATTCTTCACCCAGGGGGTAATTTAGATCAAAACAAACAAAAACAAAACAGCATATAATAGGTATAAAGGAAAGCTTATATTCAAATATATGAATAAAATTCAATTAGGTATAGGATTTAAAGATAGATTTTTTTTTCAATTTTTTATTAGATCTTTTCTTAATTTACATTTCAACATTTCAATTGCTATCCCGAAAGTCCCCTTCCCCTCCCCCCTCCCTGCTCCTCTGCCCACCCACTCCCACTTCTTGGCCCTTCCATTCCCCTGTATTGGGGCATATAAAGATTGCAGTATCAAGGGACCTCTCCTCCCAATGATGGCTGACTAGGCAATCGTCTGCTATATAGGGAGCTAGAGGCACGAATTCTGGGGGTTCTGGTTAGTTCATATTGTGGTTCCTCTTCTAGGGTTGCAGACCCCTTTCAGTTCCTGGGTTCTATCTCTAGCTTCTCCAATGTGGGCCCCATGCTCCCTCTTATAAATGACTGTGAGCATCCACTTGTGTGGGAGTCAGCTATATCAGGGTCCCTTCAGTAAACACTTGTTGTCCTATGCAATAGTGTCTGAGTTTAGTGACTGATTATGGGATGGATCCCCGGTGGGGTGGGTTAGTCTCTGTATGGTCCATCCTTTCATCTTAGCTCTAAACTTAGTCTCTGTAACTCCTTTCATGGGTATTTTGTTTCCTATTCAAAGGAGGAATTAAGTATCCACACGCTGGTTTTCCTTCTTGATTTTCTTGTGTTTTGCAGATTGTATCTTGCATATTCTAAGTCTCTGGGCTAATATCCATTTATCAGTGAGTGCATATCCAATGACTTCTTTTGTGATTGGGTTACCTCACTAAGAATTATGTCCACCAGATTCATCCATTTGCCCAAGAATTTCAAAAATTCATTTTTTAATAGCAGAATAGTATTCCATTGTGTAAATGTACGGCATTTTCTGTATCATTCCTCTGTTGAGGGACATCTGGTTTCTTTCCAGCTTCTGGCTATTATAAATAAGGCTGCTATGAACATAGTGGAGCATGTGTCCTTTTTACCAGTTGGAACATATTCTGGGTATATGCCCAGGAGAGGTATTGCTGGATCCTCTGGTAGTACTATGTCCAATTTTCTGAGATAACGCCAGACTGACTTCCAGAGTAGAAGGGTGGAACACAGGGTCCCCCATGTAGGAGCTAGAGAGAGTACCCAAGAGCTGTAGTGGTCTGCAACCATATAGATGGAACAACAATATGAACTAATCAGAGCCCCCAGAGCTTATTTCTCTAGCTGAATATGCATTAGAAGATGGCCTAGTTGGCCATTTTTGGGAAGAAAGGCCCCTTGGTCCAGCAAACATTATATGCCCCAGTACAGGTGAATGACAGGGCCAAGAAGTTGGAGTGGGATAATAGGGGAGCAGGGCTGGGGGAGGGTATAGGGGACTTATGGGTAGCACTTGAAATGTATATGAAGAAAATAACTAATAAAAAATAACAAAAAAAGAGGAACAAAAAATGAAGTGATCTTCATAATTGAAAATCATTAAGATATGTGAAATTATAATTACATTTTAAAATATTGAGTTCAGTCAATTCCATTGTTGTAAATTTGTTCTAGAACATCAAGATTTACATAGCTCTTTTATTATATTCAATGTAAAGCTGCATTATGCTGCAAAATTTGGAATCCTGTTAGATATGACTCAAACTCCATTTTTCTCATATTTTCTGTATTTTTAAAATTTTTCAAATTACTATTTTAAAATCTGAGATAATTACACAAACATCCAATTTGGAAGAAGTTAGCACTTCTAATATGATATGGATTCTTTTCTACTTAAGGTATATGTCATCAAACTAGATGCATTATTTTTCTTCACATTTCTAGAGGCAGAGAAGTTCTGTACAATTGTGTAATATGTTCTTCCCAGAATTCTTTCTTCTTGCCAAGAAATTCCAAACTAATTGACTTTAAAAGCAAGACAAAACCCGACTTCAGTCATGTTCTCTTCATACTTAGGCTACTGTAGCATGGAGAGGGCTACAGAGGTACTATCTCTGAATATAAGGAATATAATTCATTTATTTGACTTTAAAAAAAATGTTTATTCATTTTAAATCCAATATTAGTACTTTTTTCCCAGAGCAACCCCCCCCCTTCTGAGAAGAGGAAGACCCCTCTGGGTGTCATCTACCCCCTTAACACAACATCCCCTACCACTACCCCATCCACCATCCCCCCCACCCTAGGCAACACCTTTTCCCCTACCCCACCCAACACCTCCTCACACATTAAGTTGCTTTGGTCTAGGTGCATCCTCTCCCAAGGCTGGAAACAAGTTCAGGGACAACATCTACTCCAGTTTTTAGGAGACCCACATGAAGACTAAGATGTTTATCACAAGACAGACGGCCCCAGTTCCAGCCTATGCTTGCTCTTGGATTGGTGATTCGCTGTCTGAGACAAGAGTCCAGGTTACTTGACTTTTCTCTTCATCTTCCTGTGGAGTCTTTATCTTCTTTGGGTTCCTCAATCATTCTCCCAACTCTTCTGTATTAGACATATGCCTGACCTCCATCTAATGTTTTGGTGAGAGTATCTGTGTCTCTTTCCCTTGGGTGCTAGGGAGAGCCTCTCAGGGGACAATTATCATGGCTCTCCAGCCCCCATAACTCAGTTTAACTTTGTATAAGTGAGATCTCGCTCAACTTCTTACTGACACAGCATATTCTTACAAGAATATTGTGAGGTTTAGTTATGAGTGTCCTTGAAATGTGCACACATACACACATCTGCTTGCAGCTTGTACAAACTTATTTTATATAAGGAAATTGTGTGAAAGCCTATCCCGACTGACAATTAAAGTGGTGACATTTTATTTTGTGGGCTACTCTGAAGTTGTATGAAAACAAATGGCTACACCTCCAACTGGAATTGTGCAGTTTATGTTCTGGGTTTTCTAATGTCATTTAGACGAAGAGGTCATGCAGATTATGTTTGGGGTCCTAAATTAACAGTGCACCTCCTTAGCACTTTTACTTCAGATGATGCTAATTGTTCTTCCAGTCCTTTGTTTAATTTTTGTGGGGTTTGCTATTCTGCATGTCATCTGTCTTCTGAGCTCCTGTCAGTGATCTATGGGACAGCTGATTGCTCTTGTCAGGTTACTGTAAAGCTCCAATGCAAAGGAACACCTCTGAAGTAGAGCTCAGGCAAAGCCAGCCTCTGATGTGTTCATTTACCACCCCTCCTTGGCTACACTCTATTACTTTCATCTCATGTGCTATTTTATAATGTGACCTTAGTCATAAAAAAAAAATCCTACTTGAATTTTAAATGGTAGTTAAGAGAAAGTAATGTTGTGAAAAAAGAGGGGGGAAAAAGAAAATAGGTTTTCATTTTAAGGCATTGCTTATTACATACAAGAGTGTTAATCACAGCTGGAACGAGACTTTCAAATCTCAACAATATAATACATCAATGCCCCTGAGATTTTGGTGAGAGGAATGTGTTTTTGTATTTTATAGAAAACATAACTTCCTTGATAACCTTGTTTTCTTTGTTGTATAAATTATGAGTCATATATTCTTACTTAGTTTCTTGTTGACTTACTATAAAGTTTTATGGTGTTTTACATGAAATGACTGCCTGATATTAAATTTTTTTCACACATAAATGTGCATGTTTATAAGAATAAATGTTGAAATAGACTTCATGAGTTCTTTAAAGAGAATGTCTTCTAGATGGTTTATATATTAAAACTTGAATAAGGTATATATTGATAAAGATGTACATATAGATCAAGTTTGATTAAACTTTTAAAATGAACACAAAATACATTGTTAAAATAGTAATGGGTATCTTTCTTCTTTTCTTTATCATTTCCCCCTCAGCACTCTAAAATTTTAATTGTCTTTCTTATCACTGCTTGTGACCATTTCCTGGCAAATATCTATACTGTCCAACCTTAATTATATACTGTGTGTACTTCATTCCAAAATAGAAGAGTCTATAAATGGGTCTTTCTGTTAACTGATTAGGGTCCTATCACATTGTGGTGTAGAATCCTCAAGTTGAGATTTCTAGAAAGAGCTTAACAGAAATTACTCTTCTGTACTGTGCACAAACAACAAAGAAAACCAGTAAGACAACATCTACCAATTATAAAAATGATGAAACCTATAGTGATGCCTTCTGACTACAAGGTTTCTGGCAAGCAGAACGTACAGTAAGTCACATAGTGATTAAGACATCTATGTTATTCTTCCACCTATAGGGTTGAAGACCCCTTCAGCTCCTTGGGTACTTTCTCTAGCTCCTTCCTTGGGAACCCTGTGTTCCATCTAATAGCTGACTGTGAGCTTCCACCTTCATGTTTGCCAGGCATTGGTATAGTCTACCACAAGACAGCTATATCTGGGCCCTTTCAGGACTATCTTGTTGGCATATGCTATAGTGTCTATGTTTGGTGGCTGATTGTGGGATGGATCCCTGGAAGCCGCAGTCATTGGGTCCATCCTTTTGATTCAGCTTCACACATGATCTCTGTAACTCCTTCAATGTGTGCTTTGTTCTTAATTCTAGGAAGGGGTGACGTGTCCACATTTTGATCTTCCTTCTTCTTGAGTTTCATGTGTTTAGTAAATTAGATCTTGGGTAGTCTAAGTTTCTGGGCTAATATCCACATATCAGTGAGTACATGTTATGTGAGTTCTTTTGTGAATGGGTTACCTCACTCAGGATGATGGCCTCCAGATCCATCCATTTGCCTAGGAATTTCATATATTTATTGTTTTTAATAGCTGAATAGTACTCCATTGTGTAAATGTACCAAATTTTTTGTATCCATTCCTCTGTTGAGGAACATCTGGGTTCTTTCCAGTTTCTGGCTATTATGAATAAGGCTGCTATGAACATAGTGGAACATGTGTCCTTATTACCAGATGGAATATCATCTGGATATATGCCCAGTAGGGGTATTGAAGGATCTTCCGGTAGTACTATTTCCAATTTTCTGAGGACCCACCAGACTGATTTCCAGAGTGGTTGAACCAGTTTGCATTCCCACCAACAATGGAGGAGTGTTCCCCTTTCTCCACATCCACGCCAGCATCTGTTGTCACCTGAGTTTTTGATCTTAGCCATTCTTACTGGTGTGAGGTGGAATCTCAGGGTTCTTTTGATCTGCATTTCCCTGATAATTAAGGATGTTGAACATTTTTTCAAGTGCTTCTCAGCCATTTGGTATTCCTCAGTTGAGAATTCTTTGTTTAACTCTGTGCCCCACTTTTTATTGGGGATATTTGATTTTCTGGTATCCACCTTTTTGAGTTCTAACTAGTACTCCCTGAGCTCATGTCTCTAGCTGCATATATAGAAGAGGATGGCCTATTTGGCCATCATTGGGAAGAGAGGCCCCTTGGTCATGCAGACTTTATATGCCCCAGTACAGGGGAACTCCAGGGCCAAGATGTGCGAGCAGGTGGGTAGGGGAGCAGGGCCGGGGGGAGGGTATAGGGAACTTTCTGGATAACACTTGAAATGTAAATGAAGAAATTATATAATAAAAGTTGGGAAAAATACATCTATTTTATGTTATTTTGAATACCACCTGGTATAGAAACCTCACCTCAATGAGACTTATCAATTGTCTAGTTCACAGGAGGAAATGATAATAGATGAGATAGATTTCAAAAGAAAATGGGAAATTTTCTGGAGTTTCACATGGCTTCTTTGTAGAGGTGGCAGAAATGTAAGACTATAAATGGAAAATAGATACAAAATTAACCAGATTTAGTGGTGGAGGAAGAGACACTGTGTCTGAGAGAAAGACTAAACAGATATCTTGTGGCCCAAGCCTTTAATCCCAGCAATCGGGAGGCAGACGAGGCAGGATGATTTCTGAGTTTGAGGCCAGCCTGGTCTAAAAAGTGAGTTCCAGGACAGCCAGGGCTATACAGAGAAATTGTCTCAAAAAACCAAAAAAGCAAAAACAAAAACAAAAACAAAACAAAACAAAACAAAACAAAACAAAAAAATGTTGAAAGCATAGGCTTCACTCCACTGAGACTAGGCTATATAAAACCTTTTTGCAGTTTGATCTTCTTGGGAATTTAAATGTATGAGAAATAAAACAATAGTAAGTTGATAGTATAGAGGTTTTGGTTAAAATGTATAATGTCATATGTTCTAATGGAAATTTTAATGAAGTTTGATAAAACTTCCATTCTGGAATTCCTTGTCAAATGTGTATCAGAGATAAAAGGAAGGGAGGAAAAGGGAGGTAGAATATTGTAGAACACCAAGAGAATTTGCACATTTAATGTTTTTGGAGAAAAAGAAAAATATAGAAGGACAGAATGAAAGGAAGAAACAGAAGGAAGGAAGAGAGTGATAGAAAGGAAGAAAGGTGAGTGGAAGGAAACTCTGAAGATATGGTGTTTTATTTGCGACCTAAACCTTTTCTATTTCTTTTTGTTGTTGTTGCTGTCGTTGTTGTTTTTGTTGTTGTTGTTGTTGTTGTTGTTGTTGTTTTTTTGAGACAGGGTTTCTTTGTGTAGCCCTTGCTGTCCTGGAAATCACTTTATAGACCAGGCTGGCCTTGAACTCAGAAATCTGCCTGCCTCTGCCTCCCGAGTACTGGGATTAAAGGCATGCGCCACCACACCTGGCTTCTTTTCTATTTCTTGCATAAAACAATAAAGAGAAATATTACCGTTATATCTGAAATATATGTGAAGTTAAAAATCAAGAGATTTAAGGCAACTGAGGAAAGCTGGGAGTGGGAACTGTGTTTGCCTCAGGGAAGAGTTTACTTATTTGTTGGCCAGTGTCAAACTGTCACCAGACATTCAAAGAACACTATAGGACAGATAGACAAGGTTTAAGAATATATGTGGACATGCAATAACAATAACAATAATGAAAAGTTCCATTTATCCGACGGACAATGGAAAGGGTCGCATGGGAAGGTTTAAGGGAGGACAAGTTTTCACAAAAAAGAATAAGAGAGTTGGCCTTTCTAAAGTTTACTTTTAAAAAATAGTGAAAAGGGTAAAAAATAATTCTTATCTTTAGAATTTCAAGTGATGCATGTGTAAGTGAATAAAATATTTTTATTAAAATGAAATAATAAGAGGTCCCAATTATTTAAATTCACAGTTACCAACATCATGTATCAACTTTTGAAAGCCATACTATGGACATTTTATACTTTGAAATGAGAGTAAATGAAACACAACAAGCTATAGTCTTTTTTGTTAATTGGATATTTTCTTTATTTACATTTCAAATGTTATCCCCATTCCTAGTTTCTCCTCAGAAAAATACCCTCCTCCTTACCAACCCTCGTACTCCTGTTTCCTGACCCTGGTATTCCCCCACACTGGGGCACAGAGACTTCACAGGACCATGAAATGTTTCACTAACAATTTTAATGCTAGTCATGTCATTAAACAACTACAACTAGTTACAGATCATTGTGATCTTTACCCTCATGGGAAATTATTCAATTTGCTGCATTAATACCTTAATGGTCATCTCTAGATTGTCAATATCTTAGCACATTCATTTACTATCAATCATAGAGCAACTGAACACAGTTTTGCAAAATACCATAGGCATATTTTTGTGTCATTTTGGAAAAAGGACAACTTGAAAATGCATTTCGGTGTGTTAACTTTATGGCTACCATGATGAAGCATTCCTTGTCTTATATCTTATGACTATATTGCATATGGATTCTACTATCTTAAAGCTGGCAAATGGAGGCCACATTTGTTCTTATACTACCCATCTGTTTCTATTCCCTCCCTTGATACTGATAAATACTCCGATGAATACTATGGACTACCTAGAGAACTTGCATCTCAAAGGCAGTTATTATGATATTACCTCCATCTGCCACTTTTAGTCTTTATTCTTGTATAACCTAGTATATTCACAGGTTGCAGATGATAGTCTGCAGGGGCTGATTTTAGAACTTTCTCCACTCAAACAACACCATACTGCAATTATAATCAAAACCGGACAATCATGGAAGAACAATATGAACTAACCAGTACCCCCAGAGCTTGTGTCTCTAGCTGCGTATGTTGCAGAAGATGGCCTAGTTGGCCATCATTGGGAAGAGAGACCCCCTTGGTCATGCAAACCTTATATGCCCCAGTACAGGGGAAAGCCAGGGCCAAGATGTGGGAGTGGGTGGGTAGGGGACCCGGGTGGCGGATGGGGGAGAGTATAGGGGACTTTCGGGATAGCTTTTGAAATGTAAATGAAGAAAATATCTAATAAAAATCGGAATAAACCATCGGACACTCAAATAGAGAAACAATAATTTATTTCTTGAGATTATTCAACACAGAAAATTTTCCATTTAAATTGTTCGAGAATGTAAGAGAAAAAAAAATGAGATATGGAAGATTAGATGATGGAAGAGAAGGAGCCAACGAAGGAGTCATCAGAGTATGGCAAATGAGTGAGTTAATCACATTGCAGAGTGTGAAAGATGCAAAAGTCTCAGGAACTCAACTCATTTCTGACCAACCATCTGCATGTTAATAATACATCAAGACAAAATGTAATGTATACGAGTGGTGAAACCCTGCCTAGTAAGTGATGCTGTTCTTTAATCTCCACTCTAAAATATGCTCAACTTCACTTCTCAGACTCAGATTTTATGAAAGTGTTCTTAGCTTCACCCAGCTTTGTCACACTACATATGAAATATACTTTTTAATTACCCAATTATTTAGATAGGTGAAGCATTAAATCTAACAAGCCATGAAAAATTTTATAGTACCCACTAAATATCGGTGACGTTTATTCTGTAGTGAATCATTATGTAACAGAGAAAGGAAAAAAAAATACAGAAATTTAATTCTTAAGTCTCCAGTGTATACTATTTACTGAATACAAGAATTATTGGAAAATTCAGTACACAGTCTGTTAATATGTATTCTTCTGTGTTGTTAAAAATTTGGAATCAGTATAATGAGAATCTTTTGTGAAAATAATATTTTAAAAGCATGCATAAAAAAATCATTTTAAGCTGATCATAAGTCTATGCTAGCAGTTGGGTACCTGAGGAGGATAAGAATGAGTTTGAGGGAAGCCTGAGCTACCTTGTGAGACTTTATTTAAAAAATAAAAACAAAATAGAAAAATTATGAACTAAAGATATTTAAATATTGACATTTTACTGAAAACGAGAAACAATAATATAAAAATCAGTTACAATTACCATCTGTCCTAGTAAATGTAGCTAGGTTTTTAATCTGTTTGGTATCCGGCAGGAATTAACATCATCTGTATTTGGGTCTAATGACATGTTAGTATAGTTTAAATTAAGAAACACATGCAAATTTAGTCTAGACCACGTCTGTGAAGAGTAGCAGACTCTACATATGGACAAAGCCTATTAAAAGCAATTTGTTGAACCTTTCCATTATAGAGTAGAGACCCTTGACTCATAATTTCCAGAATACTCTGTAGGTAGAATATCTTAGAGCAGGTAATGAAGTAAACAATTTATGCATTTTCATGTATGGCAAGAGATGACCTTCATAATTTACTAGTTGTTTCATTACTTATTACTTGTGACTCATTCGATAAATGATAGAAATAAATTATAATGTTCTACTGCCCTTTGTTACATATCCCTATTGCCATAAGATATTTTTCATTGTCCTGACATATTTGCAACAATAATGGGTTTTCAGACTATAAATATTGATAGAGCAAAGATGTGTGTGTTTGTGCTGTGAATATTTGATAAGCTTCATAAATACCTATAGGATGAGCATTAACAGTTCTAGGAACTTTACTTATCTCTCAAAGGACAGCATTTCCTGCAGGGGTTGAAGAATATTCTTTATGAAATAAATTATTTGTACTAACAATTATTTCAATTTGCGTGACTTTTAACTAAGATTAGCTTTCAAGATGAACATTTATCATTATTGATAATCTTATAGGTGATAATACCCTTGAGTGAGTAAAATAAGATTTTTAATTTAATCAAGAATTATATAACTCATTTTTGTGATCCTATGACTTTGTCAGTCACTTGCCTTGCAACCTGATGAATATTCCCACGTATTATTGAAAGGTGGATGGATCAAGTCACAAGAAACTTTGGATTGAGAAGAGTTGAAAAATAAATGGGAGCAGAAATATTTAATATAAACAATCATTTATTTTTTTAATTATGTTCTACTTTATTAATTTTTAGATTTGCATTTTATGAAATCGTAAAATATTTATATAATTTTAAATAATTCATCTTGATCATATTCACTTCTCAATCCTCATTGCTGCCCCTCTCTCCTCCAGAACAACTCATGCCTTGACAGTACTTCTGGAATTTACTCCCTTTTTAAAGAAGAGATTGTCTTTCAACAAATATCCTGCTTGCCTTTTCTTACCTTAGTTATTTATTTTTAATAGTTTCATTTATTTACATTAAAAATATTTCCACCATTTCATGTCCTCCTTCCAAGAGTTTTTTACCCCATCCCCAGTCCCCTTTAGCCTCTGAGATGGTGCTCCCACACCCACCCACCTTCCTCATCTTACCCCCATCCCAGTATCCCCCTTCCATGGGGCATCAAATCTCTATAGGTATAGGGACTTTCTCCCCCACTGAGTTTAGACAAGGTACTCCAGTGCTAACTATGTGATGGTGACCACTGATTGGCTTATGTATGCTCTTTGGTTGGTGACTTTGACTCTGGGTATTCCCAGGCATCCTGGTTAGTTGACACTGTAGATCTTCTTATGGGTTTGCCATTCCTTTTACCTCCTTCAATCCTTCACCTAACTCTTCCTTATGAGGCCCCAACTATAATTGAATGGATGGCTGTAAATATCTGCATTTGTTTCATTCAGCTGCTGGTAGATCCTCTCAGAAGATAGCCGTGCTAGGCTCCTGTCTGAAACATCAATATGGCATCACAAATAGTGTCAGAGTTTGGTATTCAACAATGAGATGGCTCCCAAGTTGGGCTGGTCACTGGATGGCCTTTCTTTCAGTCTCTGCTCCATTTCTGTCCATGCATATTTTTTGTAGTTATTTCTTTGTTTTTCCAAATTTTTATTAGGTATTTACTTCATTTACATTTCAAATGCTATCCCAAAAGTCCCCTATAACTCCCCCCTCCCCTACCCACTCACTCCCACTTCTTGGCCCTGGTGTTTTCCCCTGTACTGGGGCATATAAAGTTAGAGCTCCTGTCTCTAGTTGCACATGCATTTCTTTTAGACAGAAATGATTCTGGGTCAAAAGTTTTGAAGGTAGGTTGGTAACCCCATCCCTCCAGTGGAGGCCCTGTATATTTAGTGAAAGTCGTCTCTTCAGGTTCCATCTCCCCACTGTTAGGCATTTCAGCTAATGTCATCCTGATTGAGTCTTGGGAGCCTCTCACATCACACATCTCAACAAAATTCTATTTGTTGTCTTCTTGTTGCTCATACCAACATAGATATAGAAGGAAGACACTAATGTCCACTTAGAATACTGAGGGTTTTGGTTCTTATTCTTTCAGCTGCTTGTTGGGTCTTTCAGAGGGCAGTCATGCAAGATACCTTTTTGTGAGCACCCCACAGCCTCAGTAATAGTGTCAGGCCTTGGGGATTCCCCTTGAGCTAGATCACACTTTGGGCCTGCTTCTGGACCTCCTTTTCCTCAGTCTCTTCTCCATTTTTGTCCCTTCATTACTTGGTACTTTTAAAAAAATGAATATTTAAAAAAATTCTCATATAAATTATTCAATAATGGAGCTGATTTACAAGCAAATGTGGTTTTCCTAACTATACATACTAAATTACAGAGATATTCAGTCCAAGATATCACAAACATAGATAAAATAACAGCACATATTTTAATAAGGTGACATGAAAATTAGAGAGAAGATAAAATGTGATGTATTCTAATTGTTGCTTTTATAATATGACTTGATAATGCTTTACTTGTGTTGGTCCTTGCTAATTCTGGTGTAGAATCTTATATTCATCCTAGTATTACTGGATACTTTTCAGCTTTTTTGCCTTCTGTATTACCAGTCTACATTCTTAGAGCATATACACTTTGACACTTTCTAACAATTACCTAGACATGGGTAAAAGCATTTTAAAATTCCTTTAATGTAACTAGAGTATTATTGGAGTAATGAACAAGGAAAGCCAAAACTGGAAACCAGCAATAGAGATTAGCTAACATTGGAGTTTTATAGAGATTAGCTAACATTGGAGATTTAAGGCTGTTTCTTAATTGTCTTCATTGTCTTCCTTTTTATATTCTTCACACCATAGACAGATGTTCCAGTGCAGATCGTTTGGGATCTGTATCTCTCAGCATTAAGAATCTTAAAGAAGAGAGGATGTCATAGGCAACACCACAGCATCCTTGCAGAAAGTCATAACAAATGCTGTTCCAGACCCAGCTTTAAGTGAAGAGTGAAGCAGTCTATAAGCAATTAAGTAGAGTTCATTTAAATGTGTCAGCACTGACATTGAAGTATTGATGCTTTCGTGAGTTAGTAGCCCAGGAGTCGAACGAACGAAGGAGAAATGGTTAAATATTGCCATGGAAGTCAAGGAAAGGGCAAAAACACTTTTATAAAGAAGACATATGAAATAAGCATATCAGGGAAAAGACCATATGTGTATCCTTGGATTAGCTCTCCTCATTTTTCAGCCCAAAATTGGTGGTAGAAATTGTCTGAGGGAGGACAGGTGTGTTTTGTTCACAGGTTTAGGGAATTTTCAGGAAAAGCATCTCCATCAGTGGAGATGAGATTGTGTGATGATGACTGTTCATAGGATACAAATTAAGACATAGATCCTGCAGCCCGGATATGACTAGGACATTCAAAAGTCTGTTCTCAGTAATAGCTACTCCCCTAGTCCTTCCCTAATTAGCTAACATTTCCTTGACATTCAAAATACCAGCTTAGTTCTTTTGTAATTGGGTTACCTCACTCAGGATGATACCCTCCAGATCCATCCATTTGTCCAGGAATTTCCTAAATTCATTGTTTTTAATAGCTGAGTAGTAATCCATTGTGTAAATGTTGGTCCATCTTTTTGTTTCAGCTCCACACTTGATCTCTGTAACTCCTTCAATATGTGCTTTGTTCCTAATTCTAAGAAGGGGCAAAGTGTCCACATTTTGGTCTTAATTCTTGAGTTTCATGTGTTTTGCAAATTGTTTCTTGGGTAATATAAGTTTCTGGACTAATATCCACTTATAAGTGAGTACATGTTATGTGAGTTCTATGCCAGTGCCTGGCAAATACATAAGTGGATACTCACAGTCAGCTATTAAATGGAACACAGGGTTCCCAATGGAGGAGCTAGAGAAAGTACCCAAGGAGCTAAAGGAGCCTCCAACCCTATACGAGGAAAAACAATATGAACTAACCAGTACCTCCAGAGATCGTGTCTCTAGCTGCATATGTAGCAGAAGATGGCCTAGTTAGCCATCATTGGGAAGAGAGGCCCCTTAGTCTTACAGACTTTATATGCCCCAGTACAGGGGAATGCCAGGGCCAAGATATGGGAGTGGGTGGGTAGGGGAGAAGGGCAGGTGATGGGGTGTATAGGGCACTTTCGGGATAGCATTTGAAATGTAAATGAAGAAAATATCTAATAAAATTAGAAAAAAAGAAAACAAGCAAAAAATATATATACCAGCTTAGTCTGTAGAATAACTGTACAAATTAACCACCTTCTTCTCCTTCTTCTCCTTCTTCTCCTTCTTCTTCTTCTTTTTCTTCTTCTTCTTCTTCTTCTTCTTCTTCTTCTTCTTCTTCTTCTTCTTCTTCTTCTTCTTCTTCTTCTTCTTCTTCTTCTTCATCTTCCTCCTCCTCTTCTTTTTCCCCCTCTCCTCCTCCTTCTTTTTAAATATATATTTCTTTTTAGATTTTATTTTATGTATTTACATTCAAGTTGTTGCCTTCTTCTGGGTCCCCTCTCCCACAGTTCCTCATCCCGTTTCTCCCCAATTGCATCCCCTCTGAAAGGGTGCCCTCCACAGGCTTCCTCCATTCCCTGGGGCCTTAAGTCTCATGTGGATAAGGGCGTCTAATCTCTCTGAAGTCAGACCAGGCAGAGCTATGCTATATATATGTGTCAGTGGCCTCTGATATATGCTTCTGGTTGGTTGTTTAGTCTTTTGGAACTCTCTGGGATCTGGGTTAGTTGAGAATGCTGGTCTTCTATGGGGTCACTCTCCCCTTCAGCTTCTTTAATCCTTTCTTCTGCTAATTCAACCATAGGGTTCCTGAATTCATTCCAATGCTTAGGTGTAAGTATCTGCATCTATTTCAATCAGCTACTGGTTGGGCTTCTCAGAGCTCAGCCATTCTGGGCTCCCTTCTTTAAGCACATTATATCATCAGTAATAACTGCCAGGGGTTTTCCTTCAGTCTCTTCTCTATTTTTGTCCTTGCAGTTCTTTTGGACAGGAACAATTGTGGATCAGAATTTTTGACAGTGGGTTAGTAATCCAGTCTCTCCACTTGAGGTCATGTTTAGCTATTGCAAGTGGACTCTTCGAATTCCCTCTCCCTAATTTTGATCATTTTGGCTAAGGTCAGCCCAGTTGAGGCCTGAGAGTCTCTCACACATCCTAGATTTCTAGAGTGTACTTTCTAGAGAATCTACCCCACCAATGGCTGCTTATTTCCATTATCTTGTCCCTCTAGTCTTCTCTCTTGTCTCCCTTCCCCTCTGTACCTGATCCTGTTCTCCTTTTCCCCTTCTACTCTCATCTCCCACCCAGGTTCTTCCCTCCTTCTGCCTCCTATAATTATTTCCTTCACCCTTTTAAGTGAAATTGGAACATCCTCACTTAGACCTTTTTGTTTGTTACACTTCTTATTGTCTGTGGGTTGTATCCTAGGTTGCAGGACAGTGGGTGTGGGGGAAAGTGGGGGGGGGACCCACATCTCACCAGAGTTCTGTTGCTCAGGGTAGGTGGATGCAGAAGGACTGCTGCAAGCTTTCCAGGTGCTCTCGGGTGGGTATGTGAAGCCACTAAACTCCAGCTCGGCGTGTGGTGCACAATTGGCGGTCCTATGTACCAGGTTCTCAGTCTTGGGCATCTCATGCCGGACACCTCAGAAGAGCTGAGAACAGAATGAGGCCCGAGAGATGGCTTGGTCAGCCCGGGGGCAAAGGGAGGAGAGGGCAGGGGAGGAGGGGCATAGGGTGGTTTCCACAGGGGCAAGAGTCTTTGGTTAGGTAATTGTGGGGAGGAGCATACCAGGCTATAGTCAGGTAACTGTGGGGTGGAGTCTAGCCAGAATGCTAGAAGCTTGGGACATTATCTGCTTGCCTGATTGTCATACAGCTCTCCTGAGGTGCTGTGGGGGCAGTAACTTCGACAGGAGCCAGGGGTCTAGGAGACATGATCAAACACCTTCCATCCCATATAGGTGGAAATCACTACCCATTGGGTCCCCCCAGGGTTCAAGACTTTTGCTCAACTGGAGACCAGGCTGTCTGTGCACAGCCCTCTGCCTCACACTAGGTATTCTGTAATTTTTGGTTAATATCTACTTCTTGGTGAGTACATACCATGTATATCCTTTTAAGTCTGAGATATCTCAAGTAGGATGATATTTTGTAGTTTCATCCATTTCTCTGCAAAATTCATTATGTCCTTGCTTTGAGTAGCTGAATAATATTCCATTGTGTAGATGAACTGTATTTTCTCTATCCATTCTTCAGTTGAAGAACAACTCGGTTGTTTCCAGCTTCTGGTTATTACAAATATGGCTGCTGTAAACATGGTGGAACATGTGTCTTTGTGGTATGTTAGGGCATGTTTGGGGTGTATGCTCAAGAGTAGAATAGCTGAGTTTTCAGTTAGAACTATTTATAATTTTCTAAGCATCTAAAGCAGTTATACCAGTTTGCAATACCACCAGCAAAGGAAATATGTTCCTCTTTCTCTACATACTTGCCGACCAGCTCATTATTTCTTGGTATTTATTTATTTATTTATTTATTTATTTATTTATTTATTTATTATTAGATAATTTCTTCATTTACATTTCAAGTGTTATCCCATAAGTCCCCTATACCCTCCCCTTGCCCTGCTCCCCTACCCTCCCACTCTCACTATTTGGCCCTGGCATTCCCCTGAACTGGGGCATATAAACATTGCTAGACCAAGGGCCTTTCTTCCCCAATAATGGCCAACTAGGCCATCTTCTAATACATATGCAGCTAGAGACATGAGCTCTGGTGGTTCTGATTAGTTCATATTGTTGTTCCATCTATAGGGTTGCAGCTCTTGTGTACTCTTTCTAGCTCCTACATTGGGGGCCCTGTATTCTACCCTATAGATGATTGTGAGCATCCACTTCTGTATTTGTCAGGGACTGTCAAAGCCTCCCAGGAGACAGCTATATCAGGGTCCTTTCAGCATAATCCTGATGGCGTATGCAGTAGTGTCTGCATTTGGTGGCAGATTATGTGATGGACCACCCGGGTGGGACACTAACTTAGCTTTACTCTGACTACAGCTAAACCTGTTCTACATGTGGACAGAGGGCAGTGAAGAGAAATCCAGTGCCAAATTCTCCATGTGGATGTGGTACAGACATTTGTGTAGAAATGTGCAGTAGTATATGAGTCCCACATACAAGGAAGTTTCCTTTCCTAGGAAACAGTAGTCTCAAATTCTGTTCCAATTCCCATTTTCCTGTGATGTTTAGCCACTGCAAATAAGCTGAAGAAAGAAATTCAGGTTCAAGTTGACTTGTCTATCATCATTTATCCAGGAAACCTGATGCAAGTTAGAGCATCCTTGTCTAGTGCATACTTTTCCATAGCACAGATTCACCATTTCACCATAGTTCTTATTTGGTTAAACTTGACTGTAAAGTTAGAAAATGTCAATTAACTTCCTAGCTTAAATTATGAGAGAGCTTCCTTCAGTTTACATCATTTTGTTACTTACCCTTTCATTGATGTGCCTGGGCTTGTGAATCTATCATCCCTTAGCTTTTCTAGCACCAGCAACATCACACTTTCTTCTAAGCAACTGCAAATTGACTAACTCAAATGACCTTTCCTTGAAAGAATATACATCAAACGCAGGATGTTCAATTGGCAATATAGTTACCATATCATAGTCTACAAAATATCAGATTCAAGTCCTACTTCTCAAATACTAAAAGGTTCTGTTTCCCTCCCAGCCATTTACATCTCATTAGTATGGTCTCTGTAAAATCCATTGCTATGGTGACAGAAGTACTATTCTTAAAAAGGAAGTTTTTAAGATGCCAGCACAATATGTCACATATTTACAAGTCTTTGATAAGGTTGCTATCTTACCTTTCTTTCATTTAAAAAAAAAAATCATCCATAGATAGAGACAAATATTCCTTTAACTTTGAACTTCCCTGCATTGCCAGCAACAACAGACTTTATAATGAATTGCATTGATTACTTTTGATGTGACTAGTAATTGTGCTTCAGTTCTAGAAACTGTTCTGTCATGTCACATTTGCACCTTTGACAGACTGACCCACTTTTTGAAATGCCTTCAAATCTATGGTTGAGTTAATGACCTAAATCCCTTTCTGGATGGGTTCAGTGCATTTGACATCTTTCTCAAAGGAGCAGGGAGTTGTGCGATGGCTGGGTATTATTCATAACTGCCTATACATACTGGGAGCTTAATTGAAGCATGTTTTGCAAAATAGAGCAGGAGATCAGCCAAATAATTCACTCTTTGCTTTTTCACAATTTACCTAACTTTAACTTGAAAGTTTACTTCGGACTTTTCACTTAGCACACCCATTTATCTTAGAAGCAAGTGATTTATAAATTAAAATGGATAAGCAGATGCGTTAGCTATGCATAAATTGTAGGAGACGTGTGCACGTGTGCAGGGCTAGCAATTTTTATCAGTATAATGTCATAAGGATCTCTCGCTTACAGAATGACAATGAATTCTTTGGTTCAGGGATTAAAATCTCCTTAAGTACTCATTCACATGGCAGACTGGAGCAATTAGTATATAGTAACAATGGAGCTGGGATAACCAGAGTATCTCATACATTTCCAGTGAGAGTCATCTTCCATTATAATCATCCTAATGGAAAAATCACAGTGGTTGAAGGGAAATGCTATTGGTATAATGTTTAAAAAAATAAAAAAATAAATAAATGAACACTAGAAAACATCATTAAAGTCACATTAGGAACTGATTGAAATTGACCAGAAAGGGAGTAATCATGGAACTGTCATTACCATCTCTTCCTCATAGCTGTGAGTCCAGGTGTTAGAGAATCTCATGTCAGTGGGTGCTTAAGTTATTATATCCTTGCTGTGCTGTATATAATATAAAGAGGAACATATCTAAAAATCTTACACATATAATTTGATATTTCAGATTCAATAAGTACCATGGAATCTCCATGTATACATTCTATATACAGATACATAAAAAATCAAATTAAAAAAGAAAAATCAAATTTAAAATATTTTTCTTACTGGCAATAATTTTGAAACTGCTCACTAAAAACGTACATAAGTATTTTAATACATATACTTATGAAACTGAAGAGAGCAGCAATAAGATATTTAACTGAGATTAAAGTCTAAAGAAAGAAAGAGTAAATAAATATATGAAGTGGACTTGAGCTGTTGTGTTGTCAGCTGGTTGAGCTAGCAGATTCAAGAGTGATGTGTGTGGATTTGGGATAAGAAAGAACCAACCAAGGGAAGGCTGATGTTGAAATGAAAGATGATGTTGACAGCTAACCGTATTGAGTACCTCTTTCCTCTTGTCCTTGAATAACAGGCTTGGAATTGAGCTGCCACACTTGGCAGCTAACAAAACATTCCATTTTATCTACAAGTAAAATAATCTTGCAGAATTAGTCAATCTGATGAGGATTTTTTTCCCAAGTGTATTGGTATAGCATGCTTAAATCTTACTATTGATTGTTGGATTCTGAAGGTGATTAGTTGACTGGGTGGACAGAGGGGCATTGGGTTATATTATGTCAACATAAAAAGTCATAAAACAGTAAACACAAATATAATGTATGTTTTTTTTTTTCATGTATTGTGATTGTTGAGTGGAATGTTTGAAACATAAAATAATTCTCTCAAGAATTATTTCAAACAAGTCCAGGGTATGATGTTATTTTGTTAATCAACTTTTTTTTCCTTAATAATTGGATAAACACCCGACCATCATACTCTACTTTTCTTGATTTATGAAGAAAGGCAATATATATATATATATATATATATATATATATATATATATATATATATATTGATGAAAGTGTCTTCATTTTGTCCCCTGAATTTCTTTCTTCATTATTACAACATTTTATTTTCCATGAAAGTTCAGTTCCAACTTGATTTGACATAACTGAATAACATACAACCTTGGAATGAAAGAACCATTTTATAGCGTATTAGACAAATTTGAGAATTCAAGTCTTAGAAAACTGGAAAACAGTTGCATCTAAAATCAAGGACCTTAATGTGATTCTAGCATCGTGATCAAAAATCAGAATACTTGCCTGTCTTTTAAAAGGATATTACTCCCATTTGAGCCCCCAAAGCTTGCCTGCCTACTCATAATCATACCTTTAAAGTTAACACATCCTATGGTAACAACCAGGGACACAAACATTCAAATACAAAGATCAGGGATTGTAAGATGTTTCTTTCAAAGTTTTTATATCAGTCTTGTTATTTGGTAATGTATCAGTCTCTTAAAGCAAAGAGTTGTTCAAAAGAAGAAAAACATATTGGTTCTCAATTGTAGAAACCAGAGATCTGATATCAAGTTGCTACCAGAGAGAAAATTTCCTCTTAAGTTCCTTTTCCTTTCCCTTTGCAGGTAGATTCCTCTGCATGCTTAAGTACAGAGACAATATTTTAAACCATATTATTAAAGAACACACCAAAATGAAAGACAGGTTCAGGCTTGATTTCTGCCAGTAATTTTTCTGGGTCAGACTTGGTTTTGCCTTAAGCTTATTGTTTTGTTTTGTTTGTATCAAAGATGGACAAACTGTAAACCAAGATCTACACATGGAAGCTAGTAACAATTTCATTCATAATGGTTCAAACTGAGAAAAACATGTCACCCGGTGAATGAAGTGTAATTTGCAGCCTATTTATATGGCACAATGCTGCTTCAAATACTACTACTACTACTAAAGACCATTCTTTATTCTTTATTTTAAAAAGATAAGCAATACAACTATATGGGTAAGGGTAGTGTGCTTTGTAGAAGAAATCAGAAACAAAGGAACAAAAGACTACGTTCTACAAAGTTCTATTTATTTGACTTTCTGCAAAGGAAAATGTATAGAGACAGAATGGCAATGGTGTTTTCCCAAAGGAGTGGATAACTGGAGGAGTTGAAGGCCATGAAGTGCCATGAGGAAAACTGTCTGGAGAGGAATGTGGCTCATTCCCATTTCTTCTTCCTGATCATTTTAAGATAATATGTATTTGATACCATTTATTAATCAGAAGAATTAAAATAATTAATTTTGTGATTGACAAGATGGCTTAATATTTAAGAGTGTTTATCGTTCTTGCAGCAGACCTGAGTTTAGATGACAGTTACCTGGCACCCAGGTTGCAGGGCTGAAAAGATCATCGGGCCTCAAGAGGAATCTGTATACATGTGCACACAAAAGTGTAGATTCACAGAGAGCTACTCACAAAATTCTAAAAGTCAAATTAAATTATGAAAATGAGTGAATGTTATTACGTATAAAGTAGACGTGAGGCTTACTTTTAAACATGGAAAAGAAGTTACCATTTATTTTGAGTGCCTACATTGGGTTAGAATGCAAATTCATCATTTAAAGACTGACCTACTTCATTCCTTGGTTCATGAAGAAGTATAAAATTGAGTTTTAGAGAAAAAAAATGATACTGAAAGCTCTCAAAGACTGCATAATTTTGCTTCACTGAATTCTCAGATCAAACATGAATTACTTTATAAAATTATATGTATTGTATAAAGAAATGCTATCAAGAAGTTTTGTGAACTAGAAATGTCTACACATCATGTAACTTTTTATTACATTTTAAGTTTCTAATTGTTCATCTATTTTTACATTTCTTCTTCCTTATACTCCAATAATATGTGTTAATTTAAATGGCTTGGCATCATATAATAGAATACTGACTCTTTTCTTTCTTTCTTTCCTTCTTTCTTTCTTTCTTTCTTTCTTTCTTTCTTTCTTTCTTTCTTTCTTTCTTTCTTCTCTTCTCTTCTTTCTCTCTCTCTCTTTCTTTCTTTCTTTCTTTCTTTCTTTCTTTCTTTCTTTCTTTCTTTCTTATTGATACAGACTTTCATTTTGGATGTTCCACTTTCTTTTAGCTTATCTTTCTAACAAGTTAGTCAGCATGAAGCAGTACTTACTAAATACTTGGAATGGTTATAGTGTCAAGAGACACATGTCACAATTTTTCTTCTTCTGTAGGGGACTCTCTTCTAGTGATTTGAAGAGAGTTAGCCACTTTCAAATTATTGTTTTGTATTTAATCTTACTTGATATAAATAGACATAAAATGAAACCTGAAAGAGTTCAAGAAAATCAAAATCTTCACATATGCGGAGAGCTGCTCAATGCTGTGCCTTTAAGAGGGGGCTGGCTTCTGCCTTCTGCTAGCCCGATAGCAAGTGCTCTCAGGGACACAAGTCCTCAATTGGCTAAGGCTGTTCATCTGGCTTGCTTATGGGGACCTATCTGCTGTCACCACATGGCTTACTGGAATCGGTTGGCCTAGGATTGTTTAGCCTGTGGACTGGCTTTCCCCATGTTCTATTAATGAGAGTTAGTTGGTCAGGGGTAGTTAGAGTCAGAGGCAGTTAGTGAGGGCCAGGGAGTCAGGGTGAGGGAGACAGGGTGAATTAGGTAGAGTTAGGTTAGAGTTAGACAGGGTCAGTTAGAATAGGTCAGAGTAAGGGAGTCAGAGTTAGCCAGGGGGATTTAGGGTAGACTAGTCAGAAGAAATATATTCAAAAGGTTTCCTGAATAAACTGTTAAAGGAAGAGCTTGGGTGTCTTCTTCTTGTTGCTGGGCGAGAGGCACACAACACACATATCCTCTAAATATTGGATTACTAGAAACATCTTTATTTTTTACCATTGTTTCTATATGTTTTCATGAGTAGAATAACATCCACATTTGGGGAGGCTATTTTGTGGTTATTATTTTCATGTCTTCCAGTACAAGCATATAGATTTCATTGCAGTCTTCAGTTTTTTCTATGCCTCTGTCTGCTCACCTAAATAACTAAAGAATTGAATAAAATGATCTCTAATGGCTTTTGAAACTACAATAATGAGAATATTTCATTTTACATGCATTCACACTCAGTATTTGAACCTGTTAGATAAGAAGGCAACTAATTATTTACAGATGTTAAGATACAATGGTTGTGTATTTTCAATAACGACATTGTTATACTGCAAAAACCTAACAAAGGAATGGCGACTGTGGGAGACACCGGCAGTTTTAAAGAAAACATTATTCCTTTCTACAGCTTCTGCAGTGTTTAGAAATTTAGGAAAACTTGTTAAAGTGTTTGTTTTCTGCTTCATACCATCACCACAGTTGTCATTGAACAACTTAGTACTTTCCCTTTAGATTAAACTTGCCCTGGTTTTCTTTACTTCTACTCCTTTGTTCTTATCAATTCTTTCATCTTTTTTTTCTCTGTATTTTATCCATTCTCCAAAGACTATTGCTTCCTATGATTTGTGGTTTTTTTTTAAGTACTGAGATAACCTTAGGGTATAAATTCTTTCATTTATATACTTTGCATGTTTTATAGACTACGCAGAGAATTTCTTCAGGCTGTAGCACTAGAGGGAACCAGGAAGTCAATCACTGCCTTTCATGTTCATCTTTGGACATTTAATGCTCTCACTGATTGCCAACCTTCCAGAGTTTATATATATATTTTTCCTCCAGCACTGTCCCAAGTGAAGAAATGTTGTATTTTGAGGATTTATGGTTTTGATCTTTAGCCACTTTCTATACAGTTGTTTTCCCACCATTTAATAATAAACATTTTCTAAGCAAGATATAAACCAAAAGTTTAATACATATCTATAAGGTATATACTGAATTTAAAAAAAAATAAAAGGATGTATATATTTCCTTAATCCTCTTTTTTTATCCATTCTAACCTAGTGGGAAAAATAAAATATGCAACCAAAACAGCCCCATTCCCCCAACCTGAGGGCTATAAAAATCTTTGGATATCTCATATGATATTATCATAATTATATAATGCACTTCAAATTTACAAAGTGCTTGCATTTTTTCCAGAGATCGTAAAAGAGTATTATTTGATACACAAATATCATTCAGAGGCAGAGATATAGTAGTAACCTATTGATCAGAAACAGCAGAGAAGGGAACTTCTGCATAGCTCTGTTTCTACTCCTAGAAAGCCTTGTATGAATTCAGAAGGGCTCCCTCCAAATGAAGAAAGCAAAGTGTGATGAACAGATATCTAGAGTGCTCCAAAAAATCATAAGACCCCAACTCCAGATTTGATCACTCCACTAAACTATTGTGTAGGGAGTATAGAACAAAATATTTGCATCTTCCCTTGATCAGTCTCTTGAGTATTCATGTGGAACAGCTACAGAGTTATTCGTATTGTAATTCCAGATGCTTCTATTAATGAAATTTTAACTGGCATCTTGGCTGCATCAAAACAGAATACAATGTTTCAATTAAATAAAAACCTCTCTTCTGAGGATCATTTTATATTTCACACTGTAAGAAGTATAAGGATTCATATATTAAAAGGTGAGTCAAGTTCTTATCCAAAATCATAGGAATTTGATGACTTGAATTGTGTTCCCACTTCTGTTATACACAAAAAACCTTAACTTTCTATTGCTTTGCTCTAAAAACATCATTTCTAAAATTAATCCCAGATTTTTGAAAACAACAATGCCTTGCTCTTTTTATTTTTTTATTTTTTTTTCTTGTGACAAAGATATAATTTAGGGACCTGAGACTTCAGGGTAATTATATATAGATAAAAAATGATGCTCAGAGAAATAACATTATAAAATACAGAAATGCTTAGGACAAAGAGAGTTCCACATTTCTCAGCTAGTCCTCCGAGCTCATAAATGTCCCAATTCAGTTAGAGAACACAGTGCTTTTGCAGAGCTCAATACTGTCCTTGATGAGTAGGAACATCCAGACTGAGAGGCACAAATGTGAAGGCCAGCGGCCATCCCTCTGCCTTATTACCACTTCAATAGTCGACTCAGCAGGAATTAACATGCAGTTTGAACTGAGTCTTTTCCCCCTTGGCCACAGTACCCAGACATCTCTCTGGATTCTTGACTTTCTCACTCTAAATTTCATTACATGAAAGGGACTTGGAAAGCAAGACCCTGATGGCCTAACTGCTTCTCTTGCTCATGGTGAATCAATAGCGTGTCCTGCTTTGGGGCAATCTCCAATTTATACATAAAAATGTTCTTTACGTAATGCCACTGAGTGCAATGGCTCTGAACAATACTTCCCTGTAACCAAATCCTTTATTCCTCATGAGGAAAGCACAAAGCTTTAAAACTAATTCATGCATGTTCACACAGCACACTACACTTTCATGAGAAAAGATCAAATATGTCCATTTGTGATTTTACTCTTTGTTGTTCTCCAAAACCAAAATTGTAATTAGCCAATAAGTCACTAATCATTTTTTACTAAAAATTTCCAAACATTGAAATGTTTTCTTTTCACCATATATGCCACAAGTTTATTGTTGAAAGATTGGTGATTTACTACTATCTCTACTGTAGTTTTGAAGAATAAGCAATCAAGTGTAAAAGTTACAATAAAGTTAGGAAACAGTTAAGAATTCCCTGCAATGGCTTCTTATTCTTGGGAACCAAAGTGTTAGTTACACACTATGGGTATGCTCCTCAAATTTGCAGTATGTGTTTTCTCCTTCAAGAATATATGCATAGCAAATGACACAATGTGTGTATTATGCATGCCTATTAAGTAATTTATAATCATTCATGAGATAGAAAACAACTCTTAGAACAACAACTGGGTGATGATGACCTAAGAGATGTTAATAACTACATAGATGGGAGAATGTTTACAAAGTGTTTTGTATTTCGGTATGATTCCTTTACAGAACTACCTTTCACGGGAGCTGAGGGATGCTGCAGCATCTGAGAGAACATTGCTATTACAGGGAGCTTCACAGTCACTCGTATGTCAAGGGATGCTGGCCCACTGCTCATCCCTCTTTCTGCTCTCATGTACACAGACCCACACACAGAACACACTAACAAAAAATAAATGTCAAAGGGAAAATAAATTTTATGTTGTTTGGTGACTTGAATATAAGTGCTTCAAAATTCACATGCCAAATGTCCTATTCCAAAAATACCACTTAGAACACAGTACAGGTGAACTTGACGCAATATTATCTGTGATTTTCCATTTGTATGCTAGTGAAGCATATCATTTGAGTTTGCTCTTTCAGTGATGTTTCTAGTCCAACTTTGTCCTTAACTCCTTATTATGGAGTCCTTCACTGAACTCCTTAGTCCCAAAGTGGTGTTAGGAGGCAATGAAGTGCAGGAAAGAAATCTGCTCCTTACTCTTTCATTTGTTGGCTGCATAATGTTACAGTAGAATGCTATAGTTTCTTTTATAGGATTTGAACCAATGAATATTTACGTTTGTTCACAATAAAATATCAAGATTTTATATTCAGAACTGATCTGCAAGATAGATTTTTATAATATTTTCTATATTAACATATTAAAGGACATAATACAGAACCCTTAATAGATGCTTTAAAAAGGAGACAGATGATACAGGTAATACAACTGCCAAGATTAAATGAATGAGAACTAAAATCCATTAATGAAACACTATCTAAATATGAAAATGACAGTTAAAGGATAAATATTAGTTTTCAAACTATGGTGTGTTGCAGGAGATTACCTTGCGTGTATAGAGATGGAGGAAAAGGCATGGACATTAAGTTGTAGTGCAGTACAAGTTCAGCTAGATTATGCAGTTGTAGCTGCATGATATAGATCTTCCTCAGGCATGAGGAATTACAGGACTTCTCTGTATTCTCAAATATTAGCTACAATCAATCAAACCTCCAAAAGACTTAACACTTAAGTAACCATTGATTAGAACCAGGCAGAAAACAGAGTCTTAGCTGGAGATTTGACTCACCTAGAAATGCTTGTCAGATTTCTGATCCACAGTATCCAGGTTAAAAGATAATAAAAAATAATCTGCCCTGCCAGACTAGCCTACTCTAGAGTGGCATGAAAAAGATCTAAACCTCAAAAACCAGTAAAGGTGGTACCAGAAAAATTAAGTCTTTTCTTGATATCTGGCTTTTTGAGCATGTGAACCGATTTACACGCATACACCAAAAGAAGAAAGGAAGTTAAAAGACAGACAGACAGACAGGAAGGAAGGAAGGAAGGAAGGAAGGAAGGAAGGAAGGAAGGAAGGAAGGAAGGAAGGGAGGGAAGGAGGGAGGAAGCAAGGAAGGAAGAAAGAAAGAAAGAGAGAGAGAGAGAGAGAGAGAGAGAGAGAGAGAGAGAGAGAGAGAGGGAGGGAGGGAGGGAAGGAGGGGGGAAGAAGAAAGAGAAGAACACAGAGAAAAATACAGAGCGGGGGGGCAGACAGACAGACAGACAGACAGACAGACAGAGACAGAGAGAGGTAGGAAGAGAATTTATTGTCTTGAAGAAAAGTACATTTTAAATGTTGGACGCCAATATTGCTGTGAGGGTGTAGTGACTTGCATATGTAGAAGCTGATAGGAGTAATTTTACACATTCCTTCTCACTTAATAAGGGACTCTTAAAGAGAAACACTATTTTCTCTTCTTCTCTCAAAGCTGTGAGCAACTTTTAAAATATTTTGTATTTCAATAATTAAAAATTCAAATTAATGATCCTAAGACATTTTATAATAGATGGTATGAAACTAATAAATACCATGATGCATTTGAGTGTGCATAAAGCATTAAGCTTTTTTCTTGTAGATACACATGTTTTCATTTACTGGTTATATACAATGTATTTGGTTTAATTGTGGAAAACTAAATAATTGGGAAAAAGTAATCAAGGACATGAGTAAATCTATTCAAGGACAGACATGAACTGCTTGCGTGGTCATTCCCAAAATTCATTGTCATCAAGGTACAGAAATTGTGCATAGAAATATTTCTATTGTCTGAATATTCTGCATTGAAATACAATTAATTATTTTAGAAATAAGCACAACGATCAACTCTTTCTGTTTATTCCATGCTTAGGTTAAGAAAGCAAATGTGAACTGGACATTAAAGAATGAAGAAACAGAAAATAGATTTGATGTTTTCAGCAGGTAAAAACAGCTTAAAATGTGAAATTATTGTTTTACTGTGTTAAGAATCACCTTGACTCATTAATAACCTTAGTAACTACTAGAATTTCCTTTTTATTGCATCAAGTATTTAGAGTAAAGTAATTTAAAAATGACTTTGATTTGTTGAAAAGATTTTGGAATCTTCCTTTCTATTTTACTCTGGAACTGAGAAGTTTAATATATGTTAAGTCCTGCTTTCCTTACTGAGACTTTGAGACTCTTGAATAAAACATTTCATTCTTCCATGTCTTTTTTTTTTTTTTTTTTTTTTTTTTTTTTTTTTTTTTTTTTTTTTTTTTTTTTTTTTTTTTTTTTTTTTTGATTTTTCGAGACAGGATTTCTCTGTGTAGCTCTGGCTGTCCTGGAACTCACTCTGTAGACCAGGCTGACCTCGAACTCGGAAATCTGCTTGCCTCTGCCCCCCAAGTGCTGGGATTAAAGGCGTGTGCCACCACCGCCCGGCTCTTCCCTGTCTCTAACTTCCTTTTCATGTTCATTTGATTTGCAATTTTTACATAATTTTATCAAACCTACTCATCAACTGGAGTCAACCTCTTCTGTCTTGATCAGGACTATTGTCTTTATACATAGAAACTTTAAGAAAGTTGTTACACCTTGTTCATCTTAAGTTTTTGTAAGTTAATGTGACAATGACACCACCATATTTGTTTATATATATATATATATATATATATATATATATATATATATATATATATATATACACACAAACATACACACACACCACAGTTTCCAAATTACCAATTACATAACATAGTAGAAACCAGTATATTAAAGAACTGAAATAAGTAAATGTCTAATTCTAAGACTGAAACAACAAAGCGGAACCAGACAATAACGTATGATTGCATGACAATTCTGCTTCCAGCATTGTCTCTCCTTTGATCTGTCACAGAAAACTTCAATTAGAACGTGAAATCTAGCACGAGAGAAACCCAGGATTAAACTTTAGCATTTACAGCATCTCAAAGTGCATGACAGCTTGAAAGTCGGAAAAGGCAATTTTAGAACATTGTACTGTTCAGTCAGTAACAAGCGGTGCATAAGAATGAAGCTTCAGTTATAATCTGATGTGACCGGTTGCCTTCTCTAATCTTTCTTCCTACCTCTGCTTTCCTTTCATTTCCTTAATTTCTTGTAAGACCATTAATAATCTTACTCACACTGCCTCTTGTCTTCCCTGGCTTCTTTTCCTTGTTCTTTATTAAGTGATTCCTTTCAACATAGCCACATCTTTCAGACTCTACTCTCCTTGTATTATTTAAAGTTTTATTATCAAGGATTCCATTGTAAATCTGTTAAATCTGCAAGCCTGGAGATTATGTGACTAGGGATCTGTACTGTGAGTAATTTTTCATGTTCTATGAATAGACAAGGAAGACTACACTCGGTTGGCCTTTGTTATGACCCAGATGACAAATCTTTTTGTTTCAACCTTGTTTCAGGTATATTTGTGCTTATGAACATGTCCTAAATAACAGGCCCACATTTCAATACATCCGTGTCAACATAATTTAATATGCCCACAAAAGAAATTACATATTATTCTTGATGAACACCTTTTCCCTTTCATCTCAAATACCTTAGGGCTATTTGATGTACTCAAATCTTCCTGTAAATTATCCTTTTGCCCCTCTGATGACTATCTTAGTATAGGAGTAAATTTTCATTTTTTGCCTTACATAGTTTTTGAAACCAACAATGTTACACAGTTGGTTCAGAATACTGTTTGATATGCATTTGACATCTAAAGTTTTTTCATGGCTCCCACAAACTGTTCCTGCATCGAGGATTCCGTTCACTTGCCAGCTGCTCTGCCTGCTTGAAATACTCAGCAGTTGAGGAGGGAATGTTCACATCCAACCTCTGGTGGATTGCAGCTGTGATCTGTGAGCTCATTGTTCTCCTTTGTGAAGCTGGTTATGGCCTTCACACTATGCCTATTAATTAGAACATATGAGCAGTTACTGGTGCTTTATGAGATTTTAACAATAGATATTGAATATTAAATATGTGACTGCAGTGATATGCTTTAGTACTGAAGAAGTAAAAAAAAAGAGAAACACAAAAGGCACATTTTCGGCTGTGATTTAAAAGAAACAAAAGATAAAAGTTATGTGTGTGTCTCTCTATATACATATATTTGTATATATGTTTTTCTTAGGTAACCTATAAAAATAGATAGAGAGAAAATAGCTATTTATTTTCTATCATAACACACAAAAAATGGGGATCCTGATGGGAAGGAGTAGAAGTGAGAAAGAGGAAAAAGGAATACTGTAATTAAAATATATTGTATGAAAAAATACTATTTTCTGTATAGGAAAAGAATGTTATGTAATTTTGAGAGGGGGAAAGCATAAAAGTAATTTCTATAATGAAACACAAGATTGAGAAAAATCACATTATTATTAGAGGCACATGAAAGAATTTGTTATCCTAATGGATCAAGAATATAATAGGAATTCATAATGTGATTGGCAAGTTTGGCAAGGGCTTGACAAGAAGTTTTTCTGTACATTTTGAAATAAAATATCATTCAAACTTGAAGAATGTAGAATTTCTATGTACAGTTGCTAAAAACCATAATGTACAGCTAATACACTGACTGCATCATGAATGCATAGTTTATATATGGCAATTTATCCAGAACCTTGCAGAATTCTATTGAGTAGAAGAAATTGAGTTTTGATAAACACAGTGTTTTCTAAGCCCAGAGGTTTAATCTGAACCTTAACAGTGGCCCAGTAGTCCATGAAATATTGATATTGTTTTTCTAAGTATATACATTATTTACTGAACAGTCTATAAAGTATTTACGTTGTTTTTCTAAATACAGTATACATTATTTACATTCCACTGTACTTTTTCCTGATTCAGGTAGAATGAAATACTTGGAAATCACTCTATCTGAATAATTCTATCTAGATAGGAGAGAAAGGATATGTCAAAATATTCTTCATAATCCTTTATTGCTAGTTCAGAATATCCAGTCTGCAAGGGATTTCCCTCTAAACTTGGCTGTTTTGAAGATACTGTAATTGAGTTATAATCCATATTTCTAATGCTTCAGGGCTTTTTATGGAGTCCTGTACAGTTTTCCAACCACTATGCTATATCATTACACAACATCCATATACAAATATATGCCCCTTCCTATCCAAATAACTAATTATATATTCAGAGTTATTTTAAAAATTTGGATATTTTAATAGATAAAATGAATATTTAATGCTAATTAAATGGATTGATCCATTATTTTAGATTCCTTAAAAGGACTACATTGTATCCCTCACAAGAATATAGCAAAAGTTACAGTTTAAAAGCACATTTACACAAGTGCCCATTCACAAATACAGAAATACTTCATGCAAATAAAATACATTTTTTACATTATTTTACATGTTTCAATTATTACTTTGAAGTGATATGAAAACGCTGCAATTTGTGAATTATCCTATAACATTAGTTTTATAATAATAGTTAGAAGGTAGCTCCTATCTATCTATCTATCTATCTATCTATCTATCTATCTATCTATCTATCTATCTAACTATCTATCATTTACTTGCTTACTTATTTAATTTTTTTTATTTTAAGCTACAGATTTTATTACCCTCCCAGTCCACCCTCCAACTCTTCCACATCCCATACCTCCTTCCTTCCCCCCTGTCTCCATGAGGATGTCTCTATCCCTCATTCCAACCCCATCAGACCTCTAAACTCCCTGGAGCCTCCAGTCTCTTGAGGTTAGGTGCATCTTCTCTGACTGAACCCAGACATGGCAATTCTCTGATGTATATGCGTTGGGACACTCATATCAGCTGGTGTATGCTACCTGGTTGGTGGTCCAGCATTTGAGAGATCTTGGGAGTCCAGGTTAATTGAGATTGCTGGTGCTTCTACAGAATTGCCTTCCTCTTCAGCTTCTTCCATCTTTTCACTAATTCAACCACAGGGGTCATCTGAGTTTGTACATTTGTTGGGTGCACATATCTGCATCTGACTCTTTTAGCTGCTGCTTGTTTGGTCCTTTGGAGGGAAGTAATGATAGGTTCCTTTTTGTGAGCACTCCATTGTCTCAGTAATGGTGTCAGACCTTGGGACCTTCCCTTGAGCTGTATTCCATTTTGGGTCTGTCACTGGACCTTCTTTTCCTCAGGTACCTCTCTATTTCCATCCCTGCAGTTCTTTTAAACTGGAACAATTATGGGTCAGAATTTTGACTATGGGATGACAACCTCATTGCTCACTTTCTGCTAGAGGTGTGCTCTACAAGTTCCCTCTTCCCAATGTAGGACATTTCATTTAAGGTCCCGCAATGAGTCTTGAGAGCCTCTCATCTTCCAGAGTAGCTTCTGATTTGAGAAAGTGTCAGTTCAATTCACATTAGAACAAAGATTCATAGAATACTGTAGGACAAAAACATTTCCCTTTGCAAATATTTTCCCATTTCAATGTATTTTGAAGAGTAAGATTTCATTTTGTACACACAGAAGAGCTCATATAAATTCTTATCAAGATTTCAAAGTGGATACAGCAAAACATGGTAAGCCAAAGGTTCCCTGATCTTTGATATTCATTTATTACTATAAATTCTTTAAGACAATAAGAACAAAATCCTGGAATTAAGCAGTTAAATATATCATAGCCTATACATTGATCTTTATAGTCATTTATCTCTAAAACTTTTATTTTAATGCAAAGCATATAAAATTATTGAATGGGTGAGCCTTCATGAATGGAGTCATGTGGCAAGATAGATAATCTAGAGATTTTTATGCACATGCACCTTTTCTGTATACCATCCATGTCTAAAATATTTATGATTCAATGGATAGGCACAGAAATAGGCCTGCCATGTAAATTTCTATCATGTCTGTGGACATCTTCATTCTTTATGAAGCATATTTCTGAATTTAAATAATTATCAGGAACTCAATTTTGACCCAAACCTACTGATGTTTATCCCAATTAATCCAATAAGATGATGAAATGGCATAGTTTTTTTTTTGTTTTTGTTTTTGTTTTTCCTTCACCTCTGCTGCCAGGGACTTCTAGTCAAGCAAAAATTGAACCCCAGGATTGTGGGAAGCCAGGCCTTCAGTGATTCCCACCATAAAGACCAGCTAACACCTTGCTAAAAGCCAAATTGCCTCCTCCTGCACACTAGGCCGACCCCAAGACCGGCAGAGCCTTATCTTAGACAAATATTCAAGGCAATAAAAAAGGTGCCGAGCATCCTGAGATGTATCAACAAACATTCCAAGGCTGCCATCCTCCCCTGCCCAGATGTCCCTCGTTCCTGGAGTCTTTGTTCTCTGTCCCTGACCTCCCCATGCCCTCTCCTTTGCTGTATGTATAAAACTGAGCATTTTACCTAAGTAAAGTGAGACCGTGACAAAACCTGGCAAACGCATGGTCTCCTTTCTTTCTCTCCCGCCCTTCCTTTATTACAGACAAAGGGTCCTCCTCGCTCCCACGAAATGACTAAGTCCCGCAGGTTCGGGATACAGGATGAGAAGTTTAGGGAAACTTTGATGTTGTTAAGTTGGGGCCACTATAAAATGAAATGTGACAAGAGGAAACAATAAGCTACTTAGATTTCTATTATCTGGGGTTTTAAGTGAGCAGAACTACAATCTCTGGGATGGGTCAAGGACTTTTAGTATCACAGATGCTCCCGCATTGCAGCTTCTTTCTTTGTATTTCTACTCATGTTTTCACAAATGTTTCAAAAGTCTACTTTCTAAAAATGGCAGGCACAGTTGTATATAGTACTATTAACCAAAGTTTCCTTGTATAGTGATCTATTTTATAGAGCAACATGAATGGATGGAATATCTTACAGGATATGGTTACATTTTTATTGAGTTCAGAATCTACTGTGTCATATTTTTGGATCTGAACTGCCAGAACACAGATGGCATAGGTGACTCTAGTTTAAGTGATGTAAAATGAGGATAAAACATTACACATCTTCCCTGCATCCTAGATAACGCTTAATTAGATGTTCAAGGGGTACAAACCTCAGAAAACTGATATTGGAAGACATAGCTATTAAAGTTAGCACAAGATCTATCCTTCAAACATCATCTGTTTTTATGAAATATATTACATACTTAGAGTACCTTTTTGTTGCTTGCAAAATAAATAAATGATAAGAATTTTTGTAGTGAAATTGTAAAAAAAAAAATCAACAATAAAAACTAAATTTCTGAATATAGTAAATGTGTGCATACTTTTTTCCACAGAGGAAAGAAGGGATGGGGAATAGTATTTCTCTTGTCTGATAGTTGTAGAAATTTAACTTCAAAACATAAACTGACTTCTAGAAATGTATGCAGTTAAAATTAAATATCAACTAAAAAATCAAAAACTCCGTAGTATATGTGTGTTAGCACTTTCTTCATTACAAGTCACTGTTTCTTAACGCTAAAGAAACCTTAAAATTAACGACAGCCAAGGGCATAGAAGAAAAGTTTTAAAAAACAAATATAAAATTAAAATCAAACAAAAGATAGACAACTTTAAGAAGTGAGTATGATCGAAACTATATTTTCAAAACTTAATTATGTTTTAAGTAAAGAAGAAATGAATAATTTTGGTAAGGTATGGAAAGCATTATTTTCATTTTGAAATGATTAGCTCTAATGGACTATTTAAAATTGAACACCACTTGAAAGAAATGCTAGCTATACAGGTACTCATAAACAAATTAAGAGAAAAATAATAAAACTCAATTCAGTATTCAAACTAGGAAAACAGAAAGGGCAGTCATTTAAGATTAACAAATAAGAGTTTTCATTATCAGCATGCAGCGGTAATCTGAGAAGACTACAGAAATGGCTGGCACAGTGTATGCCTAGAAGTTAGCATGAGCTAACTAGGTTCTATCCTGATTTTCCAAAATCTATTTTGGGTCATCCACCTATGGTGTTAGATGTTTTTATGGTGCCTCAATGATAATCAAAAAAGCCTAGAATTATACATCTTTACTAAATGATTACATTTTTCTTTTGTGGATAACTTTACATAAGTGATTTCTCACAAAGACAAAAAAAAAAAAAAACCCAAAAAACAAAAAAAAAACAAAAAACAAAAAAAACTGCTTTTTAAACCACTTTAAGAATCTCAAAAATACAAACAAACAAACAAACAAACAAACAAAAAGAATCTTTGCCACAACTTTCAAAATGTCCCCATCTTAGCCTTTTAGTTGACTCACATTAAGAGAAAGGGCATTTGTGTTGATTTTGCCCCCCCCTTTTTTGTTTTCTCTCTCTCTCTCTCTCCCTCTCTCTCTCTCTCTCTCTCTCTCTCTTTCTCTCTCTCTCTCTCTCTCTCTCTCTCTCTCTCTCTCTCTCTCTCTCTCTCTCTCTCTCTTTTATTTTCAGAATTGAGCCATTTTGTAGAAATCCAGTTTGCCAAGGATGAAAGTTTACTTACTGAGTGAATGTCTTCTTCATGACTGGTAAGTCTTGCATTGATTCTCAGCTCTCTAAATAGGTATAGTATGCTTTCCTGGTAGTTATTCCTGCTCACATGAATTGCTCTATTGTGTATCAATATTCATTTTTTTTCCTTTTTTAAAAATTAATCATTTTATGTTTGATGATATCACCCTTCCCAGCTACCCTTCTACCAAACCCCGATGCCACCACTCCTCTCCGCCATCCTCTTTGCCCCATACTCCACTCATTCACCATTTTAGCACCCTCCTACACCGGGTCATCAAACCTACCTCCCCTCACACTGATGTCATTTAAGGGCATCGTTTGTTACATATATATGTGGAGTCCTGGTTCCCTCCATGTATACTCTTTGGCTGGTGGTTTAGTGCCTAGGAGCTCGGGGTGTTTCAATTAGTTGATATTGCTCTTCCTATGGGGGTTGCACTCCCCTTCAGCTCCTTCAGTCTTGCCCCCTTTCTTCTAATGGGGTCCCTGGGCTCAGTCTGATGGTTGGCTGAGACTATCTGCATCTGTATTGGTCCTGTGCTGCTAGAACCTCTCAGGGAACAGCTATACATGCTTTTAAAACATTAGTGAGTCTTGCCACGTGCCTGCTTGGCAGTTTGGATTACATTTGGTTCCATTAGATTTGTTAGAAAGCATGGGAAAAAAATAGTATACTTCTTAATTTTGGCTAATTCTTCAAATATATATGTAGATATTGTCTCATATTTACTATTAACTACAAAATAGAATATGGTGTTTTAACACTTTCCATCCATTCAACACTTCTGAAAAATTGTGAAATTGTTGCTACAATTTTAAGACGTTTTCAGGATGGACATTTTCTCAGATCTACCATAAGAACAAGAAGATTGGGGGGGGGGCAGTTTGTCTCTGAATTGCTTATTATCAATCTACATTTGAATTCCTACTTGTTATTTATACGACATAGTAAATCTTTTGTTTTTGATCCTTATTTTTGGTCTAATCAAAACTGTTGGTGTGATATTACCTAATTTACTTAGAGACATACAGGTATTGATATTTTCTATACCTGTAATTCTTTTGTAATGTGTGTTCCCTGTATCATTCCAGGAGAATCACTTCTACAAAAGCAAAGTGTGGGTACAGAATTCTTTACCTAAGGGATTCAAAAGGCAGACCAGTAGCCTAAATATTGCCAGACATCTTCCAGTAAAGAAGGCTGTTTAACAATGTCTGTGTTTATTCCATTCTCACTAATGGAAAACACCATCATCCAGATTTGTGCATTAATGAATGGGTTATTCAATTATATGTTTTCAAATTCTGTTGGATATTAGGTAATAAATAACTATTACATTGAAAATAAGCCAGGCGTGGTGGCGCACGCCTTTACTCCCAGCACTTGGGAGGCAGAGGAAGGCAGATTTCTGAGTTCGAGGCCAGCCTGGTCTACAGAGTGAGTTCCAGGACAGCCAGGGCTATACAGAGAAACCCTGTCTCAAAAAACCAAAAATAAATAAATAAATAAATAAATAAATAAATAAATAAAAAGAAAAGAAAAAAATCACCATATATATAATTTCTTTTAGTATACATTTCACAATGCTGCATCTTTTTTTTTTTTTTACATTTCTTTCAGATTTATTCAAATAACATTTGGTCATGATATTATATATAAAGAAATAACAGAGTAAAATTAGACCTTTTTTTTTTTTTTTAATATTCCAGTTGGCTGAACAGCATGAACAGTAAAGTATATATTCCCACTGGAAAGAAGGGGGAAGAGATTCACCATATGAGGTTTTGAATGTTAAATTATATCTTTCTGTGATTTCATTAGTTTCTTTTGAGAAAACACCCTAAAACTTAGAGTAATGTGATAATTATAAAAAGCCATAAACATGTCTATAATTTGTCTGGGAAGTTCCTAAGTGTGAAGCATTTTCTCAATGTGGCAAAGACAGCTGTTCTAGGCACTTAGCTACAATGATGACCAACAAAAGAGTTTCCTGCAGGAAGGAGCTACTGATAGCTGTGTTGTATGTCACCTGGGGGTCTCTGCCAACATAGCTATGAAAGACAGAACTACATGGGAAGGAAAAGTTTCTTATGAGTAAGGTCACATCCTGCATCTAGCCTCTCACAACCTCAATGCTGATTAAAGGTTGCAAAACTTTCATGTCAAATGAGGTGCCCCCCCCCCCTAATCACTGCATGAGCAACTATAGTGTAAATCATCTTCAGATTTTATTAGTAACAAAATGTTGCTTACCAATGTAACTAAATAAACTCTTATTATATTTAAACGAACTTGTAGCAGTGCCAGATCCACCCTCTGGTCAAAGACTGAGGATATTTGGATACCTGCCAGGTTATGAAACAAGCTTATGTATATCATTGATTCTCAAATGAACAAAAAAAAAAATAAAAAGTGTGAAATGTGCTTAGAACTAAAGGTTTGTCAGTAGAAATGGAGTCTGTGAAGCTCTGACTGCACAAATAGCCTCTTAGCAGCCAGAAGTATTACACACCCAGAGGAAAGCGGGAGCTCTTCGTGCAGATGCTGGATAAGCTTGCCAAGGAACCATATGTTGCTCCTGGAAGAAGATTTTTTGCAGTTTGGCATCTGGATCCCAGAATTATCATTCAATGGGGAAAATGAGAAGCATATGAAGATAAAGAAAAAGATAGTATCCATATAAACACCAGGAATCTAAGCTACACAAAGATGAATTTTAAAACATGGTTTTAATGAAGAGGAAATTTTAATTTTAATGACTAAGATGTAAATGTTTTCAGAAGATGCAAATGATAAGACTAGAAAAATTAACATAATATTTAATGTTACAGAAATTTTAGTAGCACTCACTGATTCATTTATTCTCACATGGGAAATTCAGAATCTGATAGACCAATAATTGCATGGGAGGGAAACTTAACCCCTAGAGAATGCTTTCGTATTGATTTTCAATATTTACATGCCTCTGTGGTTTTCCATGTAAAATGCAAATCATTAATTTATTTTTCCTTTTCAGGTTCCATTCTATGAAATTTGCCCCGCACATCTGACTGCATTAGAGAGCTAAAAGCTCCAGTGTTTAAAATTGAAATAGCATCCAGCAACGGGATCTAAGTCAATGTGGATAGACTTTTTACTAGTATGTCAGGGTGCAAAATGAGAGGCAATGTTCTATTAAGTTTCAATTGTGGAATTCTATATTCAAATAGTCAAAAGCAAAGAAAACAATAACATGTACATTGTAATTAATTTAGTCATATTATACATTTCCCATTTAAAAAAATAGACCAATATTTGTGCTGTTTCTGACAGGCAGTATGATGTATTCCAGCTTTCCATTTTTTCACCTTTTGACTATGGCACTCCAATGACTAATTGACAGCTCTTAAAAGTTTCTGTCACAGTTGGCTTAACTAGTCAGTCATAGGTCAATATATCTGGCTGACACAACTGAGAGGCTTACACAATGAGAAGCCATGGGATAATGTATGGGAAGGGCCAGCCATTTCCTTGCCCTTTGCCATACCCCTACTTTGGCAATAGATCCCATGCTTTTTAATTACGGAAGAGGTTGTCACTCCAATAATGAGTTCTCAATCTGCATTTAGTTTCGAATACAAATAGATAATGGAGGTCAGGTAAGGTTACCTTTTTATCTGGCTGTGTTTACATGTTGCCAAAACAACTCATCTTTTCAGTCAATTTAGAGGAAAAATCAGCTAGATAATTTATTTGTTGTTGAGTAGCAACCAATTGACCCACTGTGCCACCTCTGAGCAGTTTAATTCTGTGAAAAACACCATTAAATAAGATGGATGTGTCAGTTAACTCTCTCCATCCCTTTCCACTAACAGTCTCCACCTATCTTTTTCATATCATGTTTTAATGGGAGATATTTCATTGGCAAGTATTTTATAATTTCCACACTACACTATTTTACATCACGTTATCATAACTTTATTTGTCATTTGGTTTAAAGCTTAGTGTCAGTAAACTACTACACAAGCACACACTAATAGCCACACATTGCCACAAGTGCATAAACATGTACAAGCACACACAACAATATTACATACATATACATGCACATATGTGCACACAAACATGCCACTCATGCACAGACACTCTCACACCCCTTCAAACATACATGTTGTCATATACACTAAAAACCATATGCAGACATATACGTGTTTCAAGTATTTACAACCACATTTCTATAAGTAGCTGTAGCAAACTCTCTCTGGTATAGAAATATTGCAGGTTTTAAAATCTATTAAAAGATGTTACACAAGAAAAATCTTTAAAATTTTAATTTTCATAAACTTATTGATATTTATTATATTATGATGGTGACCACTTTATTCCTTGTAAGCATTCATAATAGCAACTTACATTTTAAATGTTCTTCCTCTGTGAATGTCCTGCTTGACCCCTGTTCTAGACTGTGAAAGAGCTGAGAATGAGGGCTATAGTTGGTAAATCATTCAGATTATGGTCACCCACTTACCAAATGCATTTTCTGACTATTATTAGAGTCATTGAAGTTTGAAATTGGTGGCCCTTCATACCTTGGCAATGAACATAAACTAAATGCACAGTGTTTTATATAATTCTGAGTTTGGGATGAAAAAAAGTCTTTAAAGTCATTTGTCTGTTGATGAAGGGATAGAAGGTTTCACTATACTGTCACTTGGTAGTTTTCCCCCACAGCATGCAGCGTGTATGTGGTAGCGTGTATGTGGTCTCATGTCATGATGTAGATATCCTATGCTAGATACTCAATAGCTTGCCAGGAGAAACTTGCCAACAGTGCTTTATTTTTCTTTTATACAATTTTATCAGATAAGTACAAGTCACATTATTTATATAAGAAGAATATATGAAAAATGTATATCTGTTGTGACCAAGGCATGTTTTAGGCATATTGCCAAAAACTGTGAATGAGCATATATATGAAAAATGAATGTTTGTTATTTTGCTGTTATCTGCCTAATTATTTTTTTTTTTTAATTCTCATTTCAAGTTGGGGATTTGGTCATTATAATAACATAAAGACTTTTTATCCTCTACACTCCATTTCAGAAATCCTTTATATAAAAGGCAGAATGTCATCATTAGTACTCTTAATGCTTTCTTAGTATAATACAAATAAAGACCCTGTAGGAAAAAAAAATGTGACAGCTTACATTCTGAGAATACATTTGCACCTTGGCATCCAAGTATCACCTTCTTTCTTGTAGACACTTGAGATATGGAGATTTACCTGTCAAAGTCTGAAACTCATGACCCCTCCCTATAGCTATCCTTAAAACCCAGTTTTAGAAAAATGTTAAATGCATTAATCTTGTTCTGATCTTGGGCACATAGCTGCAGAGTTATTCTCAGGTAGGAATAATTGAAAGGTATGAGTTTTTATATGGATTTTACTGTTAAAGTCTTTTTCCTGAGGCAAAGCCAAAGGATAAACCCACACCACACATTCATTGGCAAGAACCAAAAGCCAGCTCCATTGCCTCCAATTATTGAGCCACAAATGAACAAAGGGGTCATGATTTAGTTCTGAGCACATTTTATATGTCCCCGTCTGCTTCATTTTGATTTATTCTCCGTGTGTTCCTGGTTGTATAAATAGGAGCTGCCTATGAATTCACTTTGTTTGGAGGAATTTACATATCAATGATAGATTTTGTGGTACTTGTAATATATATGACGAGATATTTTTCATATAGAACTAAATCATATTTCTAATAGGGACTATCATAATAACTAGTGCAGCATAGTTCATTTGCAGACTGACTAAATTAGCATTTAGTATTTTAAATGAAATTATTTAGTAAGTGCAAGTATCAGATATATTCCAGACAGAGCTGCATGTGTTTTGATTTACTCATACTAATAAACTTTACTGAACAAGGATATAATTGCAAATGGCTGTTAAGTTTCCTTCACTCATTCAATGGACAGAATGCTAAGATAGACTCACCAGCCAAGCTGCTTCTGTCTACTAACACTCAAAGGGATAACATAACTGCTAAAGAAGAAGATTGGTCCTGTCATAATCAGTGTGATTCATGAACATTATGTCCATCTTATCAATCATTACTCAACTGTGTAAAATTTGGAAGATCCAGTTACACAACTTAAAAGCAAAGGAGAAGGTTGCAAACAGTTTAAAAACACAAAATATTTTCTCTTGAAAATGAAAAAGGTCTAAACTCAACATTAAAATGAGGCAAAATAAAAATTCCAAAATGTGCAAATTTCTCACTAATTTCAAATTGTATAAGACTGCTAATAAAATTTAAATAAGATTTATGATTTTATAAATTAGTAATAACAGAAAAAAATTTAAAATCTTACACAGTCTAATTGATACATTTTTGTAACTATATAAAATTAAATGTACTTCACAGTTCTTTCAGATATATGCATAATATAATATTTGACTGAAAAAAATTATTTAGGATTAGCTTTAATTATAGATTTAGAAATAAAAATTTAAAAGTTCCTAAAATTAGCACAGAGATGCATAGCTATATAGGAGGAAAAAATAAAGTTATTATAGTAACTGTGTTTGTTGGTTTAAAAGAAAATAATCCTTGTAAGCTCATATACTTGAATGCTTTGTTCTTAGTAGGTGGAACTGCTTGAAAAGGATGAGGAGGTGTGGCCTTGTTGGGGGAGGTGTATCATTGTGGGTAAGCTTTGGAGTTTCAAAAGCCAAAGCCATTTCCATACCTCTCCCAGAAGGTTGCTTCTGGATCAATATATAAGCTGTCCACTAATGCTTCAACTTGCCTATCTGTTGAAATTCTCACAGGCTGTGAGTGGCTACTGACATATCATCTGAAGCTGTAAGTACCAATTAAATTCTGATATATATATATATATATATCATGCCTAGGTCATGGTGTTTTTTCAAAGAGAAGGAAAACTAACTAGGAAACTCACCAGAAGTAAGGCAGTGAAGAAAACAAAGGGGAATAGGAGTCTTTGCATCTCAGTTCTGCATTCACCCAGGACAGAAAGATGAAGCTTCATTGACTAGATTTCTCATTATTATACCACTAATGATAAAATTATGTTACTGAAATACTTTTTTAAAGTAACAAATTTACTTCACTCTCTACAACTCAAAATTCAATGTAAATAACTTCCTACAAAGAAGTTAGAAATTGCTTTCAAGGAGCACTCTAATGAAAATTTACAAACTTGGTTGCTTATAATATATATATATATATATATATATATATATATATATATATATATGATGTATGCTATATAGACATATATATATGACATATGCTATATATATGACATATGCGATATAGATATAGATATAGATATAGATATAGATATAGATATAGATATTACACACACACACACACACACACACACACACACACATACACACACACACACAAACAAAACCAAAATTGTTAACTTTGGGATGCTATATAAAACATTGCACTAATTTTACATGAAAGAGGGAAAAAAAATCTCTAAACCTAAAAGGAAATCAGCATATACATATTTCCTCTCAAATTTCTCAACAGTAGTCATATCTGGTGTAGAGAGAAAGGCGAATTTTTGATGGTGCATCCTTTAGACTCAGTTATTAAAATAACTTTCACTCCTTCAAACACTTACACAAATCTTTCATAGAAATCAAGAACAAATCAAATTGAGCTCATTTGAAAACAGTCCTATGAATAGATTTGGTACTAGACACAGGCTGAAAGGACATAAAACTCATGTCTCATTGGATGGCATAATGTTTTAAGAATTTCAGATGATAACTAGTCTAGGCTGAACTCCTCTTTAATAGCAAAGGTAAATTATTTTAACCAAAATAAAGTCTATATATTCAGAATATAGGAATAATGTCATTGTATAAGAGTATTAATAATAATAATTTCACAAAACAACAAATTACTGACACATACCTAGAAACTGAGAACAAAATTTAGTACTAAAAAAAATCGATTTCATAGATTGGACAATCTGAAATCATTTGAAGTTCCAATAAGGACAAACAACAAGAAAACTGAATTTCTTAATACCTTGAATTAAGGTTAGAATGGGAAACTTGATGAAATTATGGAGGGTTCAAGCATTTAGCATTTGCAAGTAGACTAAAACTTGGTGTGATTCCATCCTGCTTGTTTGTTCTGTGGAATACTAGGCATTTTTTTTTTNAGCACTGAAAAATTGTCACAAAAAAATAGAAATAAGAAAGTTCCTTTCTAAAATCTCTTGTAAAGTAAGCTAATTGCATCAGGATATAATAATGTTCAATGTGTTAGACAAACCTATTATGTTTTCTAGACTTTTCAGTTGGCCTATTCATCGTTAATATTTTTGTTCATGAATTGTAAGGAAAACTGTTTAATGGAATGTTGAGATGAGGCAATAGTAAGGAGCATGGTGAGAAGAAAGACAGGACTGCAATTGTGAAGTCATTGACATAGAATACTGAGGGCTGTGTGTGGAAAGACATATCAAAGCAACTTGTTACACACTGCTTCCCCTGTATTGAATTATTCTCTCTTAGAAGGAATAACAAAAAAGAAAAAAAAAAAAAACCTCAAAAAGCTAAGAAAAGCTACAAGCCTCAGCAAACTTGACAGCTTTAATGACCGAGAAGGCTTCATCCCAAGGTTACAGATACTTCTAAACCATTGCAGTGGAGAGCAGGTTCTACCTGTATGCTGCACAGGGAGATCTAGCGATTCTGGTACCCAAGGAGTCACCTTTGCTCTTAAGGGGTTTCAGGAAAATGCAGATATGTTGGTGTCATCACTGACTTTCTAAGTAAAATTGATATAATTATTGGTCTAATGTGCTAGACTTTGGGTTTACATTACTGCCCTATGGTCATTGGGCATTTCTTCAAACCTCCAAGAAAATTCACATAACCCTAATGAAAAAATATAAAATAAAATTAAGGAAAAGGAAGGGCACTTTATAAACATGTCCTTAATTTTACAAACAATGGAAATATAATGATTTATACTTATGCCTGGATTTATAAAATTAAGCAGTATTTGTCCAAGACTAATTGCTTTGACATCTCACAGTTACTTACTGTATCTATTCTTGTTTTCTATTTTGACATGAGATGAATTATTTGAAGCTATTTTATAAATATGTCATTTTAATAACATTTTAATAACATTTACCTTTAGAACTGGATTGATAAATTCAAGTTGAATGAAAAATTATTTTAGCCTGTTTATGTCTAGTAACAAAGTAGATTGATTTGCTTAGCTTCTTTAATAAGACACCTGTTGATTCAATCAATTTGACAGAATTTTTATTTTCAGATGTCTCTGGAATTATGTTTGTAAGAAAGTGAAAAAGAAAGTATTTTCATTTTTATATCAATCATAATGCCAGAGGACACTTATGGGACGTATACCATTTCTTCATATCCAATACAAGAAGTTTTTAACTATGCTTTTAAATGTTTTAATATTGTCACCAAGCTAATTATAAACAATGTAAACTAATTTCTCATTTCTAGTTAAGTTCTTGGTGATGGAGACAAAACTATTTACATCACTCATATTATTGCATCTGAATTTCTGCTTGAATTTCTCATTTTCAGTTTTTTGTATTTCCTATCCATACAATATCATTGAAATGACTACAAAAAGTTTTATATTGCATGACATGTATATATTCATAGATGTTATCACTAACTATCATATTTTTCTGGTTCCATAAAGCTCAAAATCTCTGATTCTTGGAATATTAGTAATAAAGTGAAAGTCATCTCTGTTTCTTGGATTTGCTTCTTTTAATAATCCCACAGCTATATATTTGTTGAATATGAGATATCTTTCTGTACACTGTATCTAGAGTTAGTGTTTTCTCAGTATTTTCTGATATTTTCTAAAGAAAAAGATTGCTTTTAGGTTATTTATTCTAGGAAATTGATTTAACAGCATATATTAGTCAACCAATATTTAAAGAAAAAGAATCCATCAATTATCTGTTGATTACCAACAAGATGTAATGCCCCACAATAATACCCCTTTGATGACCAACATTGATCAAACTGGCTGATAGAAGCAGAGAACAGCAAGGTGCCCAGAAAAGGTTCAGATTAATTTAATAATCTGTAAAGCATACTCTCCAAACTGCAGGGCTGCCATGCAGCTCACTTCAGCTTTACAGCTGTCATGAGCTGCCACCATTGCAGGAGTGGGCATAAATGTTGTACCTAACCTTGAGTCATCTCTACACCTGTAAGGAATGCTCACCCACACTCCTGCAACAAACCCAAATCAAATTCTTTTTTTTTTTTTTTCATCATGTTGGATGTTGGTGATATTCTAATCTTGGTATGTGATCAGGTCACTATCTGGTATGAGTAGATGCTTTTCCATGTCTCTCCAGGGAATATTGTGACAAAATTCTGTGTGTGTGTGTGTGTGTGTGTGTGTGTGTGTGTGTGTGTCCCCACCTAACATGACTTTAAAGTCATAATATGTCAATACTATATTTATAAATTGAAATAAGTATTTCTAATCATTGACATAACTATAGATCTGTATGTTGTCACACCATACATTATTTTATAATTATACAGACTTTACATGCACACATGTCATATTATTCCACACCTCCATATTGTTCTTCATGATCATTACCTGCACAATCTTGACATAACTTTTGAAGAAACTGACCAGAAATTTTAGAATCAATTCTTCTTCAGAAAATATATCTCTACAATCAAATGATGTATATTATTTTTTTGTTTATTACTATAACCATATTTGTACATGATGTTATTTAGAACAAACAGAATTATTGAATAAAGGAGCAATTCTTACAGGTGCAAAATATATGAATGCCAAATAGTTATATATTGCTAGCTTACAAATGATGTATACAAATGTATCCAAGTATAGTGTAAAGGATAATAATAAGTTACCTGGGAGGGTCATACACACACACACACACACACACACACACACACACACACACACACTCCTGTTGTTAGTTTTAGGTGCTGAGTTGGCAGTCTAGAGTTATTTGAGTGAGTCTCTGTGGGAGAATTGCCTTGAACAATATGATCTGACTTGGAGGAATGTATGTGGGACATTTTCCTGACTATTATTGACATAGTTCAGCAAATACTCAGAAATTATGGGTGTTTTAATTATTGGGCTGGAGATATATTATGAGTATCTGAAGCTATTTGGAAAAATAAAAACCATTCATTTGATTAACTTCATTGGCAATACTAGCTCACTGTGTATAATGATAACCCTGTGCATGTGACCTGTGATGTGTAAGAGTATTACTTGGGAATATTCCAGAGAAAACAAGCCAGTAAGTGATTTTCTTCTCAAGATTCTGACTCATATTTTGATGCTAAAATCCTTCTTTTAGTTCTTGTTCTGACCTTTCTCAGTAATGGAGATTCAAGCTGAAACAAACCTGTTCCTTTTCGTTAGAATTGCTTTTGTTTACGTTTTATCACAGGTGCAAGAACATAACAAAAACAATTCATGTTACTCTTCAAAAAATCAAAATATAGAGGAATGTACTGAAGTTATTCTGAGAGTTGTAGGAAAGATAAGAAAAACTGAAGAAGAGCAAAATACAAGGCAGTCTTGAGAAGATAGGATGTTTATAACATGCTGATTCAGAGAAATGAGGGGTATAGTGGTTGGAATTTGGAATGAGTGTAGAGATTCCTATAATTTCTTACTTTGTGGTGTTCCCGGGATACAACCAATCCTGTGTCTCCTTATGCTGGAGATTTCTGCAGCAGGCAGAGAATGTGTGTTTATTTTTCTTGCTTAAGCAGAACTCAGTTAAGTTTGCATGAACTGTAGAAAGATATAGTTTGTCCCAGTGTGTCCCTCTAGGGAGGGGAGATGAAGAGCAAAGTACAAGCTCTGTACTGGATTGGATAATTAACCCCGTTTGGCATTTCTGCCATCCTCATTTGTTTGTTTGTCTTTTATCAAAAAAAGTTATTTTATTTCATCGTGTTTTCAACTACTCTGTGTCCATCCCTAGAATAATTGTCAAAATATTATTTTTATTTCACTCTATTAGTTTCTTGCACGCACACACACACACACACACACAAACACACACACACACACACACACACAGAGCCATTAACTTACATTTGCAGGTCATTTCTACAAATAGAGCTTTAGTGGTAGCTATTTGATGCCTTCCTTTTGTGTGCATGTGTATGTACAAAGAAAGAAATGGGCAAAGAAAGACAGGCAGAGATAGATACAGACAGACAGTGGCAGAGAATGTGTGTGTGTGTGTGTGTGTGTGTGTGTGTGTGTGCGTGTGTGTGTTGTGTGTTACATTGTGAGTATATAAAGCACTCGTCTATGTGTGGGGGTCAGAGGCTGACATTGTCTAAATTATTTTATCAATCTCCAGTGCAGTTTTTGAGACAGTTTCTCACTGAACCAGGAACTTAATGCTTCTGCTAGGTTGGCTGACTAGCAAAGCAATAGAGTTCTATCTTTTGATCCGCCAACCAAAGTTACTGATGGACTCTTCACTCAGCCTTTATGAGGATGATGGGTCCTGGCTTCAAGTCCTCATGATAAGACAGTAGGTATTCTGCACACCAAGGCAATCAATCCCATCCTAGTTTTCTTATTTCTGACCATTTGTTTACTATATTCATTTTATTAATAAATATATTATTTGCATTCCATATTTTATTCCTACCCCAACCACCATATGACTGTTCCACATCCCATACCTCCTCCCTACACACCTGTCTCCATCATCACTTCTTGTTTGAAGGAGCAGACACAATGTGGAAAGTAACTGAGATGAAGACCAGAAAATACATGGAAAAATTTTAATTGATTTATTCTAGAAACTGTTATCTCACTGAAAATATGAATATCAATTATATATTTTAATAAAATTCTTAAATAATGATTCCTTTATCTTTTAAGATAAGATAATCTTTTCTTTACATTTCATTTCATTCTCTATCATTTATAATGTCTTTTAACATTCTGCCAGTAATTTTATCAGTCTCCATACTTCACTTCTTCTGCAAATCTTGTGCCTTTTTGTATTATGTGATAGAAAATTAGTGAATTTAACTGTATGTTGAATCATAAAAAATAGTGTGGTTATTTATACATTATTTGTATGTATGTACATATTTGTAATTATATTTATAATATATTTATCATATACATACATTTACATACTATATAAGTATATAATACACATATTATATAATTACATATATATTATATATAACATTGGATTTGCTGTATTCTGTTGTGGAATTAGAAGTAAGAGCATAAAGTACCATTACTTCTTTTCTATGTGAAGATATTAAAAAATTGAGGTCATATGTCTTGAAGTAAGACTAATATTTATTTGGCATCTGAGGATGTTGAACATTCATATTTAAAAACGTAATAATGTACAAAAAAGTTCAGACAGGAAAAAATTGGTGGCACAGACCTGAAATGCTGGGGATGTTCTTGGTAAACTGTGCATTATTCTTTTGTGACACAAGTCAGACAGGAAAATATTTAGGCAACTATGAATCTATAATAGTGACTGAATTTACTCATGAAGTCCCACTCCTACAGAGAAGATGCTCACAACTAATGACTTCAGAAAGGAGACTCAGTCTTTGTCAAGGATTGTGCGGCTAGAATCAACCAGGACTCAAGGAGACAGTCTTACACTGCTCCTATTGCAGCACTCGGAGGACCTAATGGGTTAAGACAAAGAGCACATAAAGTTAGAATGGGAAAATAATAAGGTGGGTTAGGGAAGACACTCAAGAGGAAGAAATGAGAATGTCTTTAATTAAAATAAACATGCACAAATCAAAGTTTCATGTAATTGAAGCAAAACAAAATGGAACAAAAGAGAAGAATAAACTTCATAACACGTTCCATTTTTAACATAAAGGCATCTTGTGTTTGTTTAGAATTGTCATATTAATTATCTCTATGGAAAACTTTAGACTGTGGAATAGGTTGTAAATTTAGGTAAAAGAAAAAGTCTTCTAGCTTTTCTTGTTATTCATTGTCAGTGTTAACTTGTTCGGTTCTATTTTTCATTGAGGAAATTCAGTCTAACTATCTGTGCTTAGATTCTTCCAAATTTTGATGTGTCAGTTACAAGAAGGGTTTAAACACATATTTACAATAAAAATTACATGTATTGAGAAAAGCATCACAAAACTAATTTTTTTTCTGACACTGCTTTGCTGTACATTGCTGTCTCTTTGTGTAAATCTGGCTTCTTAAAGAGGAAGTTGTACATCTGTTTTATTCCCTGTAATAATGTAGATTTCTGGGAATAGTTTCCTGAATATCACCACAATAAGATGTACATCATTTTTATTGATATTAAGGGAGATGCCATTTATGAAGCTTAGGTACATCATTTTTTACTTGGGAAATATAAATCTGACTCACAGGAAAAAAAAAAATCCAGAAAGACTTCATGAGCTATGTATATAGAATCAGTAGAAAATTATGAAAGGGTACTTAAAATAATTTTTAAAAATGATTTGAGTACATTTTTGCAAAGTGTATTTACATTTGGAAATCCCAGTATCCCTAATTAAGACACAGGAGCCAAAGACAGGAAAACTGATGCACCCTGAAATTCCATCTCTTGGGAGGTGGAAACAGGAGTTCAAAACCAACCTCCACTGCAGAATAAGTTCTAAACTAGATTGAGCTGTAAAGCAACCATTATACAAAAATATTGAGGGCCCAAAGTCAATTGGTTTTGTGTATAAGTCAAAGGGGAGAAGAAAATGTACTGCTTTGCCTATCTGTGCTAACATTACTCTATGACATATAATTCATTTAATGATATTCATGTGACACATTGGTAAAGAGCCTTCAAAGTCTACAGTGAAGGGAGCCTGTATTTGATTTTCAGGAATACAGTATCTGGGGGAATAAAAAGAGAGTAGTTTTGTCCCTTCCATTTCTCCTCTCTGCAGTCTTGCTCATCAACCATTATCCTAATACAGAAACCTTATTCCATTTAACCCTCCATGCTTCTGCCCTGGAAAAGGAAGCCAACTCCTAAGATACAATGCTTAATACTTAATATCCAAATTCATGTCCTTCACTAACAGGTTTGTTTGTGGTTTTGTGCTGATGAGTGAGGAAGAGTGGACAGTGTTCTGAACATACTACTATGAGTTTAGAGAGATATATGTCCTAGATGGTATATGGTACAGTAGGAGGGTTTGCACTACCAACCCCAGCCCTTGGTCACTTCATGATCCATACTACTGAACAGCAGCATCTGAATAATATGAACTTGTACTATAATAGAATCACCATCATCCAAATTTTGAAGAATCTATATTAATATAGATTCTATTTCTTATAATTATGTGTAATTACACAATGCCTCATTAATTTAAAAAATGAGTAAATTTGTAGCAACAGCACTTACATTTATAATGTTTTAGAATAACTTTTATCTTTGGAACATATATAATCTAATACAATTGAAGCCTCATAGAATTATATTTTCATAAATACAACTCATCTTCATACGTAGTGTTCTCCCATCCTGTACTTCACAGGATTAATACTCAGCCTACTAAGAAAGAGACTGTGATAAGAGGGAAAGGAAATAACATTTGAAATGTAAATAAATAAAATATCCAATCAAAAGAAAGATATTAGTGTTAAATTTCCTTACTAAGATCATGAATGTTGCCAACTGTATTAACCTTAAACTGGTGAATATGAATATATTTACACAAATATGAGTTGCATATTGAAGCTTCAATCGAATCGCAATAATTAAGGGTAAAAAATCCAAAATATCAGAACATCCTCATACAACAGGAACATGGTTGGTTTTTCTATCTTATCATCTCATAATTTTATACCACATGGACAAATTCAAGTAACAATTTAAATCCTCCAAGAATAGGCATGACTTTTCATATCTCCTGTTTTTCACTCATTCAGGTTGTCTGTTTTGAGACTGGAAAGCCTTCTGATGTTCACATGAATACTGTAACACTTCCACGCTGGGAGATTTTTATTGTTGGGCACTCTTCACTTATCTGAGGATAAAACTGGAATTTATCATTAGTTTGAAGGAAAAATGATCCTATAAGAAGCTCATATAATTTCATTTTCACTTTTTAAATTGCCCTTCCCTTAAACTCACCAAGTTTGGCTTTCCAGAATAGTGTCTCTTAGCTTACTTAAGTCAATGAGCCAGAGATTCCTGGGTCTACAAGACCCTGGGAGCAAAATTAACTTTTAGTCTGACCAAGTAATCATTTTGTGAATAGTAATCTAATGGTCTTAAAATTAATACATTTGTCTAAGGAAATGGCTCCTGAATTCATCAAATAGGTCCACATGGTATTTCTTATTTAATTCACTAGTTCAGAGGCCAGGCAAACTATACTGTATAAAAGAAATGCCAAATTCATATAGTCTACATATTTGCTGTTTTCGTTGTCAAACAAACCTTATGCATGCCAATTTAAAATCCTAATCTTTTAATATATATGCAATAGCAAAACATAATGTAACTCATAATGTAAAACAGAGTAAATTCAATAATTTAGTGAAGTTAGAATTATAATAGTGTATTATATGCTGCCAGTACACCTAATATAGTACACCTAATTATTATAGAATAGGATACTTTATTAAAAATTTCAAGAAATATTACCAATATTACCTTTTGTAGCTGCTATCACTTATACTTGAAAATGTGTATTATTACACAATTTTATATATTAGTAAAATTATGTTGTGAGTAAAGCATACAAACTCAGATTACAATAAAGTGTAATAGCTAATGTTTTGTATTTTAGGAAGATTGCTAAATACTGTCATACAATTTATAAAAAAGTGTCCATTTTAATTAAATTGCAATCAATATTCACAAAGGAACTCATAAATAATTCTTCCTAGGAAAGGTGCGAGTGAGACTTTGAGAACAGGTGTTTTATTTGATTACACACATTAGATAGGTCAAAAAATGTACCAAGTTTTTTTAAGCACTTCTGAGAATTCACAATGTGTAAAGTGTAAAATTTTAAAAGTAATTTTGACTTTCATGCTTCTGGTTTGAGATTAAGACTGTTCAAAAAAAAACAAACAAACAAACAAACAAAAAAACAGACAAAGAACTCAACTAGTCTTTTAGACTTACTTTGAAGTAGGTAAGCCCTCTAGTTTTGAGCTTTATTTATGTGAGTTGTTTCTTGGCAGCAACAAGGCACAGCTAGTGGTCAGTTCTAAAACTGTATATTCTGTATTAATAGCCAAAGCTTAAAATCTCAATCATATTTCCTCATATAATTAATGGCTCTTAGTGAAAGGACTTAAAAAATGGCTCAAATTTTTAAAAAAATATCTACTCTTTCAAAGAACCAGCATTTGTTTACTAAGACCCACATGGCAGATAACTTCAGACTCTAGGATTGAGTGGCCCTCTTCTGGCTTCCATGGCACACACACATACACACACACACACACACACACACACACACACACACACACACACACACAGAGGCATGCACGCATGCACAGAGAAACTCACACACAGCCATGCACACATGCATAGAAGGAAAGTGGCAAACACAATCCCATGCATATGCATATGTGAAAATTAAAATTTCTCCTTTGTAATGCTATTTAAGACCAGCAGAAGTATGTGTTTGTTGTATAGAATGAATTATATACATCACATTTAATCATTTATTACTATTTTGAATGTATTATAGAGGGTCTTTTCTGGAAGGTTAAACTTCTTTGGATAATAAGAAAGCTCAGATGACTGATTATTTTACCTCACTGTCTATTTTACGGTGCTGTCATTTTCTTTTCTATCTTCTTTCTCCCTTCATCAGTAACAAAAAATAATTCATTCCAGGACCCTATCCCTGAAAACAGGAAGTCAACTGGAAGAAGACTGGAAGGCTGTCACTTATTGAAGAAACTGCACAGTTTCAATAGGTACACAGTTAAGTCCCTGTAGCTCTAGGGTCTGACAGGCATCTATCACCCTCAGAGCACAGAAATTCCAAACAAACCAAAGTACCCTCTGCAATGTCTATCAAGAATTGTTTCACTTCCAGGGACAGCTTTAATGAATGCATTTCATTTGCTCATATGCAGTCTTTTATTCTCTTTTAAAACATGTTTTTCACTTAATAGGTATCACAAGTTTATTAAGTACACATGACAATAGTTTCATTATATTTTCATATATGAGAAATTTCTCTTTAAAATATTTGATTTGTTCTCTCAGTGTTCCATGCATTATATTCTGGACATGTATTGATCACATATTTGACATCCTTTCTGACTCTTTCCAAGTTCATCAATTCTTAGTGTCCTCATTGTTTGGTTGTAGTTTGTAAATCAACAAAAAGCAGCTTGTGCTGCCTATGCTCTTGGGTGTTTGGCCATCCAATGTAGCTTGGCTGACTTACCAGTGGACACACCCTTACCAAATAAAAAGAACTAACTCTTGGGGACTGGAGAGATGGAGAAATGGCTCACCTGTTGGGAGCATTGTCTGCTTTTCTAGAGAACTTGAGATCAATTCCTGGCACCCACATGGCAGCTCACTACTGTCTATAACTCTAAGATTTGACACCCCCATGGAAGAAAACACCCAATGCACATAAAAATAAACAAACAAATTTTGAAAATATGTAGCTCTTCCTCTCTCAGGAGCTGTCAAGTTACCCACAGCTTCTTATCTTAGGGTGGTAACTTTCCTTTCTTTTGAATTTTTTTCTCTCCCTAGCTTGCTGGAGTCATGTTCATACTGTCACTACTGCTTGAATTCATATGTACAACTTCTGTGTTTTGTCTAGGAATAATGATTTATCTGGTGTTGTCAATTATCTTTATGTTGTCCAGTGTTTGCATTGATTTTTTTTTGTTTGTTTGTTTTTGTTTTTGTTATCCTAAGCCTTGGGATTAAGGGAAGTGATAGAGATTCACTTTAAGGATTTAAGTACTCCTCAGTTTCTATATCTTTGCCACTTGACAAGTTGTAGACCTCTGTGTTAATCACTCTTTTCAGAAAAGAAGAAGAAGAAGAAAAATAAAAAGAAAGAAAAAGAAGGAGGAGGAGACTGCAACTCTCTGAGGAAATTTGGTAATGAACTGATTCATGAAAATAAGAGTAATTCATTAGAACTTGTTTTAAATTGTATCCATTCTTTAGTCTAAAAGGGACTATTATTCACATACAAGGAATTCACTTAAAATTGAATTTAAAGAAGGAAAATGTTGCCTTGAAAGTTAGAGATGTTGAACTATTTCCAATTTTCTGAGGAAATGCCAGATTTGATTACAGCATGCTTTTACCAGTTTGCAATTTTATCAGCAATGGAGGAGTGTTCCTCTTTCTCTACATGCTCTCCATGGGGTGTCCTGCCTTGAGATTTTGATTGGTGTAAGTTGGAATCTCAGGGTCAATTTGCCTTGCATTTTCCTTATGAATAAGGATGTTGAAAATTTCTTTAAGTGCTTCTCAGCTATTTGAAATTCTTCTGTTTAGAATTCTCTGTTTAGCTCTATACACCATTTTTAAATTGTTTTCCTTGTTTTGGTTGTTTGTTTTGTGTTGAATTTTTTTTGAGCCTAACTCCGTTCATGCTTTATATGTTGGATACCAGATTTCTATCAGAGGTAGGGTAAGTAAAATAGTAAAGATTTTTTCCCAATCTGTATGTTGCCATTTTGTTCTACTGAGAGTGTCTTTGGCCATCCAGAAGCATTTCAGTTTCATGAAGTTACATTTGTCAATTGTTGATCTTAGAGTCTGAGCTATTGGAGTTCTATTTAGGAAATTTCCCTCCATGCCCATGAGTTTGAGTCTCTTTCCCACTTTCTCTTCTACTAGATTCAGCATATCTATTTTTATGTTGAGATCCTTGATTCCCTAGGACTTGAGATTTGTGCAAGGTGATAAATATAGATCAATTTGAATTCTCCTACATGCCAACAGCCAGATAAAGCAGCACTTGTTGAAGATGCTTTCTCCTTTCCACTTTGTGGTTTTGGCTCCCTTGTTAAAAAGCAAGTGTCCATAGGTGTATGGGTTTGTTTCTGGTTCTTCAATTCTATTCTGTTGAATATGTGTGTCTCTGTATCAATTCCTTGAGGGTTGGTTTTTTTTTTTTTTTTTTTTTTTTTTTTTTTTTTTTTTTTTTTTTTTTTTTTTTTTTTTTTTTTTTTTTTTTTTTTTTCTTTTTTTTTTTTCACTATAGGACAACTTGAGTACTGTTCACCTATGAGGAACAAGGATATCATGATTTTTTTTCAGGCAAATGGATAGAACTAGAAAATAGTATCATCATCCTGAGTGAGGTAAACCAGACCTCTTAAAAAGACATACATGGTTTGTATTCACTGATAACTGGATATTAATCAAAAGGCACAAAATATGCACAACACATCCCATAAACCATAAGAAGATTAACAAAAAGGAAGCCCCAAGTGGGATGCTTCAATTCCACTTAGAAGGGGGAACAAAACAATCCAGGAAGAGGTTCAGAGGGGACTGTGTGGGAAAGGGAGAGGGAGGAGAAAATAGGGGAAGGATCAGGTATTGAATAGGACAGTAAAGAAGTCCATAGGGCTAGGGGAATGAGTGAAAATATGCAGCTGCAGGGTGGACCCTGGGGGTGGTGGTGCCCTCAGAAAGTCCCAGGGACCTGGATTATGAGACTCTCAGAACTCAGTAGTGGTGGCCTTTACTTAAAGGTCCAATATTGGGGTGATGAAACCTTAAGGGATGACCTCTAGTACACAGACATGGCCCTCAGTATAGGTAGGGGTCACCAATCTACCTTCAAAATTTTTGATCCAGAATTGTTCCTGTCTAAAAGAATTACAGGGAAAACAACAGAGCTAATATTTAAGGAAAGGCCTTCCAAAGACTAGTCCAAATTGGGAAACATCCCATGTGTGGACACTAAGCCGACAGTATTCCTGATGCTATGTTGTGCTAGAAGACAGGAGCCTAGCATGGCTGTCCTCTGAGAGGCTCTACTAGCAGCTGATGGAGACAAATGCAGATACAGCCAATCACTGGACTGAGATTGAGAAGCCTTTTGGAAGAGTTGTGGGAAGGATTGGAGATGCTGAAGAGGATTGTAACTTCATAGGAAGAGCAACAGTGTCAAATAAGCTGGACCCCTGGGAGTGCCCAGAGTCTAAGCCACCAGCCAACAAGCATACATGAGCTGGTCCGAGGCCCCTGGCACATATGTATCAAAGAACTGCCTTGCCTGGCCTGGGAGATGATGAGCCTAATTCTGTAGAGGAGAGGATACCCAGGGGAGACAGGGAGCACATTCTCAGAAGTGAAGTAGAAGATGAATGGGGTGAAGAACTCATGGAGGGAAGACTAGAAGGGGGCAGGATTTGGGATGTAAATAAATAAAATATTTAATTAAAATTGTAATTAAAAGTAAACAAAAAAGAAATGTACAGATGTCCAGTTAATGATCTTAGCACATTCTCCTTATACACCAGGTTTGTGACTCTAGGGCCGAGAGATGGTCTAGCCATTAATGGCTAGGCTCACAACCAAAAATAGAAGAATTACACTCTCTTTGTATACAGTAAGTACTTTCTAGAGGGTAATTCCATCTAACTATTGTGACAAGTCCCTCCAATATTTATTTCTATAATGCCCATTTTACTAATGAATCATCTTAGCCACAAACATTGATTAAATAACTTCTTTATGCCGCCACTCATAATATTGCTTTTAATATCAATTAATTTCAAAGCCCTGGATTCTTCTGACTATCACTACAAATGATTTTTGAAGACTCACTTTTGCCAAATACTGTTTTGTCTCCTCTTTCTATATCATGACATTTTTGTACTGTCTCCACAAAATATGTATTATTATATCCATCCTGCTTTCAAAGAAGCTAACATTAGCACAATGAAAATTTATTTGGCATTATTAATTCAAGTAGTCAGTGGATGAACTCATAAAATTGAAGACTGTTGAACTCTCATTTCTAGTCTGATAATGATAATGAGGTTATAAATTGGCCTAATGTAGTTTTAGGTGTCCTTATTTTTTACATCTGTGTTTCTCTGTCTTTCTGAATAACATTTCTGAGTTGTTCTGGATTTCTTAACCAGGCCTTCATTTATTTATTTTTACATCCATTCACGTTGCATGTCTTTCCATGACTAGATTTGAGGCCCATTCCACATGGACATAAATGACTGATATTACTGGAAAAACCTTGCCTTTCTGGTCAGAGGGAGAACTAAACACTTTGGCTTAGCTAAACTGGCATGGCAGAAAACTGACCTCTAAATAGTTTTGTTTTTACCCCTGGACAAGTGTTAGTTCAATTTTTAGTGAGAGAACCTTCACATTGCAGAGACATATCCCTGTTTGAGATGCTTAGAATAAACTGCAGACAAAGGCTCTGCTCTAAGCAGAAAATTATACCTCTATAAGGTTCCAGAAAAAAATTAGAAAAGAGGGAGAGAAAGATTCTATGAAAACCAAAGGTAATGGCTGTAAAGTGTTATATTCAAGGCATTAACAATGCCATTGAAAATCTTATCTCCATGCTAATACCTGGCCTGCATATGAATTGGTCTATCAGTATCCAATCATGGGTTGCAGGGTGTAAATGGGGTCCTAACCCTCTCTTATGAAGAGTTGACAAATGAAAGATTCTAGCAATCCACAGTCATTGCCTTTACTTGTGTACTAAATGGTAATTCTATCCGTGGCCTCACAGAAGGCCTGATTAAATTAGTGCATCACAAAACAGAGCATAAAGGCATGAGTGATGGGAGAGACTCAAGGCAAGAAGGAAGAAGTCACAGGGACATGAATGTAAATGGAATGGACTATTTTCTGATACAAGTTTGGCAAAGAATAATTTAAATCCATAAAGAAATCCAGGGCAATATCCAGAATTCACAGTTGACTTATTGATGTCCTTCTACTTCATTCTTGTACTCCTCTACAACTGACATTAGATCAGAACTTTATTTTAACTCACCCTCTTCAATAAGGTGATTACAGCTTTAATCCTGAAAACAAAAGACCATAATAGAGGAACTTTAAACTTGAGGTCAACAAGTTTTACATAACAAGACCTATTGTATAACAACCCAAAATGAAAAGAAAGGAACAAATATCAAAATTTAAATCCAAACAAACAAAACACGAATTACCAACAGATAAATAAACAAACAAACAAACAAACACACACACACACACACACAAAACTTCTACTCTAACTTACTTGCTATTTCTCTACTTTGGAAACTATTTTCCCTTGAGTGTAAGCCCTGGCATTGCATTTGGCTTCTCTCCTGATCAGTGGTCCAAGCTAAGTTTGAATCACATTGATTATATCTCTTATTCATCATTTTGCCTTTAAGATGCAGCTCACATATATTTGTTTGAACAAGACAGGCATAACTAGAAACTCTACTTTTTTTTTTCCTTCTAGTTTCACATTTACTATTTCCCATGCCTTAGCTAAGGCTGAGAAAACCCTTCAATACAACACCTAGGAATGCCCAAACTCAGCAAGTATAGTATATACATATTTTAGTGCAAGAGTTTAATAGAATAAGTCATATAATAGAAATACCCAATGACTTAATTTATAGCTAATTGTAAATGCTGACTCTAAGGATCAGGAATAGTGTTAGATGGGTATAAGTTTTAGGGAAAATATTATAAATATTATAAAAGAGTAAGTAAATTCATGGAAATTTCTACTATTATGTTTATTGAAAAGCTTTGTAAACGTTCTTCTACAGACAGAATAAACACAATCAAAACTTGGTTACTTGGGAAATAATTAATTTGTACAGTTATAGACATTTAATTTGGGGAAAGAAAACATAACTTAAAAATATGACTGTTTTATGACCCAGTAATAGTCATATAATGAGAAATTAAATTCTTTAGTGTTCAGATTTCTCATATATAAAATAATATGAAACAATTTGTTAACACATTGCATAAGAGAATATGTCTGTCATTTGACACAAGTGTTATAATGATATTAGAAACAGTGGTAAACAGTGGATTAGTCAGTTCTCAAAGATTCTACTGCACAAATTAGAAAGCAGAGACTTAAGGAGAGGCAACTTGTTGAGCCCACCTCCAGTAGAAAGATAGGGCATCAAATGAAGGGATGGGGTTTCCATCCCAGAGTCTAAAACTCTAACCTAGAATTGTTTCTCTCTATAAAGAACTGCAGGGATAAAAATGAAAAAGAGCCTGAGGAAAAAGAGGTCCAGGGACAGGCCCAAATTGGGATCTTGCTCAATGAGAGGCCCCAAGGCCTGACACTATTACTGATCCTATGGTGTGCTCACAACAAGGGGCCTATCATGGCTACCCTCCAAAAGAACCATCAAGCAGCTGAAAAAATAAGATGCTGTTGACCCCTGTGCTTGAATTAGGTAAAAGCTGGAAGATGCTGAGTATGAGGGCTACCCTACAGGAAGACCAGCAGTCTCAACAACATGAACCCCAGACACAGGAACAAGGGTCTCTCCTCCCATTGTTGACCAAATACTTCTATCCTTCTTAGAAGCGAGAACAAAACATCCATGGAAGGGGTTACAGAGAAAAGTTCAGGGGAGATACTGAAGGAATGACCATCCAGAGACTGCCCCACTTGGGGATCCATCCTATAAATGACCACCAAACACAGACACTAGGCAGATGCCAACAAGAACTTGCTGGCAGAAGCCTGATAAAGCTCTCTCCTGAGAAGCTCTGCCAGTGTCTGACAAATACAGAAGTGGATGCTCACAGCCATCCATTGGACAGAGCACATGGTCCCCAATGAAGGAGCTAGAGAAAGTACCCAAGGAACTGAAGGGATTTGCAGCACCATAGGAAGAACAACAATATGAACTGTTTACAGTACCCCTGGAGCTCCCTAAGACTAAATCACCAAAGAAAACACAACATGTGGTGGCATTCATGGCTCTAGCTGCATATGTAGTAGAGGATGGCCTAGTCAGTCATCAATGTGAACTCTTGAACCTTGAGGTGTAACAAACACCTTCTCAATGACTTCGCTTTTGTGGGGATAATTTATCACAGTAATAGAAAAACTAACCTATTCCTTTACCTTATTCATTTATGAAAGAAATGAAAAATACTCCCTGAACCTAAATTTCCAATCAAAATAGACTGGTTAAATTTTAATTTATTCTTATGGAGTTATATATTTTCAGGAAAATGTATTAAGTATCTGTGTAACCTGTTCAATTGCTGACATTATAGACATTTTTTTTTCCAATTTCTTTTCTGTTGTTTAAAATTTTAACACAAAGCAACATACTTTCTTATTCATCAACTGTAAGTACAGTTTTTAATTACTATTAGGGTAGAATATATATTTTAAAAGTAATAACTAGAAACTCACTATAAAAAGAAACACTATCTGGTCTGTGTGCTTACAACTGAAATTCTCATACCAATAATAATATCAAATATTATCAAAGTTTCCATTGAATGCCAACATCTTTGTCCATAGATTTAATGCTTAGAAAAAAATACTAGAGAAAATTATTTTAATGTAATATACTGATGTATTTTATAGTGCATAATCACTATAATCTACTCAATTCATTTAACTTTCATTGGCTTTAAGAATTCTATTTGTTTCTTGTAATCCTTGAATTTTTTATTAGATATTTTATTTATTTACATTTCAAATGTTATTCCCTTTCCGGTTTACCCACCTCCCAGAAATCCCTATCCCATCCCCCTTCCCCACTGCTTCTATGAGGGTGCTCTCGCACCAACCCACCCACTCCCATCTCTTGCCCTGACATTCCCCTATACTGAGGCATGGAGCCTTCACAGGACCAAAGGTGTCTCCTCCCATTGATGACCAACAAAGCCATCCTCTACTACATATGTGGCTGGAGCCATGGTTCCTTCCACGTGTACTCATTAGTTGGTGGTTTCCTCCCTTATACCTCTAGGGGGGGTTGGTTGGTTGATATTATTGTTCCTCTTATGGGGTTGCAAACCCCTTTATCTCCTTTAGTACTTTCTCTAACTCCTGTTTGGGGGGACCCCATACTAATTCCAATAGTTGGCTGGGAGCATCTCTTGTTGTCATAATTTGTTTTGCCTTTCTCTTTATAAACCATGATTTATGATATATTAACATGTTAATATTTTATATATATATGAATATATATACCCTTAAATAAATATGTATTGTTTCATGGAGATATATATATATATATATATATATATATATCCATGAAAGTCAAATATATATATATATATATATATATATGAATGTCAAATATAATATATTCATATATATATGAACTATGTATATTAAGGTAAGAAGTACAAATGAAAGATAACTTCACTGTAGAATTATGTGCTACATTGCATAGAATATGCACTTCAATTTAAATGTTTTCTGCCAATGGTTTACTTTTTACAGACCAGGAAAACAAAGAACAATACAGTTTTGATTGCTCCATCTAGCTCAGTAGTTTATGACCTTTTATTTTTACAACATATTCCAGAAAATGCTCCTAGCATGATTCAGTTATGTTTCAGCATCCAATTTTCCATTTGCAAATGAGACAAATATTTTCAGGTGATGGGAACATCATCTACTAAAGGACAAAACCAATGCCTTAAATTCATTTTATGATGCAACTGCATCCTTTATGTCCATTCGCCACGGGTCTAAGATGAAAGATCTTGCAGACCATTAAGCTCCCTGCATTTTCCCTGAATCAGCACAAAATCTTCAGCACAGGTGTTTCTGTAATTATGATACATTGGAAAAACTCTCCGTGTTCAATGGCCCTCAGACTCACACTTCCATCTCATCAGTCACATGTCAGGCGAACTCCACCCTGTGCCCCGAATCTCTGGTGTCATTAAGAAGCTGCAAACTTCAGAGGGCAGATTTGCAGCTGTGATGTATAATACAGAACATTTCATGAAAAATGTATGAGTGGGAGATTTTTTCCTAATACTTTCTCTGTAGCAATCTGCCAGAACCATAACCATCCAGACATGTTTATTATACAGATTGTTAAAAGAGGCTTTCATTGCTCTTTGCAATGGGATGCTCCCTTGTTATTTCATAAACACTCCATTGATATTCTTTCTGCAACAAAGTGCTTTAACCCCAGGAGCACAGCTGCTCCTTGCCAGTGAAATCTATATTTTCAATCACACTAGTTTCACCTTGATAGAACAGTAGTCTTTAACATATGTCCTGATTTGATAACTTGAACCAAGTAGCTTATATCTACTTAAGAACAAAGAGATATAATCAGATTTGGCGTGGCTAGATAATCAGATGACTCTTGAAAACTGTGGAGGTGAAGGATATGATGATATTTGAGTTAGTGAAATTCAAAATGAGATAGCAAGCAGGAAATGCTTAGCATGTTGGTTATTTCCCCTAAATTCCACTAGCTTTCAGTGACTGTATTATTTGAGCTTGATTTTTGATTATTGCTTTTTTCTTATATGTATCCATAAACTTAGTATTTTAGTAGCTTTGGGCAAATAAACATGTTATTTATATATTTGTGTTTGCAAATCTATGGTATGTGTTTATATGTTTCCCCCACTTTATCCATCTCTACCTTTGCATCTTCCCATTCTTCACATATTCTTGAACTACCTCTTGTTCACCCCAATGCTTCAGGCGCTGCTGCCAGTGATTACTGATAGAATAGTCCTCCATTCATTATAGCTAGCTTGCTTATATATTTATGGCTGATAAAATTACTAGCTAGATCCAAATGTGTCTTCATCTCTTGAACAGAGAAAATATAAATGTAGATATATATTACTTACTACTATAATAGAGGACAAACATATTCCTGTAATCAATAAATATATCCAGTTAGTTGGTGTGAAATAAAAACTTCAAGTTATATACAATTGTCAGTAAATGACGTGGTAAGAAGTAATATGCAAAGTTTAAGTTCATTTATTTTTATCTGTATCTTTTTTTTTCTGGAAGGAAGGCACATACACCGATGGTAAATTTGAAAGGGAAATATTCAAAAGGCAACACATACAGAAATATATACAAACATCACTTCAAAAAAATTTGCAAGTGCTCTAACTCAATAACAGCATGCTGCGGCTTGAGCTCAGCAAAGTGTTCTTAAGTCTTCCACATTCAGAAGGATTTTCCTTAAACATCACAACAGTGTCTATTGCCAGGGAATGGAAACAGAAAAAGAAGAAGAAGAAAAGAATGAAAGACTACAATCTAATGCTCTTTTGAATGGCAGATTTTAGGGTCAAAGATATTTCTTCCACAGAATCTGAGTTTGAATGCAGCTCTCACAGGTTGGATCACAATGGACGATAGCTCCAGATCCAAGGGATCAATGCTCATTCTGGCCTTCACAATACCAGACACTCATGTCGGTCACAGAATAGATGCAGGCAAAACACCCACATATGTAAATTATAAAACAACAACAAAAAAATGGTATTCAGATACAGGATTTAGTGGGTAAACAACAGAAGTTTCAACTCCACATATATAACGGTCTTAATAAATTAAGATTTTTGGCTGTGGATAGAACACAGTGAATATATATATATATATATATATATATATTCTTTTCGAAGCTATAACAGAAAAACTGCCTATATCGTGACATTAATTAATGCTTCCAACTGGTTGGGATTGAGAAAGATAAAGCAGAAAGATCACAGTGCACCTGAGTCCAACAAACAGACAAATGGAGACACATCAAAGTACTTTCTAAATGCCACCATTGCTTTAAAGGCTTCACTGTAGTTAAGAATGCCAGAGGTCTTATGTTTTATTTAGACTGCCTTGTAGCTATTATGTCCTGTTAAGATCTATGTCTTGAGGTCAGTTCTTCTATTTAATCTTCTAAAGAAATTTTTGAGGTAGATTTATTAATCTCAGTTTCACATGACACAAACCTGAATTTTTAAAATTCTCTTATCACACAATTTTCACTACTGGCAAATTTGTGAAAAACTCATTTATGATTATAACATACAAAATTTGCACATTTGGTTTATTTTACCATTAGATCTTGTGGAGACATTTCAATTTTGATTTTGGAGATACTGCCCAGGTGATCAGAAGGCAGGATTAGAAAGTAAAAGTGCTTACATCATTTTTGGACATATATTTAATTTCATTCTTGGGGTCATTTCATCCATTTTTCAATTTAAATTTTTCTCTATCTAACTTAAATTATATTTAATTTTGTAATACAATATACATGCTATCTAATTCCATGCTTAACACTGACATATGCAAAAAGATTTGGAGTCCCTGAACCATGAAAACCATATTACAGGAAACTAGAGTGTGTTTATCACTGGTTATAAGTAGCCTTTTATACTGTCTAGAGGAATTTCATTTTCCCTTCTCAATCGTCAGCTAAGCTTGAGAATTGAGTTAGGCTCCCGTGATCTGTTGGGGTAGTTCCTTTCTGCCTCCGAAGTATTACTGCACTTCCTTCTGGTATGGTTGTGGGAGAAGAGAGGTAGTGCTGTGAATCCAACCAGTGATCTCACACAGGATGGGCAATTGTTTCACCAATGAGCTATGCCTCAAAGGGTAGCAAGAAATACCTGTAAGACTGAGAGTATGGCAAGCTATACAGACTCGTGAAACAGCAGCTTAGATTTTGAATACTCAGAAATAACAGAGAAAAGGTATGAATGTAGTAAGCAGAGTGATGCTACTTAAACATATAGAATGTGCCTCAAAGATGAAACTTGGTCTTTGTGTAATCCTTAACCAGTCATAAAACCAGTCTTATAGCAAGTATGGGGGAGTAGACTTTCCCTTGATTTCCCTTGAATGAATATATATATATATATATATATATATATATATAAAATTTTTGAATTCTGGTTCCTCTCTTTTTTGGGTGATTAATTTTTATACTTACTGTGTTTCAAATTTCTTACGATGATTCTAGAATAATTAATTATCCTGGTGCTATGAAGATTGACATATGCTAGTTGATACCACTGGCAAATAGAAAGTTCTCAAGGAGTTGGAGCTGTTGTCTGTTACCATAGTGACTACTGTGGTGGCTATGAACCTCATGTGCATTCTGCTTTTTTAAATACATTCTTATCCTCCCAAGAGAAACTAGATTTCTGCAACATTGGATAGAGGCATAACATTTAAGATGTTTCTTATTATTCATTTGTGAGATTGTGTACATATTATGAATGTGCATGTGTGTGAGTACAGGCATGTTGGGGTACACATGTTTTGAGAAAACTTATAGGAGTTAATTCTCCATTTTCCCAATAGATGCAGGGATAGAATGTATGTTATTGATTTCTGCAACAAAAACATTTACCCACTGTAGTGGCTATACCTGGCTGTCAACTTGACTATATTTGGAATGAACTACAATCCAGAACTGGAAGGCTCACCAGTGACCCTAACCTGGAGGCTTGGATATAGAAGTCTCTGATCTGGATCTTGGTATGGAGAGCTTGATAGCATAGTGGCTATGGATTCCAGAAGATTAAGAGAGAGTCTCGGAGCTCAAGGTCATCTAGGATTAAAGGTGTGATGGCACACACCTTTAATCTGGGCTACACCTTGTGCTGGAGATCATATAAGGACACTGGAAGAAGGGAGAGTAGCTCTCACTCCTTTGCCTGCTCACTGTGTGGGACTGAGTAACTGCTAGATCCTTGGACTTCCATTCACAGCTACTACTGAACCGTTGTTGGGAATTGGACTGCAGACCGTAAGTCATCAATAAATGCCTTTACTCTGTAAGTTCTGTGACTCTAGAGAACACTAACTAATACAGAAGTTGGTACCAGAAGTGGGGTATTCCTGTGACAACCTGACCATGTTTTGGGGAGGACTGTGGAAGGACTTTGGAACTCTGGGCTTGAAGATCCATTTGTTGTTAAGATCTCTGTCAGATGTTGTACAGGAGCTTGGAAGGTAGCTTGGAGCTTGTTGAGAACAGTGCAGAAGATGAAGATTTGGCTTGTGAAATTTCAGGGGGGAAAGTAAAGACTTTTTTCAGGGCCATTGCTATTTTGAATGGGAAGATGTTGTGGTTCTGGTTAGCTGGGGCTGAAGAATCAGCTGTGATTAACAAGATACCAGAACTACTAAAGTAAAACTTTTGCATTACTGGGACTATAGATGCTGGTTAGCTGGAGCTAAGAAATTAGCAGTGATTAAGAAGAGAAGAGCTACATATGGAGCTAGAGACATGAGTTCTGGGGGATCTGGATAGTTCATATTGTTGATCCTCTTCTAGGGTTGCAGACCACTTCAGCTCCTGGGGTTCTATCTCTAGCTTCTTTATTGTGGGCCCTGTGTTTCTTCTTATAGATGATTATAAGCATCTAATTCTGTACGAGACAGCTATATCAAGGTCCCTTAAGTAGGCACTAGCTGTCCTATCATAGTGTCTGAGTTTAATGACTGATTATGGGATGGATACCCCCTGGTGGGGTAGTCTTTGTATGGTCCATCCTTTCATCTTAGCTCTAAACTTTGTCTCTGTAACTCCTTTCATGGGTATTTTGTTTTTTATTCAAAGGAGGAATGAAGTATCCACGAGCTGGTCTTCCTTCTTGATGTTCTTGTGTTTTGCAAATTGTATCTTGGATATTCTAAGTTTCTGGGCTAATATCCATTTATCACTGAGCGCATATCCAATGACTTCTTTTGTGATTGGGTTACCTCCCTAAGGATTATATCCTCCAGATTCATCCATTTGCCCAAGAATTTCATAAATTCATTTTTTAATAGCAGAATAGTACTCCATTGTGTACATCTACCACATTTTCTGTATCCATTCCTCTGTTGAGGGACATCTGGGTTCTTTCCAGCTTCTGGCTATTATAAATAAGGCTGCTATGAACATAGTGGAACATGTGTCCTTTTTACCACTTGGAACATCTTCTGGGTATATGCCCAGGAGAGGTATTGCTGAATCCTCTGGTAGTACTATGTCCAATTTTCTGAGATAACGCCAGACTGATTTCCAAAGTGGTTGTACAAGCTTGCAATCCCACCAGCAATGGAGGAGTGTTCCTCTTTCTGCACATCCTCGCCAGCATCTGCTGTCCCCTGAATTTTTGATCTTAGCCATTCTGACAGGTGTGAGGTGGAGAGGCCCCTTGGTACTGAAAATTTATATGCCCCAATACAGGGGAATGTCTGGGCCAAGAAGTGGGAGTGGGTGGACAGGGGAGCAGTGAGGGGGGAGGGGTAAGGGGACTTTCAGAATAGCATTTGAAATGTAAATTAAGAAAATATCTCATAAAAATTGGAAAAAAAATTAAAAAAAGATTAGAACAGCATCATTGAGGTGACATCTGGGAAGTGCTTTCTGAGAACACAAAGAGGCTATGTTCCAGAGATAGCCAAAGTTGTACCTCATGCAGCAGCAGGACTTGGTAATGTGTAAGAGTAACCTAGGTGGTACTGGCTTTGAAGGCATGCAGAGCAGCTAAGACCACGGAAGCACTGTGAGAGGCCATGGAAGGCCACTGGTGAAGGTGCAGCCTCAGTTGCAATTGATGGCCTAGGACTAAAGGGGTCATGCAAAGGAGTTGAGTCTTGGCATCATGAAGAGAGCCCATGAGAGGCTAGTGTTGAAGCCTAGTTATAGTGGAAGACAGCAGCATTTGGAGATGCCAGTATCATGAGATGACCACCAAGAACAGCAGCAGCAATGGAGTACAGGCATCTGGAGCCTAGCGGACAACATGTGTGCTACAAAGGGCAGGGCTGGAGAAGTGATCCAAGCCCTTGGAGGAGCCCAGAAGATTGTGAGTTGGATCCCAGACATTGGATGGTTGGAGATTGATTTTTGCTTTTGATTGTGACTGTGCCCTGATATTTTTTCCCTCTTGAAGGAAGATTTTAGTGAAGCCCACAGTTAAGAGACTTTGAATTTTAAAATACTTTGAATTTTAAAAGATATTGGATATTTTAAAAGGATTGAACTTTTAATATATAAAGACTGTGGGACTTTTGAAAGTTATTTAAGATCTTGGGGATGAATAAGAACTAAGGATTGAGGCTTACTAGTGATGTATTTGTGTGTCAAGTTGACAAGAGGTCAATTGTACTGGCTCGTTTTCTGTCAAATAGACACAGCTGGAGTTATCACAGAGAAAGGAGCTTCAGTTGAGGAAATGCCTCCATGAGATCCAACTGTAAGTCATTTTCTCAATTAGTGATCAAGGGGGAAAGGCCCCTTGTGGGTGGGACCATCTCTGGGCTGGCAGTCTTGGGTTCTATAAGAGAACAGGCTGAGCAAGCCATGGGAAGCAAGCCAGTAAAGAACATCCCTCCCTCAGCTTCTACATCAGCTCCTGCTTCATGACCTGCTTGAGTTCCTGTCCTGACTTCCTTGGTGATGAACAGCAGCAGTATGGAAGTGTAAGCTGAATAAACCCTTTCCTCCCCAACTTGCTTCTTGTTAATGATTTTTGTGCAGGAATAGAAAGTCTGACTACGACACCCACTAATCTATCTGTCTGGCAGGACAACATTTTTAATATAGGACCTAGTCAATACACTGTTATGTTTTCAAAGAGTGTATTGTAAATATTTTATTGTTGAAGGAATTTATGTAAATTACATGCTCAATATGTACTGTTTGGCTGACTATATTGGATTTACTAGAATTGTGCTGATTAATCCTCTCAACTTGAAAATGCAATTTATAAAAACAAGTATTCAAAATAATTATAGCATTAATAATGCAAATATGAAAAGTTGTTTATTTTCAGCTAATGTTTATAATCTCAAATACATGGAGTTTTGATCTATTTAAATGAAATTTGTTAAACCATAGAGTAGGCCTCTAATATGATTCACTTGGGTTGAAATGATTTATTTGCCATTAATATTTGAGATTTTTCTCTCATCTGTTTTGTGTATTCACTTTCAGTTCCCACTGTATCTTCTCTTTGAAACTGTTAATTGTGTCAAGTTGTTTCAATAGTAAGTTTTATTTCTATTTTATTTTTATTTAAATAAATACATTAGCATTTGAATCTAGCATTAAAAATAAAATTTCTTTTTACAATAACATGGTTTAAAATAGAGATTTTACAATACTTGTGTTAGCCCAACAGTTATAAAAGAATCTTGTAATTTGAAACTAAATGATTTGAATTCTTTAGGTATTTATAATGTGTCTGAATTATAGTTTTTCTCTTATTTGAAAGGGATCTCAAAAATGTTGAATCTCAAAAATAAAACCAATTATTCAGTAGTTTCAAATATAAGACAGTTATTTTAAAAATATGCAGTAAATTACTAATTTTCTTCTTCAGTGAAACATTGACTTTTAGATGTTGACCTAAATAATTTTAATAAAAAAGAACGATTAAATTAATTTTTTGCTACTGGATTTTATTAATGGGATTAGTCATTTACTACAAAATGGCTAAGCAGCCCTACAACTCAGTATAGGTTACAGTGGAACAGAAGGAAGAGATATCAAGCTATATAATTTTACTTCATTTCAAAAAAAACTATTATGTTTTTACTATACCCTAACAGATGAGAACCACCCACGAAAATTGTGTATCTGAGTTTGAGAATTTTGCAGTTCATCAGGAGAGAATGATTACAATCAACTACATAAGAAGTATATATATATAAAAAAAAACAAAAAACAAACAAACAAACAAAACAAACAAACAAACAAAAAAACAGAGCTCCCATCCCAGGGTCTAAACCACCAAACAAGGAGAACACATGGAGTGACCCATGGCTCTAATCCAATATGTAGCAGAGGATAGCCTTGTCAGGTATCAATGGGAGAAAAGGCCCTTGGTCCCATGAAGGCTTGATGCCCCAGTACAGGGGAATATGAGAGCAAGGAGGCAGGACTAGTTAAGTTGGAGGGGCACACCATCATATAAGCAAGAGGAATGGGATGGGACAGGGAGTTTCTGAGGGGAAATCAGGAAAGGGGATAGCATTTGAAATGTAAATAAATAAAATGAAAAATCCAATTAAAAATTTTAAAAGAATTTAAAGTGAGCTTTAGTTACTAATATTTCTGATTTAAACAAATTGTTAGATTTATTTTACATCAAGCCAAATGTATCATTAACTTCTTGATATAATACCCATAAAATACAGTTTCAGAATATTATACAATGTGATTAAATGCTGTATATAAATATTTTTACATGCTGAAACTTGATGTTGTAAATGCATAAAGAAACACAAAGAAAAATATTATTTTGCTTCTAAACCAATGTTTTCAGACTCTTTATATAAGGAATAAATTCATTAAAATTCTTTTTTTTTCCAAAATTTATTAGATAACTTCTTCATTTACATTTCAAGTGTTATCCAGAAAGTTCCCTATACTCTCCCCCCTCCCGGCCCTGCTCCTGTACCCTCCCGCTCCCACATCTTGGCCCTGGTGTTCCCCTGTACTGGGGCATACAAAGTCTGCATGACCAAGGGGCCTCTCTTTCCAATGATGGCCAACTAGGCCATCCACTTCTATATATGCAGCTAGAGACATGAGCTCAGGGGGTACTAGTTAGTTCATGTTATTCTTCCACCTATAGGGTTGAAGACCCCTTCAGCTTCTTGGGTACTTTCTCTAGCTCCTTCTTTGGGAATCCTGTGTTCCATCTAATATTTGATTGTGATCTTCCACCTCCATGTTTGCCAGGCATTGGTATAGTCTCCCACGAGACAGCTATATCCGGGCCCTTTCAGCACTATCTTGCTGGCATAAGCTAAAGTGTCTATGATTGGTGGCTGATTGTGGGATGGATCCCTGGCAGCCACAGACATTGGGTCCATCCTTTGGATTCAGCTTCACACATGATCTCTGTAACTTCTTCAGTGTGTGCTTTGAGCTTAATTCTAGGAAGGGGTGACATGACCACATTTTGATCTCCCTTCTTCTTGAGTTTCATGTGTTTAGTAAACATGTTATGTGAGTTCTTTTGTGATTGGGTTACTTCACTCAGGATGATGTCCTCCAGATCCATCCATTTATCTAGGAATTTCATATATTTATTGTTTTTAATAGCTGAGTAGTACTCCATTGTGTAAATATACCAAAATTTTTGTATCCATTCCTCTGTTGTGGGACATCTGGGTTCTTTCCAGTTTCTGGCTATTATGAATAAAGCTGCTATGAGCATAGTGGAACATGTGTCCTTATTACCAGATGGAATATATTCTGGATATATGCCCAGTAGGGGTATTGCAGGATCTTCCAGTAGTACTATGTCCAATTTTCTGAGGAACCGCCAGACTGATTTCCAGAGTGGTTTAACCAGCTTGCATTCCCACCAACAATGGAGGAGTGTTCCCCTTTCTCCACATCCACGCCAGCATCTGTTGTCACCTGAATTTTTGATTTTAGCCATTCTTACTGGTGTGAGGTGGAATCTCAGGGTTGTTTTGATCTGCATTTCCCTGATTATTAAGGATGTTTAACATTTTTTCAAGTGCTTCTCAGCCATTCGGTATTCCTCAGTTGAGAATTCTTTGTTTAACTCTGTGCCCCACTTTTTAATGGGGATATTTGATTTTCTGGTTTCCACCTTCTTGAGTTCTTGTTGACAGTATATTTTGTCTTACAGAAGCTTTGCAACTTTATGAGGTCCCATTTGTCAATTCTTGATCTTACAGCATAAGCCTTTGCTGTTCTATTCAGTAATTTTTCCCCAGTGCCCATATCTTCGAGGCTTTTCCCCACTTTCTCCTCTATAAGTTTCAGTGTTTTTGGTTTTTTGTGGAGATCCTTAAACCACTTAGACTTGACCTTAGTACAAGGAGATAAGAATGGATCAATAGCCAGTCCTCTACATGATAGCTGCCAGTTGTGCCAGCACCATTTAGTGAAAATGCTGTCTTTTTTCCACTTGATAGTTTTAGCTCCCTTGTCAAGATCAGGTGACCATAGGTTTGTGGATTCATTTCTGTGTCTTCGATCCTATTCCATTGATCTACCTGTCTGTTGCTGTACTAGTACCATGCAGTTTTTTTATGATTGCTCTGTAGTACAGCTTGAGGTCCAGCATGGTGATTCCACCAGAGGTTCTTTTTTTGTTGAGAAGAGTTTTTGCTAGTCTAGTTTTTTTGTTATTCCAGATGAACTTGCTAATTGACTTTTCTAGACCCTTGAAGAATTGAGTTGGAATTTTTATGGGAATTGCATTGAATCTGTAGATAGGTTTAGGCATGATAGCCATTTTTACTATATTTATTATGCCAATCCATGAGCATGGGAGATCCTTCCATCTTCTGAGATATTCCTCAATTTCTTTCTTCAGAGACTTGAAGTTTTTGTCATACCAATCTTTCAAATCCTCCGTGAGAGTCACACCAAGATATTTTACATTGTTAGTGACTATTGTGAAGGATGATGTTTCCCTAATCTCTTTCTCAGCCCATTCATCCTTTGTATAGAGAAAGTCCATCGATTTGTTTGAGTTAATTCTATATCCAGATACTGCACTGAAGCTGTTTATCAGGTTTAGGAGTTCTCTGGTGGAGTTTTTGGTGTCACTTATATATACTACCATATCATCTGCAAATAGTGATAATTTGACTTCTTCCTTTCCAAATTTTATCCCCTTGACCTCCTTTTGTTGTCGAATTGCTCTGGCTAGGACTTCAAGTACTATATTGAATAGGTAGGGAGAAAGTGGGCAGCCTTGTCTAGTCCCTGATTTTAGTGGGGACTGCTTCGAGTTTCTCTCCATTTAGTTTGATGTTGGCTACTGGTTTGCTGTAACTTGCTTTCATCATGTTTAGGTATGGGCCTTGAATTCCTGAACTTTCCAAGACTTTTATCATGAATGGGTGTTGGATTTTGTCAAATGCTTTCTTAGCATCTAAGGAGATGATCATGTGGTTTTTATCTTTGAGTTTTTTTTATATATATAGTGTATTACGTTGATGGATTTCTGTATATTAAACCATCCCTGCATTCATGGGATGAAGCATACTTGTTCATGATGGATGATCGTTTTGATGTGTTCTTGGATTCGGTTGGCGAGAATTTTGTTGAGAATTTTTGTGTCGATATTCATAAGGGAAATTGGTCTGAAGTTCTCTATCTTTGTTGTGTCTTTATGTGGTTTAGGTATCAGAGTAATAGTGGCTTCATAGAATGAATTGGGTAGTGTACCTTCAGAGTCTATTTTGTTGAATACTTTGAAAAGAACTGGAACTAGGTCTTCTTTGAAGGTCTGATAGAACTCTGCACTAAACCCATCTGGTCCTGGGCTTTTTTTGGTTGAGAGACTATTAATGACTGCTTCTATTTCTTTAGGAGATAAAGGGCTGTTTAGGTCATTAATCTGATCCTGGTTTAACTTTGGAACTAAGTTCTCCATTTCATCTAGATTTTCCAATTTTTTTTTTGAATATAAACTTTTGTAGAAGTATCTAATGGTGTTTTGAATTTCCTCAGGATCTGTTGTTATGTCTCCCTTTCCATTTCTGATTTTGTTAATTTGGATGCTATCCCTGTGCCCTCTTCTCACACAATAATAGTGGGAGACTTCAACACCCCACTCTCATCAATGGACAGATCCTGGAAACAGAAATTAAACAGAGACTCAGTCGAACTAACAGAGGCTATGAAACAAATGGACTTAACAGATATCTACAGAATATTTCATCCTAAAACAAAAGGATATACCTTTTTCTCAGGACCTCATGGCACATTCTCCAAAATTGATCACATAATTGACCTCAAAATAAGTCTCAACAGATTCAAAAATATTGAAGTTGTCCCATGCATCCTATCAGATCACCATGGACTAAGGCTGTTCTTCAATAACAACATAAGTAGCAGAACACCACCATTCAGGTGGAAACTGCACAACATTCTAATCAATGATACCTTGGTCAAGGAAGAAATAAAGAAAGAAATTAAGACTTTCTATAGTTTAATGAAAATGAAACCACAACATACCCAAACTTATGGGACACAATGAAAGCATTCCTGAGAGGTAAACTCATAGCTCTGAGTTCCTACAAAAAAAGAAAAAAAAAAAAAAAAAAAAAAAAAAAAAAAAAAAAAAAAAAAAAAAAAAAAAAAAAAAAAAAAAAAAAAAAAAGGAGAGAACATACAATAGTAGCTTGGCAGCACATCTGCAAGCTCTAGAACAAATGGAAGCAAATTCACCTAAGAGGAGTAGATGGCAGGAAATAATCAAACTCAGGGGTGAAATTAACCATGTGGAAACAAAAAGAAATATCCAAAGAATCAATCAAACCAGGAGCTGCTTCTTTGAATGCCATTTAAAACATGAATATCAGCTGGGCATGGTGGTGCACGCCTTTAATCCCAGCACTTGGGAGGCAGAGGCAGGCAGATTTCTGAGTTCGAGGTCAGCCTGGTCTACAAAGTGAGTTCCAGGACAGCCAGGTCTCCACGGCTATACAGAGAAACCCTGTCTCAAACAACAACAACAACAACAACAACAACAACAAATATCTGCTAGGTAAACTGTTATATTTATTATATTCTGATGTTCACAATATGAGAATGATGGTTTCAGACTCTTAATCTCTCATGAGTTATTATAAATAATTAACATTAATCTTAGGAAGATATGAAGTAAAAATTAAAAAAATATATACTCTATCAAATATTTTATTTAATATTTTTGTATTTATTCTTCTTGTAGTTAATAATAATTACTCTTGAATTTTAGATCACACACAGTTTACAACCTGGTTGTTTAAAAAAATGAAATTGCATCCTAACCAGGCTTTATTAAAGATATACAAGAGCTTTAAAAATAGGAGATTCATATTTATAAAGTTATATATTACTGACATTTAGCAAGAAATTTAACGATATATAAAAATAAAAACTGTAAAATCTACATATTTACATATGACAAATAGCACTGTACCTGGTAAATTTTGTGTTTTGATTCTTAAAAAATTCAATAACGTTTAGATAACTGATAATTATTACTGCTTAGTATATGAAATGAATGGATTATTCCTACAAACATGGTCAGTGTAAAATTTGATGGAGAATTGAATGTTTCCTTCCATGGATATTTTGTTCCCCATTCTAAGAAGGAGCAAAGTAGCCACACTTTGGTCTTCCTTCTTGATTTTCATGTGTTTTGCAAATTGTATCTTGGGCATTCTACGTCTCTGGGCTAATATCCAGTTATCAGTGAATGCAAATCATGTGAGATTTTTTGGGACTGGGTTACCTCACTAAGAATGATATTCTCCAGATACATCCATTTGCCTAAGAATTTCATGAATTCATTGTTTTTAATATCTGAGTAGTACTCCATTTTGTAAATGTACCACATTTTCTGTATCCATTCCTCTGTTGAGGGACATCTGGGTTCTTTCGAGCTACTGGCTATTACAAATAAGGCTTCTATGAACATAGTGGAGCATGTGTTCTTATTACCAGTTGGAACATCTCTGGGTTTATGCCCATGAGAGGTATTTCTGGATCCTCCAGTATTACTATGTCCAATTTTCAGAGGAACTACCAGACTTATTTCCAGACTGGTTGTACAAGCTTGAAATCTCACCTGCAATGGAGGAGTGTTCCTTTTTCTCCACATCCTTGCCAGTGTCTGCTATCACTTGAATGTTTGATCTTAGCCATTCTGACTGGTGTGAGGTGGAATCTCAGGTTTGTTTTGATTTGCATTTCCCTGATGATTAAGGATTGTGAACATTTTTTTTTTTCAGGTGCTTCTCAGCCATTTGGTATTCCCCATTTGATTCCTATTTCCTTGTACAAAGCACATGTCTAAGTAGATCAAGGAACTCTGTATAAAACCAGAGACACTAAAACTTATGGAGGAGAAAGTGGAGCAAAGCCTTGAAGATATGGAAAGAGGTGAAAAATTCCTGAACAGAACAGCATTGGCTTGTGCTGTAATCGATAAGTGGAACCTAATAAAATTGCAAAGCTTCTGTAAGGCAAAAGACACTGTCAGTAGGATAAAATGGCCACCAACATATTGGGAAAGAATTTTTCAAATCCTAAATCTGGTAGGGGACTAATATACAATATATACAAAGAACTCAAGAAGCTGAACTCCAGAAGATCAAATAACCCTATTAAAAAATGGGGCACAGAGCTAAACAAAGAAATGAATGTTTTTGAATTATCAACCTATAATATAAATAAATACTCAGGGTATGTGTTATTTAAAAACTGCTTTACTTCCTAGAATACTAATTTTGAAAATAAATGATGTAGAATTAAAACACTATAAGCAGACAGTGACACATATGACAAAATACTTTTTAGCAACTGATTTTCCTGTATGAGTTGTGAACATATTGGTACATTTTCATCTAACTTTCACAAACAATGACCTTTTGCAGGGTGGTTAAAAATTCAGAATATTCAAGGTGGTTAGAAATTCAAATTGTTTGCTGAACAATAAATTTTGTTTTGATTCCTAGGACAGACCTCTAAAATCTGCAATCATAACATTGCTAAAATGTATTATGCACTCGTTTTTCAATAGTACAGTGCTCTAAGTGGAGAAATATTCGATACTTGACTGGATCAACCTAGTCACTGAAGAACAGAAGAACATGTTTAGGAGATAATCACTATTACCTACATCCCAGTGAAATGGCATGGCAGGCTGAGGTTTGGAAGCTCTCATGAGACACAGAGTTTCAAAAGGAACTCTTCTCCTGGGAAGATATTCATGCTCCCCGTATATCCCCGTGTTAGTCTGGTGGATCTATACACCCACCACACTTTAGCCAAAAATCAAGCAAAGCAGGAGAGGCCCTGCTGAAAAACTGTTTTTTAAAAAGGAGTCTGCAACTTCTTAGTTCTGAGGCAAATAAGCTGGTAGTTTTTCCTAGAAAATTCTCTGCAATTGTGATAATGTATTTAGCAAATGATAAAGTGCTATTTTTAAATCTTAAAAATATAACTAGAAAAGGTAAAATTCTTTGGTCTAAATTTATAAGATTTGTGTAGCCGCTCATTTGGTTTCTGACTAATCTTAAAGGTATAAATATGCTCTGCATGTCTCCATCATAGAATATTAGCTTATAAGTTATTGGGTTTGATTAAAATGGTGTAACATTGGTAACAAGACAGATTTAAATTAGTAAATCAGAGTTGGAGTCATTTTAAAACAGTAGCACCTGGCATGGACCAAACCAAGAAACTAGGCCTCTAAGGATACTGCTAATTGAGATATATTTTATGTAATTTTTATCCTAGAAACTAGACTTACAAGAGATAAGATTTAAAACAATGTCTCTTTAATGAATCATTAAACTTTGCACTGTCATGCATTCATAGGTATGAATTGGCAGCCAAATTTAGTGATGTTTCTAATATTGATTTTAAAGATAAATTGTTTTAAAATTGGGTTTTGCTTTCCTAAAGTTGTAGATATATTCTAACGTTGCAAAAGAAACTTAAAAAGTATGGCTGAAATTGCCAGTGTTCCATTGATTGAAGTTTGCAGTTTGATCATAAATTTAAGATTTCCTACTCACCCATATATTGTTAATTAAGATTATTACCATAGTAATCACCTTATGAGAGCGCTAATACAGCTCACTTCATACAAAACTAAGACAGAGTTATCTAGATCACTTGCCTACTTCATATAAAATTATTATGGATTTGAAAGTTTGTTTTTTTTTTCTTTGCATCCTGATAATTGTAAAGGGTTTAATCTAGTGAGCTTGTTATCACTGGAAAATTTTGCCTTTAGGTATGGCTACTAGCCTTACATTATGTAAGAAATTTTTATTGTTTTTGCTTCAATACAGGAAAGATCTTCAAACTTAGAAAGTCACATATGACAAAGGATTCACCTTTCATAAAACAATCGATTACGGTGATTTCCTTTCAAATGAAGGTTAAGAACACGAGTGTGTTACTCGAAATTTCAAGACCCCTCATTGACAAAGGGACTTCTTTTATAAGTCTCCGTGATAAATCCCAAATTCAATATGACCTTTTTACACCATGTAGAAAATTTAAGAAAAAAGGGGATATTTCTCATTACAAATTATTTTCAAAAACTTCCAGGAGATGTTAATTGGCTAAGACCTCACCTTAAACTCACCACAGGGGTACTTAGGTGTTATCAAGTGAGATTCAAATTAACTGGTGAGAAACAAAAAGGCTTTACAGAAAGCAGAGGAAACTTCTGTGATCAATTGTTATCTATTATAATGAATGGTAACCAAATATTAGCTGCTTATTCTAGATATCGTTATGAGCCCACAGCGATTCTTTGACAAAGAAAACATTAAGGCAAAATCATTTTTCTTCATCTACTAGTAAAGTTTTAACATCCAATTGCAACGCTAAAATTTAGATGTCAAAAACCTTGCTGAGTGAGTGCCTTATAGTATTTTACAACCAGGCCGACTTATGCCTAAGTAAAGTGAAAGGATCCATTTATTGGCACATGGCATGATCCTTTTCAGGTACTTAAAATGGGGAAGAGGGGGCATATTTTTCTGTTTATTCCACAGAATGCTGCAGGAGCTTGATAGCTTCCAGAATGATTCCTGTGACAGGCTGACCTGTGAGTTCCTGAGTGCCCTGACAGTGGTGACAGGAAAGCTGTATTGAGCACACAGAGAAGGAGGAATCTGGGAGAGCAGACACTTGCAAGCAGAATGAAGAAACTCTTCCTATCCCTGCCACAGACTGCAGCAATGAGAGCTGACCTGGTGTTGACTTAGAGATCACTAAAAAAGCTGACTCATGAGAAAAAGGGACTGGTACAGAGTATTGCACAAGATGTTTTTGTCAGAGACAAATTCTGGCCATTTAGTCCAACTCCCCTATAGCTGTGAAAGCTTGTGTACATCACCTATATGCTATATTGTTAGATAATTTTAACAGAGTTAAGATCAACAATTTTGGCAAATCTTTTCATATTAATTAATCCTTGTCAATTAACAAATTGTGTAGATCCTAACTTAGAAAAGGAATCTGCTGTTATGATGTTGTTAAAAAAAGACCTGCCTATGTTTTGCTGCCCGTAGAGTTAAGAAATTATCTTTGGTTTGAGAATTCGAGAATGCAAACTTTGAAAAGGTTAAATGAGCAATTTTAGGAATTATGTCTTTAATTGCAATTTTAACTTCTTTTGCATTATCTACCACAGCTTTAGATCAGCAGCTGCATATTGCTCATTTTGTTAATAATAAGCATAGGAAGATTTCCAGAGCTTTGTCAGAGCAACATATTATAGATATGTAATTGAAGGCAAAGGTTAACGCCCTAGAAATAGTAGTCCTAGCAATAAGACAGGATATAGCAAATATTAAGGCTAGAAAGGCAGAAATTTCAGATATTTGCAGAAGTCTCTTGAACACTTGGAACCTTGCTTAATTAGCCAGAGATTTAAAAAGTAACCTAAGTGCATTGAATCCTCTGGATTGGATTCAATATATAATCCTACTTGCTATTATTTCTGGCATTGTTTTATTGGTAACCACTGTGTTTCCACTTAGATCACTTCTGAGATCTTTAACTTTGAGGAAGCAAGACATTCTGGAACTTCGGCTGAAAAATAAATAGAAAGGGGGAGAATATTCCGCACATCCCAATGAAGTGTCTTGACAGGCTGAGGCTTGGAAGGACTCCTGAGACACAAGTTTCAAAAGGAGATCATCTCCTGGGAAGATATTCTCGATACCCCTATATCCCCGCATTAGTCTGGTGTATAGATCCACCTGCTCTCATTTAGTTGGATTTTATTATAATGTTTTCTTTTGTTTTTTGTTTGTTTGTTGGTTGGTTGGTTGGTTTTGTGACAGGGTTTCTCTGTATAGCCCTTGTCTTAGTTAGGATCTTATGGCTGTGAACAGACACTATGACCAAGGCAAGTCTTATAAAAACAACATTTAATTGGGGCTGGCTTACAGGTTCAGAGGTTCAGTCCGTAATTATCAAGGTGGGAGCATGGCAGTCATGGTACAGGCAGAGCAGAGAGTTCTGCATCTTCATCCAAAGGCTGCTAGAGGAAGACTGACTTTCAGGCAACTAGGGTGAGGATCTTAAGCCCACACCCACAGTGACACACCTACTCCAACCAGGTCACACCTATTCCAACAAGGCCACACCTCCAAATGGTGCCACTCCCTGGTCCAAGAATATACAAACCATCACAGCCCTGAATTCTCACCTAGCTAAGCCTTCCATCAGAGTTCCAATGTCCTAGTATATCCTTGTATTCAGTAGGAATCTAGAGACAGAGAAACTAATTAGAAATTACAAAGAACGGAGTCAGAGTAGCTCAGGGCTGATCTGCAGAATGTTTACTAGGGACTATAGCCAGTCTTACCCAGGCAAGGAACTACATAAGAGTTAGAAATCTCAGGGCAAGCTTAGCAAAGTATATAATTAGAATCTTCTGCAGCCAGGTATGGCAGACTATATTACTTGTTAGTTCCTCCACACTATCGCCCAGAAATATAGCTAAGTCACTGCCCTACACAGGAATTCACCATTATCTAGGAAGATGGAAGTTTGTGACCTGAGGAGGAACTAGAGTAGTTACTTAGAACTATAGCCAGTTGAGTTACACCCATATACAAGTATTTACAATGGCCTAGGGGGAAGGTGGATTATGGCAAGGGCACAAAGCCCTTGCCCCTGGCTTCTAAATTTAAGCTGACCTTAGGTGGAGTTGTTTTTGATCCCAGTTGTTAACATTAAATTTTATCCCAGTTCTCTGTGTTTGCCTTCTTCTGTTTTGTGTAAGAATCCAGTAACCTCTAGTAACCTCTTTGTATCTTGCCAGTGTGTCTCCTAACTTCCCTATTTTCTTCTGTATAAAAAGTCTGATGCTCAATTTGACAAATTGCATTCAGATGCACACTCCCTTGTGTAGAGTCTGTTTGTCATCCCACTTTCTCCTACTCCATGCCCATCTGTCAGAACCCCTGATCCCCACAGATTGAGGGGGGCCTACTAGGCCAGGTCCATGGCAAATCACCAGGGAGGAAACAAAGATAATTTGATTACCCTAAAAAGGTGAGGTTCATGCAGGAAGCTCAAGCTTTGCAAGTAACATGTCAACTTCACATTTACAAAAGTCATTACATAACAGAAAGTAATAAATGTGATTTTAAATATCAAGGGAAAAATTTATGTCTTATTTAGCATTTAAACGTGTCTTTCAAAATGTTAACCATTTTTTCTTGCACATAAATTAATTTATAAGAAATAAAAATACATTTAATGTAACACAGTATGATTTAACCAATTAGAAAAATAGATAACAACAATTTTAATTTTCAGTAAAATGATTCTAGAATTTGACCTGTTCTTGCCTTTTTCTTCTTTTCTTAGAAATTACAATACCAAGTGTGAATCATTTTTATGCTTGACAAGTTGTCATACCATTTTCTAAGCATGGATAAACTTTAAATATTTTATCCTTTGCACTCTCAATGTCATAGGATATTTTTAGAGTATTTCTTTAAAGTGAGCAATTTTTCAGCCTCACTTCCTCTGGGAGATTTTTGCCTTCTTCATAACCACTTTCTTCATTTATGTTGGTCTTTGCCTCGCCATGATCATCCAACTACATATTCATTGTATGTTGAATGGCAGCAATGCCCACATTCTGAAGCCAGATATTTCTTATATAAGGCTGCACAGGTTCAAGTAGAATTTTAGTATAAGCATTTATACTTGTCTCTTTGCTTCCATTATCTTTTTGTTTGTCTGTTTTCTCTTATGATTATCAACTTTCTTAAAATATATATGAGGCAGTGAGAGAATACACTGCTACAAACATTGTTTTCATGTAAATTGAATAACAGACTCTGGGTAACCAATCACATACAGACTTTGAAAGATAGACCATGACTGATAAAGTAATTTTTTTTTCTATTAGTTATTCTATAGGGTTTTGTAGATGAAATTCAGAGCCTGTAGCATGGCAGCTGTGCAATCTACTCTTGAGAATTTTCCTACCACACTTTGTCTATCAGGATGCTTATCTGTTATTAGGCAATGACACAAGTACTAGTAGCTGACAAAAGCAAATCTAATTGTATTTTACTAAGTTATTGTTACTTAAATTCAGTAGATTCTAACTACTACACATAAACAAGACCATATGAAATTATTTTTTTTAATATATGAAAGTTACAGAGTTTTTTCTTATAAATTTATAACATTGAACTCTTTTTAGAGTAGGTTTCACACAGATTCATATAGATTTTAAAGATAAATATTAATATATATATAAGTATAGAAAACTATTTTAAGTTATTAAGTATATTTTTTGTCTGATTATGTTCAATACTTACTTCTATGAGACAATGTGAAAGATTTCCTAATCATCTCAATTTGGTTAAGGCTATAGATGATGTATCAATATCCCAAGAGTACTTCTCTATGTTGCCTCTTTATTACAATATTGGTGTCTTGACCTAGACAGAAGTTTTTGAGTATCACTAGGACCCATTTATCAACATTTGCTGTCCCTATAAGCTCAAGACTATTTTTTTAAAGTTTTTTTCAATATTTTTTTATTAGATATTTTCTTAATTTACATTTCAAATGCTATCCAGAAAGTTCCCTCCCCCCTCCCCCTGCCCTGTTCTGCTGCCTACCCACTCCCACTTCTTGGCCCTGGCATTCCCCTGTATTGGGGTATATAAAGATTGCAATACCAAGGGGCCTCTTCTCACAATGAAGGCCGACTAGGCCATCTTCTGCTACATATGCAGCTGGAGACATGAGCTCTGGGGTTTCTGGTTAGTTCATATTATTGTTCCTCTTCTAGGGTTGCAGACCCCTTCAGCTCTTGGGGTTCTATCTCTAGCTTCTCCATTGTGGGCCCTGTGTTCCATCATATAGATGACTGAGCATCCACTTCTGTATGAGACAGCTTTATCAGGGTCCCTTAAGTAGACACTTGTTGTCCTATGCAATAGTGTCTGAGTTTAGTGACTGATTATGGGATGGATCCCCCCTGGTGGAGTAGTCTCTGTATGTTCCATCCTTTCATCTTAGCTCTAAACTTTGTCGCTGTAACTCCTTTCATGAGTATTTTGTTTCCTATTCACAGGAGGAATGAAGTATCCACGTGCTGGTCTTCCTTCTTGATTTTCTTGTGTTTTGCAAATTGTATCTTGGGTATTCTAAATTTCTGGGCTAATATCCATTTATCAGTGAGCGAATATCCAATGGCTTCTTTTGGGATTGGGTTACCTCACTGTAGTGGCTATCTTTGGTTGTTAACTTGACTATATTTGGAATGAAGTACAATCCAGAATTGGAAGGCTCACCAGTGATCCTAACCTGGAGACTTGGAGATAGAAGTTTCTGATCTGGATCTTGGTATGGAGATCTTGATAGCATATTGGCTATGGATTCCATAAGATTAAGACAGAGAGATCATCTGGGATTCAAGGTGTGTGATTAAGACAGAGAGATCTCTGAGCTCAAGATCATCTGGGATTAAAGGTGTGAGATTAAGACAGAGATCCCCGAGCTCAAGATCATCTGGGATTAAAGGTGTGATGGCACACACCTTTAATCTGGGTTACACATTCTACTGGAGACCATATAAGGACACTGGAAGAAGGGAGACTAGCTCTTGCTCCTTCGCCTGTTTGCCGTGTGGGAGTGAGTAACTGCTAGATCCTTGGACTTCCATTCACAGCTACTACTGAATCATTGTTGGGAATTGGACTTCAGACTGTAAGTCATCAATAAATTCCTTTACTCCATAAGTTCTGTGACACTAGAGAACCCTAACTAATACACTCACTCAGGATGATACTCTTCAGATTCATCCATTTGCCCAAGAATTTCATAAATTCATTTTTTTAAATAGAAGAATAGTACTCCATTGTCAAATGTACTACATTTTATGTATCCATTCCTCTGTTGAGGGACATCTTGGTTCTTTCCAGTTTATGGCTATTATAAATAAGGCTGCTATGAACATAGTGGAACATGTGTCCTTTTTACCACTTGGAACATCTTCTGGGTATATGCTCAGGAGAGGTATTGCAGGATCTTTCGGAAGTACTATGTCCAATTTTCTGAGAAAACGTCAGACTGACTTCCAGAGTTGTACTAGCTTGCAATCCCACCAGCAATGTAGGAGTGTTCCTCTTTCTCCACATCCTCGCCAGCATCTGCTGTCACCTGAATTTTTTATCTTAGCCAAAATGGGAGGAAGGGAGGTACCTGGGAGGGAAATTGATAGGGGGGGGGGGGCAGGGAGTTGGGGAAGAGGGGAACCTGATCTGGTATTCAGTGAGGGAAAAGGACTGAAGCCCTGTGTGCCAGAAGAAAGAATGGAAATAGGCAACCTTGGGAAATAAGAGGTTGGGGGTACCCTCCAGAATGGACAAGCGACCTGGGATGTGAGAGACTCTTAGACTCAAAGGGCAGGATCTTAGATGAAATGCCCAAATAGTAGGGAGAGGGAACTTATAGAGCCTGCTCCCACCAGGAAGACTTCAAATGAGGGAAGGAGTTGCTGTACCACAGTGAAAATTCTGACCCATAATTGTTTCTGTCTGAAAGGATTACAGAGATGGAAAAGGAGAGGAGCCTGAGGAAAAGAATGTCTAGCAACAGGCCCAAGTGGCATCCACCTCAAAGGGTGGTCCCAAGGCCTGGCACTATTACTGAGGCTAAGGAGTACTCACAGAAAGGGATCTATGATGACTGCCTTCTGAAAGACCCAACAAGAAGTTGAAAGAGTCTGATTCAGCTATTTGTACCCAACCAATGACAGAAGCAGCTGACCCCAGTTTTTGAGTTAGAAAAGGTTGAAAGAAGCTGAGAAGTGTGATCCTGTAGGACGACCAGCTGTCTCAATTAATCTGGGTCCCTGAGACTTCTCAAATACTGGATCATGAAACAGACAGCATAAACCAGCTGATATGAGGTCCCCAACACATATAGAGTAGAGGACTTCTGGGTCTGTGTTCATCAGAGATGATGTACCTAACCCTCAAGAAACTGGATGTCCCATGGAATTTAGAGGTCAGTTGGGGTGGGGGATAGGGACATCCACATGGAGACAGGAGTGTGGGGATGTGGTATGGTTTGTGGAAAAGTCAACAGGGATGGGCCCGAGCTGGAGGGAATAAAATAGGAAGTACAAAAAATTCTGAATAAATTAAAAATAAAATAAAAAAAAATTGTCAATACATAAACAGATTTTTTTCAAACAATGTTTTATGTCCTTTTGGACTGTTTTTTTTTTTTTTTCTTTTTCTTTGGTAAAATTTAAATTTTGGTTTGAGGGTTAGATTTCAACATTCATGCTAACAGGAACAATGTGAACAGATGTGGAAAAATGAATACATATATAATGATATAAATATAAGAGAATTTCACTAGGAAACCCATTTCTTTCTCTGCAAATAAAGCAAATAAGAGTACTTTTATGTATAAAATAGCAGAATAGAAACCACATTGTCTTCCACATTCAGAATAGCTTTTGCTGTTATTGTTTTTGTTTCAGATGGATGCTGTTCATGCTGACATACTTTCAAAGATATTCTTTTTTGTTTCCTGTGAGTTTGGTTATGGGTGGACAAAGGGTTTTGATTTTCTCCAGGACAGAGACCTTAATTATTTGTGACTTTCTCTAAATGGGAAGAAGAAGAAGAAGAAGAAGAAGAAGAAGAAGAAGAAGAAGAAGAAGAAGAAGAAGAAGAAGAAGACGGAGAAGGAGAAGGAGAAGGAGAAGGAGAAGGAGAAGAAGAAGGAGGAGGAGGAGAAGGAGGAAGAGGAGGAGGTAGTGGAGAAGGAGGTGGAGGAGGAGGAGAAGGAGAAGGAGTAGGAGAAGGAGAAGGAGTAGGAGAAGGAGGAGGAGGAGGGGAAGGAGAAGGGGAAGGGAAAGGAGAAGGAGAAGGGGAAGGGGAAGGGGAGGAGAAGGAGAAGGAGAAGGAGAAGGAGAAAAGAAACAAAGTGAAGGGAGAATTTAAATGTGTTGCCATTAACATGCTCATGCATTCTCTTGCTTTGCCTGAAGAAGACACCAGAAGAGGGAGAGGGACACCAGAGACTTCCAACTTGATATGTGACTGATAAATAAACCAGCTAGGAAAGCCCACCTCTGTCAACTGAATAACAGTTTTGTTGTTAACTATTTCAATATCCTCATCCTCAAAAGGTATGTGCAAATCAGTCTGGAACATTTATGCCATTGCACACCACCGAGTGGACTGAGGGTAGGGTTGAATAGCTTATCTATCCATAGGGCAATTTGTCTGAAATAAATGATGATCTAAATAATGCATATGAATCTGAGAGCCTTTTCTACCTGCTCTTTCAAAATAGTTACCTAGATGTGATAAATGTTATTAGGTGTGGACACACTTTTCTGCCTACTGCTTCTTATAGAGTTCTGTTTTCAGACTCCTTTTCTCAGATGTATTGTTCATATAAAACACATATTAAAATCCATATGACCAAATAATTTGAACTACTTGATTATACAATTTTATAAAAGTCAGTATTTTTAAAAAGTATTGTTTAAGTAGTTGAGGATTGGCAGTAAATGGTGTCATTGCATACCTTTAGGTACTAGGCTTATTGGATAGAGCTAATTTAGCACACTGCTTTAAAGTAAGTTCTAAAATATGTAGGTGAAAATGTTGTGAGTCTTTCTACAATTTAAAACAAGTTGATTCTTCTTTATTGTTCTGGAGAAAAATAACTATTGTTAAAACATACATTCATGTTTCTTCTATTCATCCCAGGACACACTATACAGAAATGTGGATTATAATTGCAAAAAAAAATTGCAAATAAACACCTGCAAACACTCAAAAGGCAGAGTCCCCAGGGATACCCTAAAGTGTATTTCATGAATGCAGTGCAATTCATATTGGAAATCAATTCAGCCCAAACTGGCTTTAAAATTCTTCTAAAACTACCAATATATTTTTCTTCTTTAATTTTTATACAAAGAACAAAAAAAGAGCCAATGTAAATTTATATAAGTAATGTATTCCTACTAGTAGAGAAACCATAACTTCTGGAATGTACAACTCTGTTCAATAAATACATAGAATAGAAAAAAAAATTACATACAGTCAAATTAGCTGTATCTAAAGACATGAAATTAGAAGAATAGAACCTAGAAGAAGTTGATGTGAGAAAAATGGCAGCACATTAGTTCATATTATATATAAACACTATTAAAAACATTATCAACTGACAGTTTACATCATGAACAACAATTATACTTAATATACTTTGGAAGAAATTTTTTCAATGATTTACCTACTATTTTTGCTGCTTCTCTTACATATACCTAAATTTGTGTATCATTGTATTAGTATTTGAAATCATTATATACCCATATTTTATCTGACCTCCAATTGATCTTTTGAAATGTGTATAATTGATTGACATTTTATGCAAAAGAAAGATGCTGTCTATCTATATAGTTGACTTCTGAAGCTCAAAGTTATTCAGAATGAATTAAGATTATATTCCAGCTATAGTTTTTTTTTACAGATTTAAAGTTCTTGAAATCATCAGTCCAAGTATACCTTATTATAATATTAAAGAAGTATTCAGTTCTAAAATACACTGAAACTATTATTTCACTATTGAATTTTAACAAAGCATATTCATATATCAACACCCACGGGCAAGCTTTTAAGTGATCAGCAGCCATAATCATTATCACGTATACTTGACCAAAGAAAAAATATGCAAGATTAAGATATGGCTCCAGTTTCCAAAATTTCAGAATACTCTATGCATGTGTGAACAAATACTTGTCCTTTAGAGAACTGAACCATTATCAGATAACTATGACTATGTGGGCCATTGTTTTCAGGACTTCTGAAATGTTGTCTCTACATGACATACTACCAGTTTTCTCACACTCCCACATATAGTTTAAAGCTGGTTTATCTTTCTAACTAATAAACATGGCTTATACAGCAGTATCTATATTGCAGCAATCAATGGGCATATTTTACTAGTTTGGATTGTAGTGTGTGTGTGTGTGTGTGTGTGTGTGTGTGTGTGTGTGTGTGTTTGTCTGTGTGTGTGTGACTGTTACCTGTACATTCAACCTTTCCAAAAGTTTTAGGTTTCCTCGCAGAAAATTATGTTGTCAAAATTAACTGGAGAATAGTAAAATAAAATGGAAGTCTTTCTATATTTCCCATTTTAGGGCAATATAGGATTATTAGAAATAATCAGTATTACATATATCTATAGTTTGGGTCATGCCTCTATCCTTTCTGTCAATCTCCCTTCTTATCTCTGTCATCTCCATCTCTACCTCTATTTGTACAATGTAACAAAGTATATATATATATATATATATATATAT
>CACVCL010016446.1:0-196827 GCA_902729485.2 Mus minutoides | reverse complement strand
CCCACAGCAAGTATGTGCAATGAGCTGCTCGAGTGGCCATCCGTTTCCTTCCATTTAATAATCTGCAGAGTTCAACACATTTGCTGTGCGCCCTCCTCATCTTAACAATGGAAATTAAGAGCTCCGGGGATATGCCGTGCCTGGCCCCGAGCCACTCTGGACCCAGACTTGCCAATTAGAAATCTTATTTATCCGTGGCACTTAGCACTTGGCCGGGGAAAGTGGGCTTAAAGACTGGGAGTGGTTTCCCAAGTGGACCTCAGTCCATCCAGCTCCAGAGCACTTGGTCCCATCCATATTTGTGGACGGCAACTATTCTCTTTCCACAGCTGAGCCAAGCTGGGTTGCTACCCTGATGGCAGCTGTGTGCCTGCCTGACTATGTGTTGACTAGATTGAATAGCCGTGGCACGTGAGCTCAGGGTTACCCACAGGCTAGTCTCTGCTCAGGCGCATGGCCTGACTCCCTGACACTCTTGTCACACATATGTCTTAGGTTATGGCTTAGCCATGTGGTCTCAGGAGAACTCATCCTTTGTGGGGGGTGGGAGGATGGGGGGAAGTAGAGGGGTGTCCCATGTAGGATTCAAGGTGGGAGCCCCTTACACTAGGTCATAGGAGGTAGGGCTAGGTAAGCAGGTGGTGTGGTAGGTCAGCTATAGGAGGGACGTCCATTGAGTGCTAAGGGTAGGATGGGAGTGTGTGTGTTAGTATGCTGGCTTGTGAGACAGAGGGATGAACTGACATTTATACCTTTTCATTCCTGATCGTTGCTTGCTCCTGTTTAGTTTCAAATATGCAGCAAAACCAGGGCTCTTGTGGTAGAGTCCCATGAGCATTCTGCCTCACCTCTGGGAGATGCCCAGTGTGTCCAGCAGGATGAACCTCAGCCTGAGTTTGCAGAGTCAAATTAAAGTCTGCTGGTTCCTTAACTGGAGAACATAGGTACTTACTTCTTCCTCGGTGGTCTCCTCGGCTGGAAAGCCTAGTAATCCAGATTCAGAACGCCACTGCGGAGGGAGAGCTGAACGGGTGGATGGTGTAGAGACACAGGTGCACTGCCTGGAGAGGGCTGTGGGTTGTTGTGGTGTGATCGTCACTGATCACTGGAATGGTGGGTCACAATCTGGGTGTGGTGACTCACACCTACGTTCCCAGCACTCAGAAGCTCTGAGACCATGTGTAAACAAACAAACAAGAACAGAATCTTATAAAACAAACAAGAACAGAATTTTGTGTAACCGCAGTGTTTAATGGGCACAAGGGTGAAGACCTAGAGATCTTTAGTATTCCATTCTGAACCCAACACAGTAACACCCCGTATTGCTTATCCAAGAGCTGCAGACCCATCTCTGCCTTCCCAGCTGGCATTGTGCTGTCTTCAGTCTCTCACAACTGGAACCCTGAGGACAGATGGGGCAGGGGAGCTGTAGAGGCTTCCCTCAACAGCCTGTGGGTACAGGCTGGGGGTGGAGGGACACTTTCTTGTTGACAGGACAACAAGATGTAGTCTCAGAGTCTTAGATGTGCCAGGGAATGAGGTGGAGAGAAAAGATTATTGCTAAAATTAGTATGAGGCCACAGAATGATTCAGTGAGAAGCCGAGAAGCCAGATTCAATCAGTCAGTTTGGAAAATTAGATTGTAAGGAGGCTAGAAGCTTCCAGGTCTAGGCCTAGGGATAGTTAGAACAGAGAAAGAAACACTCCCAGTGGGCTAGAGAGATGGCTCAGTGATAAGAGCACTGACTGCTCTTCTGATGATCCTGAGCTCAAATCCCAGCAACTACATGGTGGCTCAAAACCTTCTGTAATGAGATCTGATGCCCTCTTCTGGTGTGTCTGAAGACAGCTACAGTGTCAATATAATATAATATAATATAATATAATCAATCAGTCAATCAATCTTTGAGTCAGAGCAAGCTGGGCTGGCTGGGGCCAAAGTGAGCAGGGCTAGAGAGAGAAGAAAAAGTGTCTGAAAACAGCTACAGTGTATTTATATATACTAAATAAATAAATCTTTTTTTTTTTTTTTTTTTTNAAAACAAAACAAAAAGTTGCATTTGAGGAAGAAAGTGGAAACAGTAAATCCAGCACTCAAGGAGGAGGCAGAGGCAGAGGCAGAGGCAGAGGCAGAGGCAGAGGCAGAGGCAGAGGCAGAGGCAGAGGCAGAGGCAGAGGCAGAGGCAGAGGCAGAGGCAGAGGCAGAGGCAGAGGCAGAGGCAGAGGCAGAGGCAGAGGCAGAGGCAGAGGCAGAGGCAGAGGCAGAGGCAGAGGCAGGAGAATAACAAGTTGGAGACCAATCTGCTTTATATAGAGAGATTTAGTTATAAATAAATAAGATTTATTGTACCCCTGCAGCCCTGCTCCCTGAATGTGGCCTCTCTAAATTATTTTTGCGTCTGATTCATACGGTGGTTAATTCTGTAATTGTCAAGAGTATGTCCTACATCTGGATTTTGCCAACAGTACAGAACTAGGGAGATGTATACAAATAAGGTAATGCCGCCTTGGCCCCTCTCAGCTTCTCAAAGCACTGATTTAATTTACTGTAGCCGATCATTTTGTAAGGATAGTTTACTGAGCCTGAGGTACACACTCCCTGCAGTTGGACTAGGCACTTGAGATTTGTGGTGGAACCTACAAATAGCATTTACAACCATTGCTCTAGTGCATTTTCTTGCCAGTACTGTGGACTGGACTTAGGGCCTTATACTTGTGCCACTGGGCTATCTGCTGGCCCAGTCTCTAGTTGATTCTGATGTACCAAAGTTCCAGCTTGATCATCCTTTTGTGCCTTGTATCTGTGTTCATATGTATCCTCTCTGTGACAAAAGCAACTGAAGAAAGGAGGACTTGGGGCAGGAGCGATGGCTCGGGGTTGAGAGCATTGACTGCTCTTCCAGAGGTCCTGAGTTCAATTCCTAGCCACCACATGGTGGTTCAGAATTATCGGTAATGGAGTCTGATGCCTTCTTCTGGTGTGTCTGAAGACAGCAATACTGTACTCATATACATTAAATAATTCTTTTTTTTAAAAATGAGGATTTATATTCTATCACAGTTAAGGAGATACATCATGGTGAGAATGCTCGCTGGAGCCACATTTGGAAACAGAGGAACAGATTTTTATGCTTATGTGGCTTTCTCCTTTTTTGGGGGGGTGGGTTTTTTTGTTTTGTTTTGTTTTTGTTTTGTTTTGTTTTTGTTTTTTGAGACAGGGTTTCTCTGTATAGCCCTGGCTGTCCTGGAACTCACTCTGTACACCAGGCTGGCCTCGAACTCAGAAATCCACCTGCCTCTGCCTCCTGAGTGCTGGGATTAAAGGTGTGCGCCACCACGCCCAGCTGCAGGCTTAGAGCTTTAATGGTTCCACTACATTTCCATTCTGCCCACTGCCATGAGGACTGAGTCAGACCATCTCAGAGTACAGAGTCCCAACAGCTTTGTTCCTCCTTTTTTTCCTTACAGCTCCATGTAGCAGGCACCATATGGCTTTTTCCTACTGCACTGGCTCCCATGCCGTTCATGCTGCTGCTCGTGGCCAAGGGCTCCTCCCCACCCCCACCCCCCGTCCTCGATGCCTGTCTCCATCTTGTTGGTAAACTATTCGTTCTTCTTGGTGATCCCCCCACCCCCAGATTCTTAGGTGGACGGCCTTGTTTCCTGTCATTTTAGGCTCTATGGTCTTCTTCATTCCTGGCTTGGTACACCCAAGGCTGGAATGAAAACAGGTAAGCAAAGCCTTTGAGCAGGGGCAAGCAGCCTTCTGAGCAGTGTGAGGCTTGTTCCATGGAGTGTGCTGCAGGTCAGTCTGGCCAGGGCCAGTCATGAGCTAGGGAGTCTCCATCTTGGGTATCTTTGACGAAATATGAAGAGTAGTGGCATAGAGGAGCATGTGCATGTGCTTGCCCAGGCCCTGCCAGCCTCCTGGGGAGGGCCGCAAGCTTGAGAGGGTGGCCTTATGCTCCTGGCACATTATGGCCCAGCCCTGGATTCTCAGTTCTGGCTTCTGCTTTGTTTGGGCAAGGGCTGACCCAGGCCAAGCCTGGGTGCCAAGTCCTGAGGGCTGGACAAAGGCAGGGAGAGCAGATAGGATCTGAAGCTCAGCTCCTGGGAACTGTGTGGGTGACCGCCCAGTGCTTATGCTGGCTTCCTGCTCCTGGGATCTCAGTCTGGCAAGTAGGGTGAGGCCAGACTCAGGGTAGGGAGGTTGGGGAGGGGCATCCTCTCTCAGCCCTCTTCATGGACTCTGCACACCAGGGACAGAGCAGTGGGATATAGAAGGGTTAAAAAAATAGTTTCTGGTGTTGGATGGGAAAGTGGCAAAGATAACAACTCCATATGTTATTAAACACACACGGTGGATCACAAGTCTCTATAACTCCCGATGTTTACTTATGTCCTCGACCAACACTGCACACACCCATGTGGTGCACAGACATTAGTACAGACAAGAGTACATAAAAATAAATGAGTAAATAAATATTTCAAGAGAGAGAGAAAGAGAGAGCGAGAGAGAGAGAGAGGGAGGAGAGAGGAGAGACAGACACAGGATGTGGAACAGACAATAAGGTAGACAGGGGAATGGGAATAAGTAACACAGGACTATATACAAATGTATCATTAACTAAAAAAATATGGAGTTGGCCTACCTTTAATTTTAGCACTCAGGAAAGAGAGGTAGGCATACCTGTGGATTAGAGGCTAGCCTGGTCTACATAGGGAGTTCTAGGCCAGCCTGGGCAACATAGTGAGATCCTATCTCAAAAAACAAAACAAAACAACAACAAAACAAACAAAAAAACCAAAAGGAGCTAGAAAGGAGCTTGTGGGGACATACCCATAATCACAAAAGCCATGAAAGATCAGGTACTCTGGGCAAAGAAGAGATTGCAGACAGGAGTGGATTTATGCAATGTCTTATTTTATTTTACGTTGCTAAATCAAAATGTCTGAGACTAGTTAAATTATACAGATTTTCTTCCCGTCAAGGCTTGAGAAGTCCATGAGTGTGGCCCTAATGACTAACTAGTGAGCCCCACCATCCCCCTGCCTCTCCCTTCTCAATACAGACCACAGTGTAACTGGACTTTAGGTTAGTTTCTGGGGCTCTTTTTCCTACCACTCTTCCCCACCCTTCCAATCCCTCAACACTAGGTAGGAGAGAAAGAAGGTTAGAGGGAAAGGGGGTGTCAATTTCATTAGAGTAATTCCAGACAATTAAGGGCGTCAAGTTCCTTGGGGACCTGTGGTTAACTCTTTTGAGTGTTTTGATCAAACATAGCAAGCTTAGAAAGAAAAAATACGCCGGGTGTGGTGGCGCACGCCTTTAATCCCAGCACTCGGGAGGCAGAGGCAGGTGGATTTCTGAGTTTGAGGCCAGCCTGGTCTACAAAGTGAGTTCCAGGACAGCCAGGGCTACAAAGAGAAACCCTGTCTCGAAAAACCAAAAAAAAAAAAAAAAAAAAAAAAGAAAAAGAAAAAAGAAAGAAAAAATACAAAATGTATGGCTCAAGGGTTGGGGGCGGGGGGAGATTCAGTGTTGGTGCTTTGTAAGCATGAGGACCAGAATCCAAGAACCCACAGAAAGGCTGGACATGGCAAAATGTGCCCATAACCCCAGCATTAGGTGGGGGATCCCTGTGGCTCATTGGCCAGGCAGTTTAACTAAAATGATGAGAGAAAGCCTGTCTTAGGGTTTTATTGCTGTGAAGAGACACCATGACCAAGTCAACTCTTATAAATGAAAACATTTAATTGGAAGTGGCTTACAGTTTCAGAAGTCTAGTCCATTATCACCATGGCAGGACACATGGCAACATGCAGACATACATGGTGCTGAAGGAGCTGAGAGTTCTACATCTTGATCTGAAGGTAGCAGAAGGAGATTGTCTCACATTGGGCAGAGCTTGAACATAGGAGACCTCAAAGCCTGCCCCCATGGTGCTATACTTCCCCCAACAAAACACCTATTCCAACAAGACCAAACATCCTAATAGTGCCACTCTTTATGGGCCAAGCATTCAGACATATGAGTCTATGGGGGCCATTCCTTTTGAAACCACTACAGACCCTATTTTTAAAAATATAATGGAGAATGAGAGAGAAAAAAATCAATATTAACCATTGTTTTCCATATGCATATGCATTCATAGGTGTGTATGTGTGTGCATACACATGCATGCATCTGAAGAGAGTATTTTTAAAAATTAAAATCCAAAGCTATCGGGGGCTGGTGAGATGGCTCAGTGGGGTAGAGAACCCGACTGCTCTTCCGAAGGTGATGAGTTCAAATCCCAGCAACCACATGGTGGCTTACAAACACCCGTAACAAGATCTGACGCCCTCCTCTGGTGCGTCTGAAGTCAGCAACCCTGTCTCAAACAAACAAACAAACAAACAAACAAACAAACGAAATGAATCCTTGGACCGGAGAGACCAACCGGAGCGAGCGAGGCTGTCCAGAGCGAGCAGAGCCAAACAGGATGGCCGGAGCAAGCGGGGAAGGCCGGAGCTAGCGGAGCTGGAGCGAGTGGGGCCGAACGGGGACGGCTGGAACGTGCAGGGCCAACCGGAGCAAGTGGAGCCGATCAGAGCGAGCGGGGCCAACTGGAGCGAGCAGGGCTGGCTGGAACAAGTGCGGGCCGTATGGGGACAGCCGGGATCGAGTGGGGCTGGCCAGAGTGAGTGGAGCCGGCAGGAGCGAGCGGGGTTGACCGGAACAAGGGGAAAAAAAAATCCAAAGCTATCATCAACAATCATATACATGTTTCTGTGAAGACATAGTTTTCATTTTTCTAGTAAATTCCCAAATGTTCAATTGCTGGATTATGTGGTAGTATACATTTAGCTTACTTCATTGTATGTATTATGAGTGTTTTGCTTTCATGTATGCTTGTGTATGTCTGATGCCTGCCAAGGTCAGAAGAGGGCATTGGATCCCTTAGTACTGGAGTTATGAATAGTTGTGAGCTGCCATGTGGGTTAGGTCCTGTGCAAGAGTAGCCAGTGCTCTCAACTACTGAGCCATCTCCCCAACACCTCACATTTCGCTTTTGAAGAAAATAATGAACTGCTTCCATGGGTGCTGTGGTGGTTTGAATAGGTATGGGCCCCCCAATCAACTCATGTGCTCGAATGCTTGGTCCATAGGGAGTGGCACTATTAGGAGGTGTGGCCTTGCTGGAGAAAGTGTGTCATTGTGGGGTGGGCTTTAAGGTCTCCTCCGTTCAAGATACAACCGTTGTGGCACGGTCTCCCGCTGCCTGTGGTTCCAAGTGTAGAATTTTCAAGCTCATTCTACAGCACCATGTCTGCCTGCACGCCACTGTGTTTCCCACCATCATGATAAAGGACTGAACCTCTGAGCTGTAAGCCAGCCCCAATCAAACGTTGTCCTTTATAAGAAGAGTTGCAGTGGTTGTGGTGTCTTTTCAGAGTGGTAAAACCCTAAGACCAGGTGCCTATGGCATCTCACGCTCCCATTACTGTGTGGCATCCTGCTGCCTCTGTGACCTTACCAGAACTTAGTGGTATGTTCTTATGCCTTGCTGTATCTTTCCTGTCCCATAATGAACTTATTTTTTCATGTGCCTGAAGGACATCGATGTGGGACATCCTTTTGTCTGCTCATGGTCTATTCTGTCGAAGAGATGGCTCCATGTCTTTTGGTGAGTTTCTACTTTGGCTTAAAACATTGAATTTGGAGCACCTTTGTGCATTCTGAATGAGAACCCCCGATGCATGTGATAGAGCAGTGGCTTTTGTCTGTGTGTCTTTTTACCTGTTTATCAGGCCTCTTACAAACCACAGGCTAATTTTTATGAATCAGTTTTGTCATTTTTTTTCTTTTAGTTGTGCACACTTTTGAAGTTGTTTTTTTTTGTTTTTTTGTTTTTTGTTTTTTTGTTTTTTTGTTTTTATGTACCCACCCCCATTTTCCCTTCTTCTCATCTAAAAAACAGTTGGGTCACTCCCCATCTCAGTTATGAATAGTGGTGAGAGTCATTGAACTCAGCTCTTGTGTTCCTGAATTGCTTTTGCCTGCTTGTAAAAATGTCAGCTGGCTAAACTTGTACGGGGCTAGTTCTGGGATCTCTGTTGTTTCACTTGAACGCATCACTCTACAATACTAGTCTCTGTGTAAAGCCTTAAAATATGGCATTATGGCCTGGGAAGATGGCTCAGGGGTAAAAGTGCTTTCTGTGCAAGTGTGAGCACTTGAGTTAGAATCCCCAGCACCTATGTTCTTTAAAAAGCCAAACGTGTCAGGCATAGGGGCACACACACATTTAATTCCAGCACTCTGGAGTCAGAGGTAGGCAGATCTCTGAGTTCAAGAACAGCTTAGTCTATCCAGTGAGTTCTAGGATAGCTAGGGTTACACAGAGGAAACTCTGTCTTGAAAAGCCAAACATAAACAAACAAACAAACAAACAAACCAGACACACAGTGTGAACATCTGTGATCCTAGAGCTACTTCAAGAAAATGAGAGCAAGGTGAATACCAGGGAACTATTAGAAGCTCATGGGCCAGCTAGCCTGAAAATAGCAAAGACCCAGTTTCAAAACAAGACAGAGGTGTTGCTTACACCACCCAATCCCGTACACGGACCTCCTGCATCTTCTTACCCAGGCTGACCTTCTCCACCTCAAATTCAGAGGAGCTCTAGGTTTAGTTAGGCCAGGATCATCCCTCCCTATTTGCCATTCCACAGGGCTCTCCCACTTCATATGCAGCCTTTCTGCTCAGATCTATCTCCACACTCCCAACATGGAACAGGAAGCACATCCTATAGACCAGCCCACTGGTCTCACTGTCCACTTGCCTGTGCTCTACCGAGTTTCAGACCTAACCCGAATCCACATCCTTTCTTCTCCCCCACCCTGCTCCATCCATAACAAACTTAAAACTAACAAAGGAAGTCAGTGTGCTCAGATCTCATTGCAGGGATGTCAACACTATGAAAGATCAAGTCAGCGTCTTCCCTTCAAAGGGTTCCCAAAGAGAATTACCTAGATGAACTCTAGAACACGTAAGTTAAAAGAACCCCCTTGGAGGCAGAGGCAGGCAGATTTCTGAGTTCAAGGCCAGCCTGGTCTACAGAGTAAGTTCCAGGACAGCCAGGGCTATACAGAGAAACCCTGTCTCAAAAAACAAAACAAAACAAAACAAAACAAAACACCCTTAAAGAATTCAAGAAGTTTAAGGAAGACAGGAAGAAACAGCTCAATGAAATCAAAGGACTTAAGGAGAAGAAATGTCCAGGTAATGCCTAAGAAGATAGAAATGAGAAGGGCAATCCAGGACTTGAGAATGAAAGTCACTTAAAACATAGGAAATCAAAAAGGACTGAAACTGAAATGAAGATGGAATTGAAAACCACAATATCCCAACAAGAAAACTCAGAGGAAGCCGGGCATGGTGGCGCATGCCTTTAATCCCAGCACTCAGGAGGCAGAGGCAGGCGGATTTCTGAGTTTGAGGCCAGCCTGGTCTACAAAGTGAGTTCCAGGACAGCCAGGGCTATACAGAGAAACCCTGTCTCGAAAAACTAAAAAAAAGAAAACTCAGAGGAAATCCTTGAAGTTGAATGAATCAAGCAGAAAGGAAAATATTGTGTCTTGAAGATAAAATAGAAGATCTAGACAAAATAAGCTAAATAAATAAATAAGCATTTAAAAACACAGAAAAAGGTACACACAAGAAATGTAGAATATCATAAAAAACCCAAAATATTTCAAATTATAGGACTAGATGAAGAAGAATTCTAAATCAATGACATAGACCATTTCATCCAGATCATAGAAGAAAAATTCCCCAAACTAAGAAAAGTCTCGAGTACAGATACAAGAATACTAAGAAGACAATACCAGAAAAGAAAATCCCCACAGCAAATCATATTTAATAAATGTACATAACAAAGAGTATATTAACAGCTGCAAGAGAAAAAAATATAAGACACATATGAAGAAAGATGACAAGATGGCAGCTGATTTAAGCCAGAAGTGTCTGGAGCAGTGCATTCTGAGTCCTAAGAAACGATGACAGCCAATCTAAAACAATATACCCAGCAAAGCTAGATGCCATGGTTGAAGGAGAAAGAAACATTTCAACAATAAGCCTTAAAAAATGTGTATCTGGCCAGGCAGTGGTGGCCCACACCTTTAATCCCAGCACTTGGGAGGTAGAGGCAGGAGGATTTCTGAGTTTGAGGACAGCCTGGTCTACAGAGTGAGTTCCAGGACAGCCAGGGCTGCACAGAGAAACCCCGTCTCGAAAAACAAAAAATAAAAAACAAAACAAAACAAATGTATATCCGGCCCTAGCCCCCTGGTCCCCTAGTCCTAGGCCACAGAAGAGAGAGACCCAAGCCCCTGCCTCTGGGCCCCCCCCGCCCCCCCCCCCCGTGGTGGGCATCATTACAGTGGATGAACATGTGATAGAGAGATGGAAAGAAGGAGTGCATGGTGAAAATATGGAAAAGAAAGACAAACCGAGCAGTCTGTCCTCTGTGGAGAAAGGTGGAACTGGAGACCTGACAGTGGTGAGGAATAGGCCGGTATGAGGAGCCCGCACAACCACCTGAGGCCAGGGGGATGGCCAGGCCCAGGCTGCCACTGGGGGCCATGTCTGGGTCAGTGGCCCTACCATAGCAGGGCTCTGTTCTGATGTCTGGGGCCTGTGTTGCCACTAAAGGCCATCTGGATGTCAGTGGTCTGGACTGCTGCCTGAGACCATATTGATGGCCGGAGGGCCAAATGGATCTGGGTGGCTTATGTTGCCCCCTGAGGGCTACTGCTGAGGGCCATGTCTGGGTTGTGGCCCTGCTGTGGCTAGGGTCTGTGTTGATGTCCCTCCCTAAGCTACTACCAAAGGTCATGCGGATGTCCATAAACTGGACTGCCACCTGACCATGTGGATGTCTGAGGGCCATGCTGCCACCAGGAGACAAACTGATCTAAGTAGCTTACACGGTTACCTGAGGCCATGGTGACATCTGGGCCCATGCTGCTGCCAGGGACTATGTTTGTGTTAGTGATCCTATTAGAGCCAGGGCCTATGTTAATGTCCTAGGTTATTGTTACCACCAAAGGCCATGTGGATGTCCCTGATCTGGGCTGCTACCTGAGGCCAGGTTGGTGTCGGAGCACTTCGCTGATCTGTCCCTACTCGTCACCTGGGCAAGCAAAGGGAAAGAACTGGCCCTCGTGATGCAGGTGCAGAAGAGCTGGTGGGCTGACCAACTCATCTCATGCCCAGGCCAAAGATCCAGGGCTCTGAGTTGGCCCACCACAACATCCCTGTATATGAACTGCTATGGCTCATGAAGGGGCCAGTCCTGTAGATCCAAAGGTACAGGATCTCCATGACATGGGGCAACAACAGGATATTTGAGAGGAGTCCCAGTGTAGATCCCAGCGTAGTATTGGTGGAGTAGCAGAAGTCAGCAGCCTCAATCTAGACCAAGGAGACATTGCAATGAACATTTGCAAGCAAAGCTATTTGGGCAAAAGGTATTTGGATATACTGTGTGACATATAGTGACACCCTGCAGCTGCCATGGCAAGAGTTTGTTTGTTGGTTTGTTTGTTTTCTTTTGAGGGGAAGGTTATAAGAGAGAGGGCAGATATGAAGGGACAGAGAGATGAGTGGGATGGGGGTGCATGATATGAAATTCACACACACACAAAAAAAAATCAATGCAAAGTTTTAAAAATAAAAAAAAATGCATATCCAATGAACCGATCTTAAGGAAAGTGCAGGAAGTAGTAATTCTGCGTGAAGAGAGGACTGAGCTTAGGTGAGGAGGTGGAAAGCATCACTAAGCCATAATTATTAAAATACATACTTCCACTAAGAACACAAATAAGAACACCCGAGTCAACACGGTGACCACAACTAGCACACACATTTCAGTAACAGCCTTAAATATCAAGCCTCAATTCCCCAACTGAAAGAAGCTGACTGAGTAAAGAGACAAAATCCATCTGTCTGCTGGTTACACATCTGCTGCTTACGCATCGCCTTAGAGTAAAAAGGACAAATTAATACCAGAGGGATTACCATTTCATATTTTAAGATACATTGCAGAGACATATTAATAAAACCAATCAGCCGGGCGTGGTGGCGCATGCCTTTAATCCCAGCACTTGGGAGGCAGAGGCAGGCGGATTTCTGAGTTCAAGGCCAGCCTGGTCTACAAAGTGAGTTCCAGGACAGCCAGGGCTATACAGAGAAATCCTGTCTCGAAAAACCAAAAAAACAATATGGTATTGGCATAAAGACGGACATGTAAACAAATGGAACAAGATCAAAGACCCAAAAATGGGCACATGACTTTCGCCACTTAATGTTTGACAAAAATATTCACTGGAAAAAAGAAAGCGTCTTCAACAAATGGCTCTGGGAAAGGTGAATGTCGCATGCAGGAGAATGCGATCAGACCTGTGTCTGCCCCTGCACAGAAACTAACTCCAAGTGGATCAAAGACCTAAACTTGAGACACTGAAACTGCCAGAAGAAAACAGGCAATGCCCGCATGACATAAGTGCAGGAAAAAGACTTCCTGGATAGGACTTCATTTGCACAAGAATTAACAACAATTGATAAGTGGGATCTCATGAAACTGAAAAGGTTCTGCTCAGCTAAAGAAGCAGTCAACCAGGAGAAGAGGAAACCCTAGAACAGGAGAGAATCCTTGACATCTGACAAACATTTAATATCCAGAATATACAAAGAATTTAAAAAGCAGAGACAAAAAAAAAAAAAGAAAGAAAGAAAGAAGGAAATAAGGAAAGGAAGGAAGGAAGAAGAAAAGAAAAGTAACTGAAAAAAATAGACCTGGGACCTGAATAAAGAGTTCTCAAAAGAAGGAAAAAGAATGGCTAAGAAATATCTCAAAAAATGTTCATCATTCAGAGCAATTAGGGAAACTGAAAATTAAAACAACTATGAGATTTGATCTTACCCTAGTCAGAATGGCAAAGGTCAGCTGAACCACCGACCACAAATGCTGGAGAGGATGTGGGGAAAAGAGAACCACCATTCACTGGTGGTGGGGTTGTAGCCACTATGGAAATCCAGAATCTAAAAATAAGTGTGCTACATGACCCAGCGCTACCCTGCAATGCAGATCCTAGCTCAGACATGTCCATTCCTGCTCTATTCACAACATGAAGGAAATGAAGACAACTTAAATGTCCGGCAACCAATGAACAGAAAGTGAAAATGAACATATACACTGTGGCATTCTAGTTAGCTATATAGAAAAAAAATGAAATCATGAACTTTGTAGGTAAATGGATGGACTAAAAAGGTCATCTCGAGTGAGCTAATCCAGGCCTAGATCACATGTTTGCTCTTATGGGATGCTCCTAGCTCCGGATGGTCAGATGTGAGCAATGGAAACCTGGAAAGGAAAACTGGACCATTGCAGGGAAGGGGAGTTGAGGAGCAATAGAGTGTGGATAATAGAGTAGAAGTAACCTGATCAGGAAAATGGAAACGGTGGGGGGGGGGGGAATCATTAGGGAGGTAAGTATGTAAGAAGGCAGGAAGAGGGTGAAGGGGAATGGAAGGGTCCATAACATGATTTGGAAAAGGGGAAGGGGGCTCCTTGTGTAAGTGGGAGGGGGCAAGACAAATACAGGAGAAAGAGGGAGGGAGGTAACGTAGCAGCATGGATGGCAGAAAAGTCTCAAATAATCATACTAGTAATTATTTACCTAAGAAATTATAATTCATGTAATTTAACGCATAACTCTTCATATATAGTTTTAGTGAACTTTTCTCATCTGAGCTGACAGCACCTTCTCCAAGAGCCTAAGACCACATCACAAAAGCCTCAATACCAGAAACAAGATGTCCTCTGTGATGGTTTGGATGACAACAGCCCCCACAGGCTCACACATTTGAATGTCTGGTCCTTAGTTGGAGGAATGTTGAGTAGAATAGGAGGCATGGCCTTGCTGGAGAAAGCGTGTCACTGGGACTTTAAGGTGTCACAATCTCACACCAGGCCCAGAGGCTCTTCCTCTCTCTGCCTGTGGATCAGGATGTAGCTCCAGCATCCGCCTGGATGCTACCACGCTCTCTGCCATGAAGATAACAGACTAAACCTCTGAAACTTGCAAGTAAGGCCCCAATTAAATGTTTTGTTTTATATGAGTTGCCTTGTTCATGGTGTCTCTTCCCAGAAATAGAACAGTGACAAAGATACTTTCATCTATCTATCTATCTATCTATCTATCTATCTATCTATCTATCTATCTACCTACCTACCTACCTACCTACCTACCTACCTACCTATCTATCTATCTATCTATCTATCTATCTATCTATCTATCTATCTATCTATCTATCTATCTTGTTGTTGTTGTTTTTCGACACAGGGTTTCTCTGTATAGCCCTGGCTGTCCTGGAACTCACTTTGTAGACCAGGCTGGCCTCAAACTCAGAAATCCGCCTGCCTCTGCCTCTCGAGTGCTGGGATTAAAGGCGTGCGCCACCACTGCCCGGCTGCAAAGATACTTTCTTTTGAGTTGTTGGCCAGGCCTGTCCAAGAGACTCCCAAAACATACAGCCTATTACTGTTGCCCTTGGTTACTGCGTACTGCTGAAGGCATCATGCAAGTCAGAAACAGAGGCTCAGAAGCCCCTGCACTGAAACTGACCTGAATATCCCCTCCCTGAGGACTAATTTTTATGGCACCAGAAGGCGCCATGCCAGCTTCCAAAGAAAGAAGGCAACCAATACTCCTATCCAGCTATGATGCCTATGAACTACATCAATGGCTAGCATGACAACATATCCCTAAGGATGCAGTAGTGGCACACATACCTTGTCAGCAACCACAACTTTCTAATTAGACCTAAGACCCATTCAGCAAGAAGGAGACCATGCCTGGTACTGGAAACCTAGCTGACTTCTCATTGCTAGTAAAATCATGGCTATTGAAAGAGAATCTACAACCACTATTCTTCTAGACCAGCATACTCCCTAACAACAATCTATAACCATTTACCCTCATACTCATAGATAAGTGTGGTTTTCACTCCTCATCAAGGAAACCATTTTTGCAACTATTGGAAACCACTTCAGAAAAACACTGTGTGCACTGTGTTTAACTCGGCAAAGTTTCTTGGTGGCAATACTTTTCAGGTGGGATTTTCCACATTCTTGACATCACTATGTTTAAGTGTCTCCTATCCCCCCTTCCTGATGTCACTATGTTGAGGTGTCTCCTATCTCCCCTCCTGATGTCACTATGTTGAGGTGTCTCCTATCCCCCCTTCCTGATGTCACTATGTTGAGGTGTCTCCTATCTCCCCTCCTGATGTCATTATGTTGAGGTGTCTCCTATCTCCCCTTCCTGATGTCACCATATTTAAGTGTTGTCTCTACTTTGTAAATGAGAATCACAGCAGGTACTGAAATACTTTTGCTTCAGTTATGAATCGGAGCTTAGACAAGGAAAGAGGAGGGAAGTCTAGTATTATGCACCAATAGTTTGCTTCTAACAATCTTGCTTCCCAATATCTTGGACTTCTTTTTATATGAAAATATCTGAAGAACTTATTATATAAATGTAATAAGATAGCACATGGTTAACACATTTAAGACATGATTATTGAGGCTGGAGAGATGGCTTGGAGACTCTAATTACATGTCCACTACTGACCTCTGAGTCGCCCTGCAGCTCAGCTTTCTCCCCACGGGAGAGTTGTTCCATGTGGATTTCTCTTGGGGAAGTTCCTATTTTTATGTCTATAGGTTCATTAACCATATCTTTTACAAAACTGCCAGATATCTGGGGTTTTTTGGTTTGAAGCAGGATCTCACTGTGTAGTCCAGGCTGGCCTCTAATTTGCAGTCATTGTGCCTCAGTACCTGTGAGCTGGGATTACAAATGTGACCACCATGGTCTCAGTGAATTAATAAACTTTTGAAACTGGGGTTACACGATGCTGATTATAGGCAATAGAAAGGTGGCATCAGATAATATCAGTAACATAACCTCTTAAATACCAAAAATACCAATAAATAGTATTGTTTATAATAAAAATACATCACTTGTACGGGCTGGGTATGTAGCTCAGGATAGAGTGCTTGTCAAGGGCAAAAAGATAATCACTCATCAGACGATGCCTTGAGGGATAGATGGCTAAGTAACTGGCTGAACACAGCCAGCCAGCTGAATCTACAACCACAGTTTCAACTGTGGATGAAAATCTCTCAAGTCGGGTGTGCTAGCATATACCTTTAATCCTGGCATTTGAGAGGCAGAGGCAAGTGGATCTCAAGGCCAGCCTAGTTTACTTATCAAGTACTAGACAGCCAGGGATACATACTGAGACTCTGTATTTTGGAGAGGTCAGGCTGGACTGCCTGGAGACTATATCCCGTGTGGGCCTAAAAGGGATGGTAGGGCTACAGGACCCCACCCTCTCAAAACTCTCCTGCTCACAGAAGCACAGTGACCTCTGATGTTGATGGCTTGATGGCACCTGCCTGGGCCTGAGGTCCAATGAACTGTGAAGATCAACTGAGCCAGTGAGTGACTTCAAGCCCCTTTCCAGCTCCCAGAGGTCTCTGGATTATAATTAGCCTCTCTTGCAAGGTTGTAATCCTGAGGCAGGGGCTATACTGTGAAAGGAAAAATGAAGCACAGAGAAGTCAAGTCTTTAGTTCAAAAAGAAGGGGGGAGTCTAACTCCAGACCTGCTCTGGGCCACAGAAGACACCCATGGCAACTGCGGGTAGACTGCAGGGGCCTATACGGAGATCACCCTGGGTTCCCAGCCGCATGGCCAGTGACATGAGGAGGGGGTCTCAAGATGCTTCCGTTGGGCCAGTGAGAGCCTGGGCTTTTTGTCTTCCATCAAGAAATGGCTCTGGGCAAGAAGAATGTTGTTCTATAAATGTCTGCTGAACTTAGGGAAGACATCCTGGACTAGAAACTGAAAGATAGAAGGAAGGCTGTTTTTTTTTTTTGTTGTTGTTGTTTTTGTTTCCTTCCCTCACTCCCTTTGAAATAAAGCCTGTTTGCTAAGAGCTCCCCAAATCCAAGCCCCAGGAACCTGGGGCCTAAATTTAGATTGCCATGGAAGGTCAACGGATCCCCTCGGGGCAGGGTCAGCCAGCAGCTGCTAGAGATAAACTTTGCTTTTCTGCAGACTCAGGCCTTTCTGTCACACGATTAATAGGATCCTGTGCCATTTCCCCTGGGGAAGCAGAACAATAGCAGGGCAGGAGCAGGTGGCCTGCCTGGCAAGCCCCCTACCACCCCAGACTCCCTGGCCCTGGCCCTTTGCTGTACTCTGGCTATGCTGACCTCTTTCTGCTCCGAGGTCAGATCCGCTGGGAGCCGTGTCCCACCTCTAGGGTGATCTACTTAGTTTTAGTTTGTGGTGTTGGTGATGGAACTTGCTAAGCAGTGCTCTACCCCAGAGCTACATTGCCTAGCCCAAAAGCATCTGTACACCAGCATCTTGTACTCAGACTTCCAACTGCTCCTTGGAATCTTCTTCCTGGACTCCTGCTGTGATGTCACCTTTTCAGAGAGCCCTCTGCCGTTTGCCTTCCTACCTTGTACTTTGTTGGCAGTTTATTTTTTTTTTAATTTTTTTTTTATTTTATTATATGTAAGTACACTGTAGCTGTCCTCAGACACTCCAGAAGAGGGAGCCAGATCTCGTTACGGATGGTTGTGAGCCACCATGTGGTTGCTGGGATTTGAACTTATCACCTTCGGAAGAGCAGTAGGGTGCTCTTACCCACTGAGCCATCTCACCAGCCCTTGTTGGCAGTTTATTAAGTAGCCTGTGCTGTGTGTTCTGGGGGAGACAGTGTCCAGTGCATATATATATATATATATATATATATGTATATATATATTCCCCAAGGAAGGATCTGGGGTGGTCACTTGGGCCACATTCAGTTTTGAGGAGGATTGAGGAAGCATTGCCAGCCCTGGCTGTCCTTTTCTGGAGTGGTTCTGGTCCCGCTGCATGCTGGAGAATACGGCACCTAAGGTTCCACTGGCAATTATGAAGCTGTTACTAAAGGTATGTGAACTTGCTTGGATCACTCTGGGTGCCAGGCTGGGGATGGTACCAAAATAGTGAGAGGAGGGTAGGCAGAAGGAAGGGGATCATGTCCTGCTGTTTGTGGCCCCAACTAGTTGAAAGCAGCAAGCTGCTTCTTGTCTGGGACAAATGTGTATCCCAGAAGATCCCCCGTATTCTCAGGACACTAGTAGAAAAGCCAGCAGGCGAAAGCTATCCTGGCTTGGACCTTCTGGGGCCTGGGTGTAGAGAGATATTTTCAGATGTGTGCATCGGCACATATTGCAGAACAGCAAGACAAAGAAGCCAGGAACAGTAGGAAGGTTCGTTCAAGGCCCAGGGAAGATGGATCTGGTGGAAGTATGAAGTGTGTAAATATTCTCCTCGTCTCACAAGTCAGTCTCAAACACTTACAGCCAGCTTAGTCTAGGCTGCTCCCAGGATGGTCAGTGGGCAATGGGAGCCATAGAGGATTACAGGCCAGGGCCTGCAGGAGTAGCCTTGTCGGGTGATCTGAAGAGACTTTAGTAGTTGCTCCAGGAAGATGCCTGGGAGCTTGAAGGGAGGGGGCTGGCATAACAAATTTCTGCAGACTGGAGCAGGGGAGCAGGGCTTGAGTTTATGTCCACTGAGAGGGGAGAAGGGTCCGCAGAAAAGCTGGGGTCTCTAGAAGATAGAAGGCAGCAGATAATATATGATAGCTGGAAGGAGGTACCATGGAGGACAAGAAAGGGTGTATATGTGATGCTCTCCCTCCGCCTTCTAAGAACAGTTTCTTGTAGGATGAAGTAGGCAATGACCTGGCCCCATAGACCTCTAGCTCAGAGCCATCTCTGGAGAGAAGCAGGGACCCATAAAGGGAGAGATTTACCCAAAATCTCCACATCTGTGGCTGGCCTCAATGTCATCCTTTCTCGATAGAGGCCCTGAGTTCTTTTGAGCAGAGGAAGCCAACAAAACAAAACCCCCAAACAGAACAACAACCAGAGCCTAAGACAACAAAGCCCAGCTGGAGTCCAGGGTTCGCTGGACACAAAGGGAGCAGGGAGGAGGGTTCACTGGAAAGAGGCTGGCGCCCTAGTTTGGTTGTGGGCTGTGGGGCCTGGTGCCCCCACCTGAGCCTCAGGGACCCAGTGTGTCTAACCCAGTGGACCTTTCAAGAAGTGGCTGGGCCATTGTGCAGAAGAATGCCCGGAAATCCCGCGTCTCCCTCCCTCACTGAGGATGGGGGCTCTTCCTCCTGGCCAGGAAACTCCAAGTTGGCTTCCGGAGGGTGGCCTGGGGGCTGGGGTGGCAAAGCACCACAACTATTTGTAGGATGGCAAGGCATAGGCTTTCTATGTCCCATCGTATCTCTGCTGTCCCAGGATTCCAGCATGCTGTGCTGGGACCACAGCCTATATGCTGGAGAAGACTGGGGACTTGACGCTGGACCTCGGAGAACCCTCAGGGGTTGAGCAGCATCCCAGAAGAGAGCACAGGCCCTTGCACTGCCCACTTTGTGTCAGGCCAGCGGTTCCAGGGAAGGAGTGAGAACTGTAGGCGGTGGTTGGGCAGGATCATGAATGAGGTTATAATTAAGGGCAAGCCCAACACAGGCTTGCCTAGCATCTCCGCTTGGTGTGCCAAGGCGGGCGTAGAGGTTTGTTTCACCTGTGCACAGGGGCTTAGAGAACTTCCAGGCCAAGCGTCTGCAGAGAGGAGTTGGAATGATTCGGGATGTAGCAGGTGGAGCTGGTGAGTATAGGCTAACAGTGGAGACAGGGGCGCACAGATCTGTGTACCTGCCAAGATCAGCCCCGACTAGGACAGAAACTGGGAAGGTCTCAGGCTGCGGTTCTGCAGGGTGCGGTTCGGGTGAGCAGTCCTGCTGGCAGTGGTTTCAGTAACTGTAGCTGTCAGGGGGTCCGCGATTGGCTGTGGGCCGAAGGTCTGCTCATGGATTGGCTGAGCTAACTCGGGGGGCTGCGCCCTGGGGGCAGAGTCCGCCCCCGAGACTTCAAATAAGACACCCCCCAAGAGACTACTTCAGAACCGAGTTGGTGTAGTTAAAATCTCCTCTTCTGCTCCACGACTGGAGGCTCCAGAGCAGAGGTACCAGAATCAACTCCCAGCTCCCAGCCTAAGCAGCGCAGAGAGCACCCGGAGGCCCCAAGGGCCGTCGGGTGAGCATTCAGTCTTTAGGTCTTTAGCCATGGGGTCTGCAGCGTTGGAAATTCTAGGTCTGGTACTGTGTCTGGTAGGATGGGTGGGCTTGATCCTGGCGTGTGGGCTGCCCATGTGGCAGGTGACTGCCTTCCTGGACCACAACATTGTGACGGCGCAGACGACTTGGAAGGGGCTGTGGATGTCGTGCGTGGTGCAGAGTACCGGGCACATGCAGTGCAAGGTGTATGAATCTGTGCTGGCGCTGAGTGCGGAGGTGCAGGCAGCTCGGGCACTCACCGTGGGTGCTGTGCTGCTGGCGCTGGTGGCACTCTTTGTTACCTTGACCGGCGCTCAGTGCACCACCTGCGTTGCCCCGGGCCCAGTTAAGGCACGGGTAGCACTCACGGGAGGAGTGCTTTACGCGCTGTGCGGGCTGCTGGCACTCGTGCCGCTCTGCTGGTTTGCCAACATCGTCGTCCGCGAGTTCTATGATCCGACGGTGCCAGTGTCACAGAAGTACGAGCTGGGCGCGGCGCTGTATATTGGCTGGGCAGCCTCCGCACTGCTCATGTGCGGTGGCGGCCTCGTGTGCTGCGGCGCCTGGGTCTGCTCCGGGCGCCCAGAGTTCAGCTTCCCGGTCAAGTACTCGGCGCCGCGGCGACCCACGGCCAATGGCGATTACGACAAGAAGAACTACGTCTAAGAGCGGGAGGCATGGCGGGGCTCTTCCCGCAGCTAAGCCCGCGATGGGAAAGACCGATGCGGGAAGCCGTGTGTGGATGACGACCACCGCCGGGTTGCGCAGCGCAGACTCCGAGGCAAGTCACGCTGGGTTTGGGCCAGACTTGCCCGCTCTCACAGAGAGTCCGTTGACCATTACTAGCCGGACCCTGCTCAGAACAGACTACAGGCACTTTTAAGAACTTGACCGACCTTTTCTTCTATGCGCAGTTGGCTACGACGTGGGTGGAACTCTCAGATTTCATCGGTGAAGTAGGCACCAAACTGCCGCGAACAGTTCCTACTGAGATCCTGGGGGCACTAGATGCTGCCTTAATGTCCAGTGGCACCTGCTGACCTAAAAGGGCAGCTGGAGAAACCCGGGGGCTGCCAGAGGGACGTGTTAAGAAGGGCATTTTCTTTGTTAGTGAAGAACCTACTGAACCAAAGGACTTAGCCTGGACCTGGTCTCACTCCAGCACTCCCCCAAGGAGGGGGCCCTGTAGGTACCAGAGCCTTAGAGGGGTTGCCTTCCTCCTGGAAGCTTGGGGTTTGGGGGGTGGGCCGGGCAAGAATTTGCTCAGTAAATGGTTTGAACACTTTCAACTGTGTCCTGTCCTCTGTCCAGCCACTCCTTGTGTCCAGCACCCTATTCACCCAATCATCTACCCATCCCTCCTCAAAGGCTCCCCGCAAGGATTTCTCCAGTTTTCAATTCAGCCAAGTGCTGAAGTTAGGCTGGGATACAGGATGGGAGGCAAAACCCAGGAGAGGATCCAGCTGGAGTCTCACTCACATCATGGGAATGGCGACTTGGGTGGTGGGAAGTGCTGAGAGTGGGTAGCTAGGTTGCTGGCTTCTCCCAGGAAGACCTCAACACTTTTCCCCCCAGTGCTTGCTCGGCTCCAAGTATCATCAAATGGCCACTGACAAGGGTACACAGCTAGACCAGGCACTTCCCTCATGTGTGGGAGCCACAGTGCACGGAGGATGTGATGGGTTCAGTCTTCAGCTGACTGCAGTGCATAACAGCTGCTATGGGAGAGGCACTTGTCCAGGGTAGCTGGGACCACTGCAGCCCTTTGTCCTAGTCCTCTGGCTAGTGTGGCTCTAAACAGGGTCTAGCGTTTGTGTCCACCCTGCTGATAATACACCTACAGTGACAGAATTTTGGGTGTTACTATCCTGGGGGAAAAGAGGGCCCAGGACTTGGGAAAAGATCCCGGGAGGTCAAAGCGAGTAAAGCCAACAGCCAAAGAAAGCTTATTGTTTCTCTCTCTTTGGGCTAAAAGGCCAGAGTCAGGAATGCACAGTGGATGCGGGAAGGGGCTGCAATGAGGCATAACAAAACCCAGTCAGCAGGAAGGCCTGGCATCTGCCACCAACCCTGGCTACATCCAGTACCCAGTCTTTCAGGCCTGGCTAGGTGCCTCAGGGTGGGGAAGGGGTTAAAACCTAAGGACGTGAGCTTAGAGAGACTCAGGGCAGATTCTGGAATTGGGGACAAAGAAGGCAAGGGTGGAACTTACAGGAAAGCTGACTTTCTAATGGCTGCTCAGGCCCCAATGAGACAGCCTCAGTGGAAGACCTCACCGCATCAAGATGAACTCAGTCCAGCAGGCGCATGTGCAGGAGGGATCAAGAGCAGCCCCAAGCTTGGGAACATGTGATCTTAGATCTGGCCCTGTGCCCTAGCAGGCCAGTGTATGGTTATGCTGGCACACATGGCTGGTGGTGTCCCCTTCCCACAGAGGTCTTTACCCAGTATAGAGTATGGGAAGGCAGCTGCTTGCTCTGAGGAAGAACTCAGATGGCCAGGGTGGCTATGTGAAGGCATTGGCTGGTGGCACTATAGGTGGGCCAGGGAGGAGGGCCAATCCTACCCAGCTCCTACCTACGGTACCCCGACTTCCTGAAGAGCAGCCTGGGCTTCTCACCACTGACTTAACACTATTCATCAGTACTTGGAATAGGAAATAGTACTTAGAATGGCTTAGGCTACATAGTGAGACCCTGTCTCAAAGAACAAAACACTCTACAACAAAACAAAACTGGGGAGAGAGCGAGAAACCTTTGAGAACAATTCCTCCTTCTAGGACTGTGTGCCATCATGCCTTCCTTAGGAGCTCAGATGCACACAAGTGGTTCTCTTTCTCTCATGTCTGCTTTTCTAGTACCTATGTCCCCAGGTGGTAATCAGCCCTTCTTCACCATCCAACCTCTATACTTACCTACTCCAGGGACAATGACAGTTGGCTCTACCATTCTAAGACCCTTGCTTCCCTGAAGGTGTTAAGAGGCCAGAGATCCACTACAGTTGAAATATTCTGAGTGGGGTGTGAGCAATGTTGACAGAGCCTGGGGACACTGTTTTGTTCAGACACTACTCATCAGTTAGCCCTCCTTGATCTGAGGCCTTGCCCCCGATACTTTCATATTTGCGAAGCACTGTGACCTCTGCCTGCAGGGACAAGACACCTGAAGAGGTCCTTTAGGACAAGCTGAAGGCTATGATGGAAGGATGGCTCAGATGGTGATACTGCTCGAGTCAGGCAGGCGGTCAGGTCCTTCTTGGCATCGCTGGGCAGTGGCCATCACAGGGGCTGGGAAGTGGCCATCACAGGGGCTGGGCAGTGGCTATCACAGGGGCTGGGCAGTGGCCATCACAGGGGCTGGGCAGTGGCCATCACAGGGGCTGGGCAGTGGCCATCACAGGGGCTGGGCAGTGGCCATCACAGGGGCTGGCTGTGAAGATGCTTAGTACTGAAGGGCCCAGCCTCTGCCCATTGCCATCAGGAGGCCAGGAGAGCAGGTGGGGAGACCCTGCCCTAGGGTTGAACAGAGAAGTCTCTATGCCTCCTGTGTAGCACAGAGGACACAGGAACAAGGTTTCCCTGGATCCCAAGAAGGCTCAGAGTCCTTCTAAGTACCAATAAGACCACAGACCCAGAGGGGATAGAACATCAAACATTTTATTAAAAACCATATCATCTCACATTTCAAATGTTATCTTACAGTTGAATAGTGGCCAGGAGATATAAATAAGGAAAAGGAGGTCACTTCTGGAGAAGTCGAATTCTGGAAGAAAAAAATAAGTTTCCAACAATTCATTCTTTCTCTCCATTTCATCAAACAAACTAGAGTGGGCCTTCCCACGGCGTGATGAGCTGCTGCTTCTGAGCAGCTTCAACAGAGGGTGAGGGTGAGTTTGGAGTAAAAGGTCACCCCATATCTACTGAGGTGCTCACTGTCGTCCCCCCCCCCCACAGAGTCTGAATGTCTATCTGCATGGAAAGTACCCAGACCTCTTTCACCTGGTAGACCCTGGCTGGCCACTTGTCCTGCCCGGGCAGCTTCATGGTTTGTATACAAGGGCCCCTTCCTTCCCTTGCCAGGCAGTCTCTTGCTTCCCCCATCATGTAACAACATCTTCTCCTTCCCCTCCCAGTTACACCCCTGCTCAGTAGCTGGACACACATAGCATGCTATTGGCAGTGCAGGAGAGGTCTGCCTCCAGTCAGCCCTGGCCTGTGTTGCTCCCCACAAGCTCAGTACACACTTGCCACCCGTGGGCTCCTTTTTGGAGTTAGACTAATTTAAAGTTAAACTTACCTGGTCCAAGTCACTGCTGACTACCTGCAAGCCTGACCAAGGATTTCCAGGTCCAGTCTAGACACTTTCCTTAATATGGACCCTAGTGCTCATGCTATACTGACGGAATGAAGTTCCTGAGCCACACGAGGCCATTCTGTTCTTCTATAGGTTGGGTTTAACATGGATAGAGCAGCCTCAATCTGAAAGCTCCTTATATCAGAGGCTTGGAAAGGCTGCTTGGTCAAATGGAGGCTGAGATAGTCACACAAGCATAGGAGAAAGCTACTTCCACTTCCCTATGTGGCCCCTCAAAAAGAAGGATCATGCCGGGCGCGGTGGCGCACGCCTTTAATCCTAGCACTCAGGAGGCAGAGGCAGGCGGATTTCTGAGTTCGAGGCCAGCTTGGTCTACAAAGTGAGTTCCAGGACAGCCAGGGCTACACAGAGAAACCCTGTCTCAAAAAACCAAAAAAAAAAAAAAAACCAAAAAAAAAAAAAAAAAAAAAAGAAGGATCAAGTGGGAGACTAGTGAGGGCGTCACTAGGGAGGTGTTCTGAGCCACTATGGGCTGAGAGCCCATGCAGAACCAACAGCTTGCTTTCTTATTAAAGACTGAGCGCAAAAAACCCCAGAGTGCCACTTCTGTGGGCCCCAGCCTGGGGCTTGTGGCTGTGAGACACTCTGGGTGACCTCTGGGGCTGGTACTAGATAACCTGTATGTCACACATGATGTTCAGCCCATGGTGTGGGCATTAGAGAGAAAATCTGAGGTCATTCTGGGGAGGGGTGGTGGTGGTGTCAAAGGTGCTTGATGAAATTAATTAATTAATTAATTAATTAATTAATTAAGTTTTCTCAAAAGTGCTCCATTGTGGCCTTGCTGGCATTCTTAGGTCAGGCATTCCTGGGAAAAATCTCAAGACCTTGTTCTGATGGGAAACACAAGTAAACGCCTCTGCTGAGAGATACAAAAGCAGGAGTTGGGCCCGAGGACCTGGCCCGCCCATGCTTACCCTCAGGACAGCAGTGACACAAGAGCGTCCAGGAACTTGCTCCGGTCCTCAGCCTTCAGCTCAATTACTGAAGTAATGAAAGGAAAACATCTTGTGAGCAGGGAGGAGTGAGAAACAAGGCATGGTACGTGGCCTCCCCCTCCTCCCTCAGACTGACAGCTCTCCTGGCATTCCACACCACGGGCTCCTGGCAGGCCTGGAAGGTTCTGCAGTGTTGGATTTCATCTTTCCCACTGCACTCCTGCTTTAGATCTGTCGGCTATACTGTGGAGAGTCCAGAGCCTTATCCTGTAAGGACTCCACAGGATGCAGGGGTAAAAAATGTCAGGCAGCAGAGGGACCACCAAGCAGGTGACAACCCTATTACAGACCCTATACAGAAAAACCCTGTCCCGAAAAACCAAAAAAAAAAAAAAAAAAGAAAAGAAAAGAAAAGAAAAGAAATTCCCTTTCTGAGAAATGCAGATAAAATTCTGAGGTAGCTGGGCAGAGTGTTGCCGGTACTCAGGAGGCAGAGGCAGGCAGATCTCTGTAAGTTTGAAGACAGCCTCGTTTGTTCTAGAGTAAGTTCTAGGATAGCCAGAGCTACATTACAGACCTTGTCTCAAAATAAAACAAACAAAACCAACCTATCCACAACCAACCACCACCACAACAAAACAAAAACAAACAAAACTAAAAAGAGCCAGGCGTGGTGGTGCACGCCTTTAATCCCAGCACTTGGGAGGCAGAGGCAGGCGGATTTCTGAGTTCGAGGCCAGCCTGGTCTCCAAAGTGAGTTCCAGGACAGCTGGGACTATACAGAGAAACCGTCTTGAAAAACAAAACAAACAAACAAACAAACAAAACCAAAACCAAAACTAAAAAGAAACAGAGATGGAGTGCTCAGAGGTTAAGAGCACTGACTGCTCTTCCAAAGGTCCTGAGTTCAAATCCCAGCAATCACATGGTGGCTCACAACCACCTGTAATGAGATCTGATGCCCTCTTCTGGTGCATCTGAAGACAGCTACAGTGTACTTACATATAATAAAAATTAATAAATCTTTAAGAAAAAAAAAAGAAGAAGAAGAAACAGAGAGCTGTGCTCCCCAAGTTCCTTTGTTGAAACCCCAACTCCATTATCTTAGAATATGACACCTTGAGTCAGGAGTTTCAAACAGGTAAAATAAGGTATTGAGGGTGTGTTCTATCCACAATACTAGCGGCCTTGTAAGAAGAGATCAGGGCACAGATATACATAGAGGAATTTCAGAAAGAAGAAACTATGTAGCTAAGGACAGAGGCTGCCAGTCATACTGACACCTTGACTTTCAGTGCCAGGCATGGCATTGAGAGGAATTAGCCTGTGGAAGTCACCAGTACTAGCTATATATAGCTATATAGCTACTATATAGCTATAGTACTCTGCAGCCGAGGGAGCCACTGACAGCAGTGCATTGTCAAGTCTGATTTACTGTTAAAGGTGTCAGCGAGGGGCTGGAGAGATGGCCCAGGCTCAATTCCCAGCACCTAAACAGTGCCTCACAACCATCTATAAGCCCATTTCTAGGAGATCCAACAGGCATGCTCATGGTGTACATACATGCATGCAGGCAAAACATTCATACACATAAAGTAAAATAAATAAAGCAAAAAAAAAAAAAAAAGATGTGAGCGAGAGTAAGACGGGGCCAGGTGTTGTGGTGCAGCCCTCTAACCCCAGCACTCATCAGGCAGAGGCAGTTTATATCTCAGTGCGTTCTAGCCAGCCTCATCTACACAGTGAGATCCCATCTCAAAAATAATACAAGGACAGCCAAAGCTAGAGAGAGAGAGAGACTTCACAAAATAAAAAAACAAACAAAAACCAGTAACAGCCCCCTCCAACAACCAAAACCCAAGACATCAAAACCAGCCAACTAAACCAACAAAAAAAAGACAGACTAGTCTGATAGCCCAAGCTTATAATCTCTGCACTTGGGAAGCATAGACAGGAAAATTATAAGAACAAGGCTAACTTGGGCTATATAGCTTGTGTCTCAAAAGAAAAAAAAAAAAAAAAAAAAAAAAAAAAAAGGTAAGTAATCTGGCCAAGCATGAACCAAGTTGTGTGCTGCTCTCTCTGGTGGTCACTGGACTAGGCCTTTTCACTCTGACTCACGCAACACAGCAAGTGTGATGAGTTGCAAAAACTGTCTCGCAGGGTAGAGTGCTGGAGGAGACTGGTTTGCCCAGTGAGGCTTGGCCTCTAGAGTTACCACAGCCAGCCCCTCAGGGTGGGAGATGATTTCAGAGCAGGGTACTAAGGCGGCATGCAGGCCTGTACCTTCTCAGCAAGAGTTGTGAGAATTATAAAGGCAGCTTTGCTGAGGGCTGTTTTGGAAGGGCAAGGTGCACTGCTGGCTGGGTACCTCCATCACCAGCATGCCTCCCTCCAGGGCCAATGCTGGCCTGAAAGGTGTGAAGGCAGAAATGTGGCCACTGGGCAGAGACACTCACCTGAGAGGTCAAAGTAATTATGTAGAGTCCGAGAGCTGGTGCTTTCTGCTGCCTTCTCAAACGCCCGACCAAAAAAGCTAAAGGCACAGGACAGACACGCTGTGAGACAGACCACAGACAACAGACCCTTCCCAACCTGGCTCCAGTGACAGACACTGAAAGGCAAAAGCCACTTAGGCTCTGCAGAGTTGGTGGCCAATGTGCTGACTGACACACCAGGGCCTTCAGCCTTGTTGTCCCAGGACAAGAAGAAGCTGCTCACTTCTTTCTATCCGAGCTATCAGTCTCTGGGGGGATGCCCACCACGGTCACTGTGCCCTGCTCCACACTCAGCGGGGCAGCCATCACCAGGGGCAGCAGCTTGCATCGTCGATTCTTTGTCTATGGAGACAGGAGCACCCTTGGTCACAGCATAGTCATTTTCAGCTCGCAGGGTGGAGCACACTGCTCAGCACCTAGAAACTCTGATAGCATTAGGCCACCCTAAAGCCTGCAGGGATGCAGACGCCAGAGGATATGCTAAAATTCCAACTTGATATTTTGGCTCTCAGCATCCAGTTATCTACTGGCTCAACCCTCTTCACACCCTAGCCTTGCTTTTCTCCAATCACCACCTCCAGGTCTCTAGGAGCACCTCCCAATACCCCTATCTGTTCTCCTTCCTCTCAGTGTATGTCTCTGTTTGAAACTCATTCATGCACTCACGGTCTCATGGGGACCTCCTGCACAGTTAGGACAAAGGGGCTGAGGTTTCCCTCTCACACTACCATTGAAGAGACCAACTAAAAGTCCTGGTTTACACAGGCCTGAGGAGTGACCCAGCGTGTGAAATGGGCACTTGGTGGGTGTTAAGTCAATGTCTGATAACTGACTAGACCTGTGAAGTGGCTGTCTTCTACAGATAAGGAAAGAGAGGTACAGAGGTCAGAAATTCTTTCTTACAACTGATATATGAGGCTGAGATCTGAATGAAGCCAACCGAATTGCAAAGTTCTAGTTTGGTCTGGTTCATCTTTTGACATTTTAATCATTCCTAGCAGGTGGCAGGGGATTGGTTCCAGGACCCCTGTGGACACCCAAATCCAAGAGTGTCATGTTTCTCATGAAGACACTATCACTTGTGTAATTCTTTTATTTATTTATATATTTTTTATTTATTATATGTAAGTACACTGTAGCTGTCTTCAGACACTCCAGAAGAGGGAGCCAGATCTTGTTACGGATGGTTGTGAGCCACCATGTGGTTGCTGGGATTTGAACTTATCACCTTCGGAAGAGCAGTCGGGTGCTCTTACCCGCTGAGCCATCTTACCAGCCCCCACTTGTGTAATTCTTATATATAATTTTATATACAATTGCATATCCTCTTCTACACTGAATCATCTCTAGGGCACTTATATTACCCAACACAATGCCTACACATCACTTTTGTTTCTTGCAGGTTTCTCAAAGGAATTCTTTTTGGTGCTGGGGATCAGATATACTGCCGGGGCCTCACACATATTAGGCAAGGTTCCACTCCTGAGCTATATATCCAACCTTCCTGAGATGGCTGTGATCAAAGACTGGCTGTGTCTGCGGAGGCAGAGCCCATGGAGACAGCATTAATTATCTTCAGAACATTAACATCATTGTTTTACTGGTTGACTCACAGCCTAAGTAAATTTCAACTTCCTGATTCTCTTCATAAACCTCATCCTGAAATCACCACCAACTATCCTTTCTGTATCCACGTCTGAGAGAAGTCCTCTAGTAGCTGGGTTAGGGTCTGTCTAAATACCAACTGAGTTAGACTGTGTTCTAAAAAAGGTATTATTAGGGCCACAAACCTTCAGAGACATTATCCAAATCTTTGTTAACTCCATCTTTTCTTGATTTGCCACAGATGACCCTAAGCCCCAGCCCCATGGCTTTCTGGGTCCCCTCCTACTTATCTGAGCGACATAACTAGTGAGTGCTAATTCTAGAGCTTATAGGAAACTGGAAGGCTCCTAGGGATGAGGTGAGTTAAAACATGGCCCCAAAGAAGGAGCATACCCATTCTCACAGCTGCTGAACAGTGTGGGTAACCCTAGGCCACCCCTGACAATGTGCTGAGCACTATGCCTACCCTTTCGTACCCATGCCGTTGCCACCTCATCCCCATCCCCACTCCATCCAGGTGCTCACCGAGTACACAAAGCACTTGAGCAGATGTCTGCTGAGCAGACTCAAGGATGCTGGCTTGGAGAACAGGGTGACATCTGGAGTGCCCTGGAAGGGGAAGACAGCCAATCAGAGAGGGTCACTAGAGGGTGTGGCTTGGCACTGCATGGGTAAAGAAGCCTAACCTCCATGAGTGAGCAGTAGAGAAAAGGGCCCTGGGAAGTGACGAGGTTGGTACAGAGACAGCTGGCGATGGTCTGCTGTGTGGCTTGGAGGTGCTTCTTGGCGAGCTCTAGACCAAGGTACAGCTTGTCCAGGTTACTCCTGAAACAGGGCAGACACAGGGATTATGTGTAAGGTCAAATAGACTGCTTGATAACTGGTTCAAGAAGGGGTTTAAGAGTAAAAATGTATCTTCTCTCCCCCTTGAGTTCCTCTTCACATGAAAGGAAGGAACAACAATTTAAAAGTGTAACAGCAATGGAGCAAGAGAGAGAAGACACATGGCTATGGTGGTGCACACTTGTAATCCCAGCATTCAGGAAAATGGAAAATTTGAGGCTAGCCTGGACTACAAAACAAAACAGGAATCTAGAGATCACATAAGGAGGACCCAAGAAGGTACTTGGAGGGTTCCAGCAGGGTACACCTTAGGCAATGGATGGGGGAAATATAAAGACTCCCACATCCATTCAAAAGATAAGAGAATATGCCTCTCTGAATATTTTAAATGAAGACTCTAGAGAAGTAGGACTGGCCTTCAAGCCAAGCATCTGTGCCCAACAAGCTATACCCAGACATCCAGGGCTCAGTCAAGGTTCCATAGTTCCCTAAATATAAAACACCAGATTATTTGAGAACCACTTATGGCTTGAAGAGGGGTGAGAGTGGGGTGGGGTGGGGGTGGGGGAAGATCCCTATAAAAACAAATGGTTAGAGATCAAATGAAACTTAAAATGACTCCATTACGTTTTGAGAGATTTGGGCAACCATTAACATTCCTATAACAAGAACAGGACCCTAGGGGGAAAAAAAAGTCAGAAACCAGAAGTGTTGACAGAAATGAAAACTTCGGAAAGAAATAAATCATTTACTCAAATGCCAGAGGACAGAAATCAAAGCTACCACAGGCTCCATGGAACAAACCCACGGAGAGTATAAAGCATAGTGATAAAACAGGACATCCTTCTAGGAAGACAGCAACGTAAGATCAAGAAGCACTGACGTTGGGAGGGGTAATGAAACTGTACAAAAAGCGACCGTGGAGCAGCAGAGCCCTGAACTAAAGCCACTGGTCTTCAGACCCAGTACAATGGAGGAAAGAAGCTAGAGCAGATCTGAAAGTCTCTGTTAGTGGACAGAGCTAGACATTTCCACACAAACAACAATGGAAACCAGGTGTGATGGCACATGCAGCAGCCTTGGCACTCGGGAGGCTGAGGCTGGAGGATCATAAACCTTGATAGCAGCCTGAGAAACGTACATAAATAAATTAAAAAAAAATTAAAAACAAGAATAGCCCAGAATCGAGAGGACTCCCACTTTTTGTTGGCAGTGTTGGCTGCTGGAGGACAGGGAACAAAGGAACTTACAGCCAACAGGAACCTACAACCAACAGGAAACCGCCTTCAGCCTGAACTCTAGGAGCCAAACTGCACATCATTCAAGGGCAGAAAAAGGCACAGAGGGATGCAGGATGCTCACTGTATGTGCTCCCTTCTCTGCAGGTTTTCTGAGAACTGTGCTCTAGGAATATACATCTGTGGTGACAGCAGTGGGGACAGTAGGCCTCAGCAGCTGCAGGGCCAGACCAAGGTAGGAAGAAAGAGGTGACATGTGGGGGCTCAGTCAGAGTGCTTGCCACATAAGTGCGAAGACTTAAATTTCATCCCTAGCACCCATGTAAAAAACTAGGTACAGCGGGCACATGCCTATAACCTTTGCACTGAGGAAGCAGAGACAACAGGTCCTGCGGCTTGTGTGGCCAGCCAGCTGGCTGAATTGGTGAGCTCAAGGTTCAGTGAGAGACCCTGTCTTAAAAACTAAGGTGGAGGGCTGGTGAGATGGCTCAGCGGGTAAGAGCACCCGACTGCTCTTCCGAAGGTGATAAGTTCAAATCCCAGCATCCACATGGTGGCTCACAACCATCTGTAACGAGATCTGGTGCCCTCTTCTGGAGTGTCTGAAGACAGCTATGGTGTACTTACATATAATAAATAAAATAAATCTTAAAAAAAAAAAAAAAAAAAAAAAAACTAAGGTGGAAAACTTAAACAGAGAAGACGTCCAATACTGGCCTCTGGCTGCCCATGTACACAAACATGCACTCACATAAATGTACACACAGAGTACTTGCTGAAAGAACTTGGGAGAAAATCGGCAGGAAACAGATCTGAAAAAGGAAGCAACTAAATCACATCTTCTAACTGGAGAGCTGGCTCCTTGGTTAGGAACGCTGTCTCTTCTTTCAGGGAAGCTGACACTCTCTTCTGACCTCCACAGGCACCAGGCAAGCATGTGCTGCACACGAAGACCTGCAGGCAAAACACTCATACACAAAACAGAATTTTATTGCCCGCATGCATCACTGTGGGTGCTGGGAATCAATGATAGGCAGGGCAGCTGGAAGTTGGATGCCAAGATGGAGGAAGCTTTGCCCTACTACTCAACAGCAGGTGAATGTAAGGGGACAAAGTGAACTCTATGGCCCCATGTTTCAGTGCAAGGGAACCTGGTAAGGAGTGTGGAGCCAGGGCAGTGGAGCGGCAGGAGTCATCCAGAGCTCCTGTTTACACTGCCCCTCACTGAGAACTGCTGACAGTGAGGCAAGAGGGCTGGAGAGAACTGTAGGAAAGGGAAGAATGGGACTGAGAGTGGTCGGGAAGCGTGGCTTAGCATATGCCAGACCCCAGGGTCTAACCCTGCACAGCAAACAAGAGGAAAGGCAGAGGCAGGCAGACAGACAGACAGTATGCACCTGGACCACACTGCTGTCCTGGAGGACAGGCTGGCACAGCAAGCAAGGAAATTCACTACAGGGTATCCAGACTGGAAAGGAAGCACAACCGGTGCCATCCAGAGACTCTGTGATCTCTTACACCCCAAAGCTTAGAGGATCCACAGAAAACCGCTAGACAAATGGGTTCAGCAAGGCTGTGGGAAAGGACGCATGATAAAGACACAAAGACTGCCTGTATTTCCATGTAGCAGCTATGAGAACACCAAAACTGAGCTTGAGAACACACCTTAATAGTTATGTAAAGACTAACAAAAGAAGGGGTTGGTGAGGAGTGCCCGGTGCCCTGAGCTCAGTCCCAGAATTATAAGGGGGAAGAGATCAGATCCCATAGGATTGTCTGCTAACCTCCACACACACATCTACCCCATCATGTACGTGTCTGTGTACATACACACAATAATATTTTAAAATTTTAACAGAGTAAGTATAAAGTTTATATGCTGTTAATAGGGCACTACTCAGCCAGGTGAAGTAGTGTATGCCTGTAATCCCAGTGCTTGGGAGGCAGAGTAAGGAGGACTAGAAATTCAAGGTCATCCTTAGCTACGTATCAAATTCAAGGCTAGCCTGGGCTCCATGTGCTCCCAAACCAGAGCAATCTACAGATTGAAAACAGAAATGGACCTCTTCAGGGACTGGTGAGCTGCTGATCCCAAGATTAAATTCCAGTTACCTAGAAGAGCAGAATAATCCTAAAAGAGAAAATTCAAAGAGTCATATTTCCTAGTTCAAATATGCTACAAAGCCACAGCAATCAAAACACACAGTGTGGTCCTGGCATAAGGCTCGTGACCTTTAGCTGGATGGAAGAGAGCTGGCAGGGTAGAGTGCATCTTCATGCTTATGACCAACTGATCTTTAATACAAGTATTAAAACAGGTCAAAGGCAGGAGAAAAAAATTTAATAAATGTCTCAAGGAGAAGTACATGGCCATGTAAAAAAGAGTGAAGTCGGAGGTCAGCGGGATGCTTACTGAGTTCAAGCCTGGGACCCGCGGCGTGGTGGCAGGAAAAAACTTTCATGTTGTCCTGTGACCTCTGCACACAAATAAATGTAGGAATAAATTTTACGAAGAATAAAGTTGTATACCCTCTTGTACTAACAACAGAAATTAATGTCCAGAGTCACACATCCAGTGTAAGAGCAAAAACTATGCTTAGCAGAAATAAGCAAAGTGAAGTCTTTGTCATTTAGATTTAGCAATGCTTTCTTAAAAAAACACCCAAAGCACAAGAAGCAAAGGGAAAATTGGATGATCTAGACACCATCAGAATTAATACCTAACTTACAAGTGGGAGATCTGAATAGACAGCTCTTCAAACAAGCTGCACACATGGCCAGTCACTACACACCGTTAGCCACGGTGAGATACGAACCAAAAGCACAAGCTACCACTTCATACTTCTACACACAGACCACACATGCTCGTAAAGATGTGGAAAAACTGCAGCCTTCAAACACTGCTGGTGGGACCTGGAGCTGCCACCATGGAAACCGGCTGGTCGCTCCCCAGAAGGTTACATCAAGAACACACATGACCTCACAATTCCACTCCAGCACAAGAAGTGAAAACACAACTACACAAAAGCTTGTACACGACTGAGAAAGATGGTCAGAAGGTAGAAGAATCTATCAGCTTACAAAACGGTACACAGAGTGTGGAATATTCATCCAATGGATCATGATCTATGATAAAGAGAAGTCCTTATACAAGCATAAACCACTACACTAAGCTACAGAAGCCGGACACAAGGAACCTTGCACATCACTCACACAGATAGATGCTAACAAGAGCAGTCTGCAGAGGCAGTTTTCAGTGCTAGGAGGGCTGAAAGGCGATGGCTAAGGGTACAGAGCTTCTTCTAGGCAATGAAGGAACTTGAAGACTGCACACACGGTGCTGGGTGTTGGGCATGCTCTTCTTTGGGGGTGCACTCTATGTGTCTTTTATTTTCACTACACTGCCCAAGCTGGTTATTTTCCAACTTTTGATCCTCCTGCCTTTACCTCTTGAGTACTGTGGTTACAGGCAGGAGCCTGGCTTATGGCTGCATCCTGTCTGTCTGACTGTATTTTGGTTTTTCAAGACAAGGTTTCTCTGTGTAGCACTGGCTGTCCTGAAACTCCCCCTGTAGACCAAGTTGGCCTCAAACTCAGAGATCCACCTGCCTCTGTCTCCTGAGTGCTGGGATTAAAGGCCTGTGCCACCACTGCCCAGCCAAGAACTGTATCTTAAAACTAAATATTTATGAAGGAGGAAGGAAGAGAGGGAGGGGAGACAGACAGACAGAACTGAGGAAACCCAGAAAGCAGGGTCCTATATTTTGACCTTGCACAAAAATCAACAGAAAAAGCAGTTCTACTGAGTTCTACAGAGTTAGTAATCTGAATTAGCCTTTCTGTAAAACCTATGTAATTAAATTAAAAATATTTATATAAATATTATGGTCTGGTCTCCACCAAGTCATCAAAACAGACAAATGAGAAGCTGGACATAGTTGTACATGCCTTTAATTCCAGAACTTGGGAGGCTGAACCAAGTGAATGTCTGTGACTTTGAGGCCAACCTGGTCTATCTACATAGCTAGTTCATGGCTAACCAGGACTATGAGGAGCAGATCACCTCTGACATATAAATATACCAGAAAGTCACAACTCCAAAACATCACAACTGGGAATGTCCTACTTCATGATTGAAAAACAAAAGGAGAATTGGAGGTAAAGGAATTGAAAAATGAAGAACTGGAAGAAAACCAAGAGAGAGTTACATTGTCTTAAGAGGTTGAGAAGGCAGAGGGAGAAAAAGGATTCCAGGGCACTGAGGATGGTGGCACACATACATCACCAGCCCTAGCACTTGGGAGGCTCAGGAAAAAGGAGCATGAATTTGAGGCCAGATAGGGCTATGTATTGAAAGCATGTGAGGCCAGCTTGAGCTACAGGGACCTCATCTCAATAATAATAATAATAATAATAATAATAATAATAATAATAATAATGACACTGGAGCCGGGCTAGCAGTTTAGGAACAGCATGCTTAGTGGTAGGGATTCCAACCTTGTAGTTCCCATTCGACAGACACTCTCAAGCATCTTTGTGATTGGTCTCTATGCAGAGTAAGGCTGAAGTCACAAAATGGCTACCCAGATCATACCCATTACCTGGAGAGGCTATCGAGAGCCTGGATGAAGTGGTCTGTCCCTGAGCCATCCTTCTCGGGACTCTCCATTAGAGACATGGTGGCAAAGACAACATCACTGGCCAGGAATTTATGCTTGAACCCAAACTGAATGCTGAAAGTCTGTACACGCATGTCCTTCATCCTGTCCAGGGAGGAAGCGATGTACTTATTTATCACTCTCAACTTGTACACAAGCTCATATGCCCAGACCAGATTAAAAGATACCCTAAGATATTCACAGGTCCTGAAGAATACTCACTGTGACCATCGCTTAGAGGATGAGGGAGGCCAAAACACCCACACATGCAGGCCCTGAAGCCAAGTGCCCTGACCTTGGCTGCTTAAGCAATGGACACTACATAGCCAGTGTATCTGTCTACATCATAGTACCAGAATTTAAAGACCCTAAACATGCCAGGTGTGGTGACACATACCTTTAATCCTAGTACTCTGGAAGCAGAGGCAGGCAGACTTTCTATGAGTTCAAGGCCTGGTCTACAAGGGCTATATAGTGAATTCTACTATATCCAGGATCCTGTCTCAAACAAAACAAAACAAAACAGCCCTAAATGTAAGGAAAGTGTATTTTATATATTTTTATTATTTTCATGAACTTACTGTGTGAATGCATGTGTCTATGTGTACATGTGTCCAAAGAGGCCAGAAAAGGGTATAGGATACTCTAGTGATGGAGTTAAAAGTAATTCTGGGGGCTGGTGAGATGGCTCAGCGGGTAAGAGCACCCGATTGCTCTTCCGAAGGTGATGAGTTCAGATCCCAGCAACCACATGGTGGCTCACAACCATCCTTAACGAGATCTGGCTCCCTCTTCTGGAGTGTCTGAGGACAGCTACAGTGTACTTACATATAATAAAATAAAATAAATCTTAAAAATAAAAAATAAAATTAAATAATAAAGGTAATTCTGGGCCACTAGACATGGAGCTGTAGCTGGGGTGGGGTGGGGTCTGTCCTCTGGAAGGGCAGTATGCACTTTTCTTTTTAAATTAATTATTTTATTTTTATTTTATGTGCATTGGTGCTTTGCCTGCATGTACATTTGTGTGAGAGTCAGATGCCCTGGAACTGGAGTCATAGACAGTTGTGAGCTGCCATGTAGATTGAACCTCTAGAAGAGCAGTCAGTGCTCCTAACTGCTGAGCTACCTTTCCAGCCCAAGAAAGTGCTTTTTTTTTCTTATTTTTCGAGACAGGGTTTCCCTGTGTCCTAGAACTCACTCTGTAGCCCAGGCTGGCCTTGAACTCACAGAGATCCATCTGCCTTTGCTTCACGAGTACTGGGATTAAAGGCATGTGCCATCACTGCCCAGCAAGAAAGTGATTTGTAATCCAAAGAAAACTCAACATTTCATTACGCTAGGTTTGACGCAATCCCAGTAGTCTATACGTCTTTGGGGCCAACTCTTATTCTTGCATCAGTGCAGGTGGATAGTTAAAGGGGAAGCTGTTTCTAAAAAGTAGTCCATGATGGACATGGTGGACGACACCTTTAATTCCCAGCAGAGGCCAGCCTGGGCTAGACTGAGGTTCCAGGATGGCCAGGATTACACAGAAACCCTGTCTTGAAAAAAGGAAAACAAAAACAAAAACATAATCCAGAAAAGCATTTACCCAAATTTATTTGCAGATTCTTCAATCATTTCTCGCAGATTCTCCTTCAAGGAAACGTCCATGGACTGAAATTTCTGCTTTACTTGCTTCAGGGGAAGCCTGGAGGGAGCAAGCTGTATGAATGAGACAAGGCACTGACAGCAGGGAAGAGGCCTGCCATGGGGTCCCTGCTCATGCCCACCAGGGGCATCTTGACAGGTGCACTCAGACCATATTCTAGGCCACGGAGGGACTGTCCTTTACACCCAAGGAAGTCATATCGGAGTGGGGGTGCTTTGTGCCAGCAGGGTGAAGACAGGGTAGGAGGCTTCAGGCAAGGCAGTCACTTACCCCATGTCTGCAAGGAACTCCTGGAGTCGTTTCTGTCCATGCACAGACCAGAGCTTAAACCTGGCTGCTGTGTAGCTGGTGTTGTACAAGCTTTCATGGAGGGACCAGTGCTGATACAGTACCAGGCAGAGGCTAGGTCCAAGGTCAAGGAACACATGTGGTGCCCACTGCCTACTACCTACCTGGAGCTGGGTGGCCTACAACCTTGGGTTGGTATGGACCCACCCAGAATTACTAGTGGACATCCCTATTTGTGGGACTCTCTTTTGTTCGGGCCTGCTTGGGGACAGTAGACCTCAGAGCTCTGACTCATGCAGGGAGCAGCTGAAGTTAAACCATTTTCTCCCTTTGACAGACCAAGATGCATATATCCCCTTGAGTCCATAGTCCCATCTCAGGCCTCTCCACCAGGGTCAGATAGACTCTGCAGTCCTGCTGATGCCTTGCCACCGCTCCACTGGACACTTGGTGCTTTTTGTCCCCATCAGTGCCTCTCCTTCCCAACTCCTAGGGCCCAGGGACTGCAGCCTACTTTGCTTCAGCGCTCAGCAGTCTCCGGCATGACTCAGACATCGTCTGTGGCCAGAAAATAGACCACAATCACAGTGGTCACTGGAGGACATGGGGGCTCTATCACCATAGTAACGGAACAGAAAGCATCTGCTGAGCAACATGCTAACATCCACGAGTACTGCCTAAGCCCCAAGGTGCTGAGCTGCAAAGATACTCATACTCGAAGGAGATCCGGGTGCAGTCTACAGAGAGCATGTTCTCCTCAGCCTCATTTCGGTGGTTATGACGGGACACATGACGCTGCAGGATGCCAACATCAGTCACGTACTTCATTCTGGAAGAAAGCATGGTGGGCTGAACCAGCTCCCTCCCCAGCTGTTCCTGAAGGAGGGTTGAGGAAGCTTGTTTAGGTATAAAGCTAGAGACAGAACTGGGCAGGGTGCTCTCCACGCCCCATCTTTAGGTACTGAGATACCTTCGGAGAGCAGCACTAAGGAGGCTGGCCAAGTGTCTAGCCCACACAGTCAATTAGACCCTGGAACAATAATCCACATACAGAGTCCAGTCTAGCAGACATATTGCCAGCAAGTGCAGATAGGGTAGGCAGGTCCTGTTCCAGGTCTCAATGGGCCACCAAGTGGTCTCCCCTGAAGCCAAGAGCAGGATATGTTCCCCATGTTACATGTACTGCCATTTCTAGATTCTATGTCACCTACATGCCTGCCCTATGCCATCTTTCTAAACAATAAATTTATTTTTTTAAATTGTTTGTATCCATGTGTGGGTGGGTGCCTGGAGATCAGAAGGTATCAGAACCCTTGTACCTGGACTTATAGGAGGTTGTAAGCCTTTCAACACTGGTGCTGAGCTGAGAACTGAACTCAAGTCCTCCATAAGAGCACAGGCGCTCTTGCTTCTAAACCATCTCACCCACACCCCCATCCATCCAGAGAAGGGACTGAGGCCCAGCAAGGCTAGAGGTTGGCTCAATATGGCGACCTGGGTAACACAAGTCTGACCAGACCTTGAGTTTTGAGTTTTTAAACTTCTGACCATGCAGAGGGCCTAATACATCGTGGGGCCTTCTGCAGACCGCACAAGGACTGAGATGAAAAGTGGAAGGCAGTGAGTAGGGACCCTCCCGTGGGCTCAGGCCTGGCCTCTTCATTCTCTTACAAGTCCTACTTGATAACCACAAGAGGCTGGACTGCGTCCCAGTCCCAAGGGAGACAATGAGAGTCTGTGCCTCTTTCCCAGTTCAGAGTCCACAAAAGGGGAGCCTGCCACACTCACAGAGGATCTGACTCTGCTCCTTACCAACCTTCTTGTAAGTCTCCTGTTTTGTGATCAAACTCATCCTCCCTGACAGGAGCACTAGGCCTTCTCCTTCCTTCCTTCCTTCCTTCCTTCCTTCCTTCCTCCCTCCCTCCCTCCCTCCCTCCCTCCCTCCCTCCCTCCCTCCCTCCTTCCTTCCTTCCTTCCTTCCTTCCTTCCTTCCTTCCTTCCTTCCCTACATGCATCCATCTCTCCCCCTAACCTCCAGTGTACATAGGCTACATCTTAGTACCTGTCTCTACGCCACAGCTGCTGCTGCTGACTGGACTTCTCAGGCTGTAAGGAGGCCAAGCTAGGCTATAAGCAAAGGCAGAGCCTAGTCCTAAGGCCAAGAACCCAGGCAAGAAGAGCCACCCCTTCTCCTTCTCCATAAGACTTCTCATCGATACTGCTTCCCATGTCCTTGTGCTGTCTTGGGGGCTGCCACATGCACAGAGCTACCTTCAAACGGAGGCCATCACTTACTGAGTGATCTTGTCATGCACCCACTGGTCTGTCAGTCCAACAATGGCCCACCTGGAAGGAAAGCAGATGATGGGGTAAAGCTACAAGGTGCCTGCACTTGGTAAATATGTGTCATGGAGCCAAGTGACTTGTTGGACAGTCCAGGGTGTCTTGTTAGCATGGCCCCAAAACTCACTGCCCAGCCACCAATTTTTGAATGTTATCTTGGGCTTCTTTTCTACTGTAATTTTGAAATGTTGACATTTGCGCCTTCCATCTTTAAAAAAAGGGGAAATCTTAGGGAAAGTTTTCCCTGAGATACTGGAAGAAACTCAAGGTCAGTCTTCCAGTTCTAGGTCAAAGTTTGGGTAGACATAAACTATTCTTGGGTCAGAGAGAAGCCACCAATGTAAACAAGTGACCTAAAGGGCTCATCACAAGTTAGACAAGAAAGCATAAGGGAATCCATCCAGTAAAAAGGTATCCTATTAAAGGTACACTGCACACACCCAGGACCAGGCCTCCGCAATTCCTGTTAAGACTGGTTGCTATTGGATCTAGAAGGAAACCAATTTAGCTTGAATACCAAAGCAACTAAGTATTTAGCACTAACCAACCTGGCTGGGAGCAGCTGTTTGGCAAGTGACCAGTCAGGAATAAGTATAGGCATAGCATAGGAATAAGAGCTGCGAGTGGGTGGGGCCAAAAGATGGGCATCTTTACACCTGGACAATGGCAGGGCAAAGTCCTAACCTGTCCTGATTCTCTGCAGCCCAATGTAACTATCACTGTGGTGATCAGACCTGAAGGACCTTGGTATACTGCTTGCAGAGAAAACAAGGACCACAAGCAAGGGGCCAAGGAGGCAGAGCCAGGCCAGAATTACATGCTTCTCATTTATAAAGACCAGATCCTGTTTCAAAATCAATCAAGTTGACAGTAACTGGGAGGCTCACTGGTCTGTGTGCTCAAGGCCCTGGTTACAGTCTGGCAGGGAAATTACAGAAAGGGACAATTCTGAGTTGGATTGTACCAGTGCCAGGACTGCAAGAATGCCTACCAAGGTCGATTTCACTCAAACCTGCACTTACTGTACTTGCTGGGCATAAGGCTAAGTAAGCATCAAGGGTGCAGAAACAGGTGCTGACCTGGAGTCCCACTGTCCTCAACGACCGCCCCCCACCCAGACTCATACTTAACCCTTGGAAGACTAGGCTTATAAGTCATCCCAGAGAGGGGCTGCACCTAACATTCCTCATGGAAGCACTGTCCATGTGACAGTGACCTTAGCTGGTGGCAGGACTCCCAACATGGTTTAGCAGGATTTCCAGGCTTATGTGTGTGTGTGTGTGCTACATACCACAGCATGTCATTCAGGTCCTTGGACATCATCCAAGCCAGGTCAAACATCACCATGGCCGACTGCAAGGAAGACAAAAAAGCCTGAAGCCAAAAGCAACTGAGTTCACAGAAGGGGCCAGCTCCAAGCCAAGGAGCCCAGTGAAGCCCTGCAGATCAGGGTATTCAGGCTACTTTCAGCATGTGAGAAAAAAAAGTCTCCATCAGAGTGAGGGAAAGATGACAGAGAAATTCCACTGACCCCAAACATCAGTCTCTGCTCTCTAATGCCATCTGTATCTTTGTTTTTAATCATGTAGCAAATGAAGAATGGAAACAAAGTGCCACCCAGTGGGAAGCCCAGGCATAGCACTGTGTAAGGAAGGCTGTACATCTCAGGCGATGCTCAAGGCGATTATGAAAACAGGTCAGGAGGCCCTGTGGCCTGACTGTCCACCCTGCATTCACATTCTTCCTGCATGGAGGCAGCCTCAGATCATCCCTAAGGAAGCCAGATGAGGAAGGGCTCTGGTTCTGGTCACCTGGATAGAGTGGGAGGGGTTTCTGGACTCCCTGTCAAGTCCAACAGGGCTGTTCAAGGATAGAAGACATAAGCAACCTGAATGGAGGGTCTGAGTTTGGTAAGAGACTGTGAAGACAGTGGATGTCTGACCAGCAGACTCAGCATGAGATGCAGGTTTCCTCCAGGGAGAAAAATTTCAAGGGATCTGGAGAACGTCAGGTATCATTTCTGAGAAAGCATTAGTTCCTTCCCTATCCACTGCAAGGGTTGAGCAGAGAGCCAAAGGATGGTAAACCTTCGATTATAAATGAGACATAGGAAATGCAATGCCAAGAGTCCAAGATCTAAGGGACAAAGCTGAAGACTAACTACAGTGCTTTTACTGAAACAAATTTGATTTGTACATCACTTTTGCATTATCATAAGGTAAACAATCAGACAAAAATCCTACATTAAATTAATGTGTTAAGAACTGTAAAACTTCTACAGCTACTGAAAGCCCTAAATTCTGGTCAATGCTAACAGAGTCATGTGCTACTGTAACCTCATAGTTTAATCTTCTTGCACAGAGATTAATATTTATTTATTTATTTAATGTCTTGTTATGTAGCCCTAGCTACTCACTAGGTAGACCAGTCAGGCCTTGAACTCAGAGATCTTCCAGCTTCTGATTGATGGGGAAGGCCCCGCCCATTGTGGGTGGTGCCATCTCTGGTCTAATAGTCCTGGGCTTTATAAGAAAGCAGGCTGAACAAACCAGGAGGAGGAAGCCAGTAAGCAGCATTCCTCCACATCCTCTGCATCAGCCCCAGCCTACAGGTTCCTGCCCTGTTTTGAGGTTTTTACCCTGACTTCACTCAGTGATGGATTATTACCTGGAAGTGGAAGCTGAAAATAAACCCTTTCCTCCCCATGATGCTTTCTTTGGTCATAGTGTTTCATCACAGTATTAGTAATCCCAACCAAAACAGCCACCACACCCAGCTTAATCAGTCTTTTTAAAGATTTGGTTTATTTTATGTGTTAACGCTTTGCCTGAATGTGTCTGTGCACCATGTATGTGTCTGGTACCTACAGAGGTCAGAGGAAGGAGCAGATACTCTGGACCTGAATCCATGGACCGCTTATGAGCTGGGATGTAGGTGCTGGGAAACAAATCTGCCTTCTCTGAGCTGCTCTTAACTGCCATCTTCACAGCTCCATTACTTGGTAATTTTGATGATGAACAAAAGGATAGCTGCTACATAGCCTGAGGGGGCTACCCTAACAACGGCCTCTGAAAGGAGTATATAGGTGCCCTTGACCTAAGATGGGTATACCTAACACCGCAGAAACAAGACAAGACAAGTAGCATTCAATACATCTAACTTGCCCAACATTCAAGCTTAGCTGCACTGAGGAGCATGCTTGGTTTCTCTGGATTTCCTGGCTGACTAGATACCTTAGACCACTATGATTGTGAAGCAGACAGTAGTTCAGAGAAGCTCAAATGTGAAGCACATAGAACCTCTCTCTCTCTCTCTCTCTCTCTCTCTCTCTCTGAGACAGGATTTCTCTCTTTAGCCCTGGCTGTCAGGGAACTCACTCTATAGAACAGGCTGGCCTCATACTCAAGAGATCCTCCACCTCTGCCTTCCAGGTCCTGGGACTAAAGTTGTGTGTCACCATGCCTGGCTTACTTTATGAAATAAAGGTTAGCTTGATTCTAGAATTAAAAATAATTAGCAAGTGCTGGAAGGGAATAGCTCAGTAGTAAGTACTTTCCTAGTATATTTGAGTCCTAGGTTTGATCCTCAGTACTACAAAAATTGAAAGGCAAAAGGCATGAATTTGGGTTTTGTTTTTGTTTTTAAACAAGGGGGGAATGGCTTATTTTAGAATACAATTTCAGTCACCACCAATGCATGGGAACGAAAAGCTCATGTCAAGATGGCCAGGAAGAGCCTTTAATCCCAGCACTTGGGAGGCAGAGGCAGGCGGATTTCTGAGTTTGAGGCCAGCCTGGTCTACAAAGTGAGTTCCAGGACAACCAGGGCTATACAGAAAAACCCTGTCTTGAAAAACCAAAAAAAAAAAAAGAAAGAAAGAAAGAAAGAAAAAGATGGCCAGGAAGCAGAAAGAGTCCCATTATCATCTAAAATTTATCTTGGCAACAGTGTGTAAATATATTCCCAGCTATTTAGGAGGAGGCAGGAGGATCACTTGAAGCCAGAAGCTCAGGGCTAGGTAGGGCTATATACAAAGTCCTCTTCTCAGAAAATCGATTTCTATTGAGCAGGTATCACTTTTGTAATACCATAAAGTAAGAAAAGAAAACCACGAGGCAAACCAGAGCACACTGGGAGGCATCTATCCACTCAGTTTCCAGAGAAGTAGGGTGGACAGCGCAGAGAGGGTGCACCACCCACCCAAAGGCACCTCTCACAAGCACCAGAATTTTCTGGCTGTGAAACCTTTGCTCTCTCTTGTTCTAGGACACTGATTCCTGGAGTCAAAACTCCAGGTGTCAGATCTGTCCGTACTTACCGATGTCCCATAATATTCATACTGCTCGTAGTCAAAGAGGATGTCTTTCCTGTAACAACATAAAATGGTATCTTTAACTGAAAGCAGCAGGAGAAGAAAATAAACTTTTTGAAAAAGGCAAAACTTGAGTTTCAAAAGTTATTTTTTCACTTGTTGTCTCTAGCAGAATGTACACATACACCTTAGGCAGGCCTGGTCTCAGGATCTTGTTTCTGAGAAATTACCTCAAAGCAATTAAAAAGAACAAAGAAGACACACTATTATATACACAAAGTCATTAACTGTAGACTTATTTGCAATGGCAAAGTAAGTGAAGTGACCTATAGAGAAAAAGGCTAGATAATGTGGTATACACCTGTAATCCCAGTAGTCAGGAGACTGAGACTGGACGTTTGAATAGTTGGAGGACAGCCTGGGCTATACAGTAAGGCAATGTATTTTCTTTTCTTTTTTTCTTTTTTTTTTTTTTCCAAGACAGGGTTTCTCTGTGTAGCCCTGGCTGTCCTGGAACTCACTCTGTAGACCAGTCTGGCCTCGAACTCAGAAATCCGCCTGCCTCTACCTCCCGAGTGCTGGGATTAGGCAATGTATTTTCTAAATAAAAAGAATAATGGATGAATAAATGAATGAGTGAATGAATAAAACGGCTGAGGAGATGGCTTAGCTGATAAAAACATACTTACCATGTAAGTATGACAAACTGAGCTTGGATCCCCAGTGTCCATATAAAAAGCCAGATGCTGTGTGTACTGGGGTTAGGAGGGGGAGCACAGACAGGTGATGCTCAGCGCTCAAGGCCCAGCCAGTCTAGTCAAACTGGTGAGCTCCAGACTCAAGCGAGAGGCCTTGCCTCCAAAGAATAAAATGGAGAACAACCAAGAGAAACACTCCAGGCTGCCCACATGTACACGCCCACACCACCCTCAAAGAAATTGAAACATCCTTTAAAAAGAAATAGAAGGGGAGTAGAAATCTTTTTTTTTTTCAGTGTTATGGATTGAGCCCAGAGGGTAATATTCTTATACGGAAACATCATACTAGACTCCATTAATATGTACAGTTGATGTGTTAATAAAAAAACCCAAAGACTGAAACAAAATAAACAAATACTAAGCTGTTTCTGTGTCTGTTTTTTTTTTTCCTTGTTCCAGTCGGCCCCGCTCGCTCCGGTCGGTCCCACTTGCTCATAAGTACACTATAGCTGACTTCAGACGCACCAGAGGAGGGCGTCAGATCTCATTACGGGTGGTTGTAAGCCACCATGTGGTTGCTGGGATTTGAACTCATAACCTTCGGAAGAGCAGTTGGGTGCTCTTACCTGCTGAGCCATCTCACCAGCCCTTTTTTTTTTTTTTTTTTTAACATTTTTAAACACTTATTTACTTATATGAGTATGAATGTGTACCTGTGAGTTAGGGATGTTTGTGAGCCACCACATGGATGCTGAGAATCAAACCCAAGTCCTCTGCAAGAGCAACAAGTACTCTTAACCACTGAGCCAGCTCTCCAGCCCCTTCTTTAGATTTCTGAGTTAGGTAGGGTATGATTAGATGGGCTTAGCTAGCCTGGGTTTGGCAGAGAACCACCTTCCTCTGCCTTTCTGTGATTAAATGGGTATGACACCACACCTAGCTTTAAACACTAGGAAGTTTAAAAAAGACTATTCAGAAGTATAAAAATCTATAACCTGAGGATGGGCTCAGGTAGCAGATTGCTAGCTCAGGACCACATAAATTGGGTGTGGTAGCACACACCTATAATCTACAATCCCAGTAGAAGCTGGAGAACCAAAAGTTCAAGGTCATCCTTGGCTACACAGCAAGTTTGAGGCCAGCTTGGGCTACACAAGACCCTTGTCTCAAAAGCCAACAAACGAAAACCAAAAATTCAGAAGCATAAAAATTCAGAAGTATAAAACGTGATTACGGACAGAACTAGTGGTACACACTCACTCCTGCTCTCAGCACCTGGGAAGCCGCAGGAGTATCGTAAGTACAGATGAGCCTGCAACACACACTGAGACCTGCATCAACTAGTTTTCAGTAGAAAAATGTAAAATTAGATGTGTAGTTTGATAATGTAAAATATGCACAAATGGATAATTCAGAGAGAAATCCGGGATATTTTAGAAACGAATTCAAAGCGAAATGTAAACTCAGAACCGCTTGTTTTCGCTTATCCACTTTTACACTTCTAGAAATGGCCTGAAATTGTCTTTTTATAAGAGGTATAGTCTTTTTTCTCATGGTGGGCAAATCCTTCACCTGGGCCACAAAGGATGATAGCAAAGGTCCTTAGCAAGCACTCCTACTGTGCCTGGTTTCACACACACAGCTACCTGTGTATTTCAGGCTAGAATAACCATTTCAAAGCCCCTCTGCTTTTTTACACATGGAATAGTAGAAATTATGGATAACTCAGTTTCTGTCCATATTTCTTTCCATGAAAATTTTATACAATCACCAGGTATGTTATTTTATTTTTAAAAAGATTATAAATGAAAGTATCCATATTTGAAAAACAAATCTAGTAAAGGCCTCATTTCTAACAGAAAAGCCTGGATTTAGGAGACTGTTGGGCCTGTCCTGTAATTCTAGGAAGCCAAGGACAATTCATGGGGTGATTCAAGGCTGTCTTCAAAGCAATAGTCACATACTCTCTTCAGAGTGGCTGACCCTGACTCCTAAGGGAACATGGCATTCAGAAAGGGCTAGAGGTACGAGGCTAATGGACAGAGAGCCACTTCACCAGACTCACCTTCTGGCCTCCCACTCCCTGCGCTGCCTCCTCTTTCTGTTTCGCTCTGCTATTTCCTGAAATAGTGACAAACAAAAGAAAAATGTGGTTTAGTGAGGATGGCTCCCATGTGTTCATATGTTTGAATATACTTGGGTTCCCAGTTGGTGGAACTGTTTGGGAAGGATTAGGAGGTGTGGCCTTGTAGGAGGAGGTGTGTCCCTAGGCTTTGAGGTTTCTGAAGCCCACTCCATTCCCAGTAAGCTCTGTCTGCCTCCTGCTTACAGTTAAGGATGTAAGCTCTTAGCTATTGCTCCAGTGCCATGCCTGCCTGGTGTGGTGCTCCCTGCCACAATGGCCTCAAAAAGTTGGCAGACACCATCCAAATACAGAAGTGTATAGGCTTTCTTGGCATGTGCTCCACAGTACACTCAGCATCTGGCCACTCTGCCTATCCAGCATTCAAAGTCCATGTCTGCCACGTGTGCCAGCAATGATTCTAACTTCTTAGGTACAAAGGCATGGGTGCTGTGGTATTCTATACTCTATGACTACACTTCTTTCACGAAGATGGTGCTAAGATATTCCCAGTGTCTGCTGGACATATCTAAACTCTTATATACTATAGAAACTAAGTAGGACTGCAAATGGTGGGAACAAAGGCACAACAGAGATCTGTATATAGCCTTATTTCCTCTCTTGGCTCACCCAGAATTGAAATCCAAGAAGCTACCAATCTGGATAAGCCAACAGAAGGTGAACAAGGACCCCAACAAAAGCTGTGCTATCAGTCTGGCCAGAGCTACACAGTGAGACCTTGTCTCAAAAAGAACAAACAAACAAGCCCAAACCAAAAATCCCCTTTAAAAGCTAAAGGAAGCTCACAAAGAATAGGCTCAAACTTCTGAGCACTAAAGCAAATCAAAATGTAGCAATAACAAACAGGTAAGAACAAAACACAGCTACACTAGAGGAGCAGCCACCATCTACATGCTATCCTTTAGATAGCAGAAGCCCGTTTTTGGGCAGATCCCTTCTATTGATCAATTTCAGATCACATACACACACACACACACACACACACACACACACACACACACACACACATGCCTTCCCTAGAGTGCTTACATAGGACTGGCCAGGGGATCAGATACACCTGCTACCTTTCTGTAAACTAATGAGCAATACTGTGGGGAAAGTGGATGTTAAATGTTTCTCCATGACAGGTCTGCCCCTGCCTGCTCCCACTACCAGACAGGGTTTCTCTGTGTAGCCCTAGATGTCCTGGAATTAGATCTGTAGAACAAAGTGGCCTTGAACTCAGAGGTCTGCTTGCCTCTGCCTCCAGAGTGCTGGGATTAAAGGCATATGCTATCAGATGGTTTTTTTTTTAACATTTGCTAGCTATTCCTACATCGAACTAAACTGACCTAAATTTCATTTCCTTTGCCGGGATCCTCCTGTATAGATAAAAACACATCTCAAATAACTCCAGAAACCTGCTAGAGGCCACAAGGCTATGGGGTAGAAGGCAGAGTCTGTTCTTACACACATTAACTCTCCCACTTCCCACTGCTTGGTATGGCCAGCTGAGCGCAGGCCCAGAATGCCACAGCTGGCTTTCACACACCTGTCCTAACTCTGCTTCTTCCAGAATGCCTACCCGACGCACACTCACCTCTTCTAACCGTGTGCGCTTCTCTGAAGGCTCTGACCCATCACCATCACTGTCTGAGAGATCTTCATCCTCTGCTTCATCTCTAAAGATGTCATCGTAGGCAGGAACTTCAAGGTCATCCTCTTGTTTAATAAGCAATTTGATCTGTTATAAAACAAAACCAATCCAGCTTTTCTTCCCTCCTTGCCAGAAAGCCATTCATCATGTTGCTTCTGTAGAATCTTTCCCTTAACCAGATGCTCCCACGTTTTCTGTACACACGATAGCAGAGCCCTGCCAGCTCAGTACCATTCAGTAAGGTACTAGAGCTGCCCCACATGGCATTATTAAATTAAGAAACTATGCTCCGAAAAGCATTTATCATCTACTTTAAGTCTGGACAACATTTCTTTCTTTCTTTTTAAATTGGTTAATTTTTATTTTATGGGCATTGGTGTTTTGCCTGTGTGAGGGTGTCAGATCCCATGGAATTAGAGTTACAGACAGTTGGAAGCTGCCATGTGGGTACTGGAAATTGAGCCCAGGTCCACTGAGTCACCCCCCCCCCCATTTCTTTCTTATGCTATACATTAAAAATAAAAAGTCTACCAGCTGGCTTTTGATAAAGAATATGAATACATTGTTATGGTTGGATATTTTATATGGTTTATACCCCAAAAGGTCCACCACACCTAAAGCTTGCAGCCTATGTAGGGTATTGAGGGGGTAGAGCCATTAAGAAGTGGGGTCTGGCAAGTGTTAGGTCAGTCAGGGGTCTCTCAGAGGTGTGTCAGGTCTCTTGGGGGCGTAGTTTCCATGTGCAGTGTGGTTATAAAACTTCATCGGCTTGCTCTGATATTCCTGTCTCACCGTGGAAATTTCCTCACTATCCTATAGGCTCCTCCTATTGGGAAACCACTCACTACAGGGGTCTCACCAAGCAGAGCAGATGGCTGCACCATGCTCTTGAATATCCTGGACAGTAAGCTAAATATAACTTTTATCTATAAGGTACCCAGTCTCAGATAGTTTCTTATAGTGACACAAAATGGTTCAAGACAGATGTGAACCGCTAAGCCAATACACTTTTTATCTTTAATAGCAATTCCTGACTGGTATCTTTTAAAGAGGTTCCTTCTATAATAGCAATTCCTGACTGGTATCTTTTTAAGAGGTTCCTTCTATGAGGTTCTCAGAATCCGAAGCCTTGTGGAAAGAGACCATATCACAGAACGCTTAGACAGCTGGTCTGTGCTACATTTTGTATTTAATGATTTGAGGTTCAGAATAAGTATAGTCGAGCCATCTGAGGCTGAAACCTTCTGTCCACCCTCCAAATGATGCACATCCCACAAATGTATTGTGCGTATGCCCATGAGCTGGGAAAAAGGAGATTCTTGTACTGAAGATGCCCCCAGATGCAGAAGAGGGAAGCACACTCTTCAAAGATCTGTGCAATGCTATCACAGCATAAAAAGGTACAGACTGACTAAAGGGAGAGCACACATAAGGGCTGGGTACCTGAGTGTCATTGTACACATTCACAACGTTCACCGGCCTGTGAGTATCACACACAAAAAATATACTATCTTCATCAGGCTGAAGGATATCCAACAGGTCCACGTTGGCTCCACAGTTTATGAGGATGAAATAGGAGAACTGAAAAACAGGAGGAGGCACTGTAAAGGAGACACCCCACCTAGGAGGCTGCTCCTCCCCAGCACTGCCAGTCCCCGTGCTCCTCCGCTGAGAACTTTATGGCAAGGCCCAGGAGGAATGCTAAATGGCTTGAAAACTGCTCACAGTTGGCTTGGTTAGTGCCTTTCCATGATGACGCTGTAAAATAGGCTCTGGGGCTCTTCTTGCTTCCTGAAGAGCATGCCGAGGCTCTGCAAACTCAAGACTTGTACACAAATAGCTAATGAAGAACAGGAGCAGGGCAGGACTTCACACACACACCAGTCTCACTGGCTGTTGCTCAACGCCACCGTCCTCTGCAGCCTACCACATCACCAGCACTGTGTGGGTTAGGTTTGCAGTAAATCTTGGGGCAGCCTCATGTGGCCGCCTCAATATTAGATCCTTTATCAAACAATCACTATAGGCAAAATCTTTCCTTAGTAACACCAAATTGCCTGCCTATGGGCTCACACCTGTAATACAACACTTTGAAGGCCAAGGAAGGAGGATTGTCCTTGGCTAGCAAATAAGATCTTGTCTTACAATACTGGAAGAAAAACTCAACTGATATAAGTACTTCAAGTTATAAATAAACCTCTTCCAAGTCATCCTAGAAGTAGCCAGGTACTCCAAATACATTTTGCCATGCCCTACCCAACCCCTAAGGGGCCTTCAATAACCCATTTCTCATCTGGTCCCAGGTAGAGAGGTAAGGAGTCTTGGTTTTACCGTTTAATTCCAAAGTGAAAAAATGTGTTTGACAACTGGAATGCATTTTCTAGAGATAACATAAAGCAGTAGTGTATCCTAATAAAATAAGTGAGATTAGGACTGAAGCCCCAACCAAAGAGCAAGCATGAGCTGGATCTAGCCTGCAACCCCCCAATCCCCCTGTACACATATGTAGCAGATATGCAGCTTCAACTAAAGGGGGGCTGTGCTGACTGTTGCCTTTATGTGGATTCCATTTCCCTAACTGGGCTGCTTTGTCTGGCCTCAGTGGGAGATGATATGCCTAGTCCTGCAGTGACCAGATGTGCTGGGGGTGGGGGTGGGGGGAGACTGGGAGGAAGGAGGCTGATATGGGATATAAAATAGATAGATGGAAACGACAAGTGAGGTCAGAGTAGGCGCTGTCCACACTATACTGTTTTTATTTTTGAGACAGGATCTTGTTGTGTAGCCCAGGCTGGCCTCAGTCTTGCTATATGTAGTTCAAACCAGCCTCAAATTGGTGGTTCCTTGGCACACGTTGATTCTGCCACCATAACTTCAAGCCTAATGAAACTGATCCTTCAAAAACACACTTCTCCTACTTCAGAACTGGACAAATGCTAAGTATTAAGAGCCCGCCACTGAGTAGAGTGGCCTAGTTATTCTACAATTCATTAGTTCATACTTGCTCTTTATGTTCAAGAAATGCAGTTTCAAGTTCTTGCCACCCGGAAACCGGAACCAGTGTATACTGGACGTGGTCGCACTGAAACAGGGCCTAGAGAGAGAGAGAGAGAGAGAGAGATAGAGAGCACACTTGGTCAGAAACCCTCATTTAAGATAACTTAGCTGCAATCACCAGAAGCAAACAGACTAGTTGAGTTGAGACAAAGATCTCTGTGATATGCTGTTTGGTAAAAGATCAACAGGAGAAGCCAGGTGGCAAGGCTGTGAGCAAGTGTTCAATCTGAATCTGTACAGTGTGCCAAAGTAAAACATTAAGAGAAAAAAATGCCCTAATTTTAATTACAGAGGCTCTGAAAAAAATTCCTGACCCCAGCACATTGTAAAAAATCACACTATGAGCTGGGCGTGGTGGCGCACGCCTTTAATCCCAGCACTCAGGAGGCAGAGGCAGGCAGATTTCTGAGTTCGAGGCCAGCCTGGTCTACAGAGTGAGTTCCAGGACAGCCAGGGCTATACAGAGAAACCCTATCTCGAAAAACCAAAATAAAATAAAATAAATAAATAAAAAATAAAAATAAACCACATTATGGTCAAAGCCCAAACTAACAATCTTCTCTAATAGACTAGGGGCTCCTGTATTTCCTGCACTCCCTATTATAGCACTCCTGGCTGTCACATCTCCTCTCTCAAATTCCATCTTTGAGAGGTCATTTACAAATTCAAAGATTTCAGAAGGGAAACCATTTTCACTTGGGTTACCATATAAAACACTACTCACTTGTCTCATTGTTTGCACTATACTTCTCTCTAGCTCCAGTATAGGCCAGAGAGGATCCTTTGGCTTCCTCACCTCCTGCCTGCTCCTTCAGGTCCCTCCCCTTCTGTGCCCCACCCCCTGCTGGGACCGACCCTGACCGGTCACCTCTCCCTCCTGTCCTATCTTCTTAAGGTATTCGAAGCTCACCTGAAGGATCTTGCAAGCACACAAGGCATCCACGTCCGAGGCCACAAAGAGAAGGACCCTCTGTAAAAGGAAACGCGGACAGATGAGTTGAACGCAGGGACGCCAAACTCTGTGGTAACTCCCTGACCTCCGGCCCATCCACGGACACTCGCCCTCTTCTCCCCAGCTCCCAGATAAGGTTTGGATCAGGATCGTGGGATGGGAGTCACCTGGTTGTGGACCGTCTCGTAGAACTCCTTGCGGAAATCGGTCACGAACATAGCCACAGCGGCCGGATACCTAGAGCTGGCGCTGAGAGACGGACAGCCCCGGAGGTCGTCAAGACTCCCGCCAAATCACAGCTCTTCTGATTGGTCCACGCCAGCAGCCAATAGTTCTTAGCCTTTCCTCTTTTCTGATTGGGTCCTACTGGGGACAGCCAATAATGCTCTGCGATTCGCAGCTGGATAAGACCCGCCCGTCCCTCAAAATGAAGCATCATCTTTACTCAGGCTGCGAACCTTGTTGCTCGTGTTGACGCTAACTTCCAGTTACCTAAAACTACCTATGCTTGGCGGACATCTTTACTTCGGGAAGGAATGTCTACTCTCTGATCCTGGGATACTTAGAAAACAATATACTCTTAGACATCAAGTAAATTCAGTCACACAATATTTGAAGGCGGCAACTACGTTTCCAATACACTGTTCGTCGAATTAGAGTGAGCTATAGATTACTTCCGCCTGAATCCATGATGGCGGGGTCAACGTCGGAAACTCTAGTTGCATTCTGGGTATTGTAGTCCGTAATGAGAACGGCTCCTGAAGGGAGTACTATCTAGACATTATAAATAATCGCTATCCTGTGGAATCAGTTATCAAGTGTTTTAATGTTTACTTTAAGTAATATTCAAACCTCAGGCCTTCCCATGACTTTCTGTTTTTTTCCGCCGCTAACTTCAGGCCTCTGTACCCCACCCCCTGCGGTGTTCCGTCACTTCCGGCGAACCTCTCGCGGTTTCTGGGTTTCAGAGCGGTGGCCTCGACTGCAAAGAGGGAGCTGTGGGCTTTTATTGTAAGGTTCAGGAAAAGAAGCGGCGTCACCAAACGTTGTCAGTCATGGTGAGTTGGCCGGGGATCGCGAACCGGGTGATGCCAGAGCTGCCACTGGAGCTTGGCAGGGAGGGCCTGGACCTGGTGGCGGAGGTGCCGAGTCACCGGGGCCTGCGTCGGGCCCCTCCACTGTCCCGAGAGCTTCTGTCCCAAATGGGATCCATAATTACGAGCAGCCTCTTTTCTTCTTAGCTTGTCCGAGTCATGACTCGAATACCTTTCGGCGGGACAGCAGCCCCTGAGAGTAGAAAGGAACCTGCTACTTTATGTCGATAGTTCTCAAAAGTGCTCGACACGCAACAAGTTTCCATTATCACGAAGTTAACTGGAGAGTTCTTGGGGAGTGGCGCGAGGGAGGAGAATCCGAAGGACATTAAGCTCAGCCAAAGTTCCCTGACCTTTTATTTAGGAGAGATCATGTCTTAGGGTGTATGTCACGTTGTGTTCATCACGTTGTGACAACGACAAAATATTTGGGGCGCTTTTTTTTTCTATCAACGTATACTTATTTAATTCATGCATTCCCCATGGAACATAAGTAGCTATTATACTAACCGGTAGAACTAAAGCTTAGCGAGGTGGTACTCAGGAAAGTGAGGCTCAGAGGTTGGAAGTCAAGCCTATCTGGCTGCAGTGATGTCTCAGCACTCCTGTGTATAGTGTTGACTCTTTGCCATTTGTTTGTTTAAAAACAAGAAGTGGTTATTAAATTTTTATCGTGAGTGTCTTGTCTAAGTTCACTTACATAACCAGCACTGAGTGTTTGATGTGTTAGGCATCAAAGCTTTAAAGGAAGTAACATGGATGGTAGAAGCTCATGTTCATCAGTGGCTGAGTTGGAAGGATACTGTTACGGGTGTTGCATACTTCATGTATGTTGTTTATGTTCCAGAGAGAAGCAGTAGGTTAGATGGATGGCGTAGGGGAAGACATTTTGATGAGCACACCCCAACCCCATCACTCAAAAAAGGGTTTTGTGGGTTATGCACCTAAGACTGAGTCACACAGGTCTGGTGCTTAAAGAAAAAGATAAAAGAGTGAAAACTTGTGTGCTAGTAACTGAAGAACAGTTTATTGGTGGGGGATGTTGTTGTGCACGTGGGCTTGAGAATAGAGAGAGGCCTTCGTGCGTCTGCGAATGTGAAGGTCAGCAGACTGTCTTGGAGGTAGTTCTTCGTGTCTTGACTTTGCTGGCTGGTATGAGAAAATACTTGATATGCAGTGTGCAGGTCTGTTCTGTGCTGTTAGCACCTGGAGAAGCACTAACTCTGACCCCTGCCAAAGCAAGGGAGGCTTGCTGATGAAGAGAAAGGATTGTAACTGAAAGCCAGATGGAGGAGTATATACATGGGCATCTGCTTTTCACCACCTGCAATGCTCTTTTGGGTTTCTTGCACAGTTGACACTGAAGACATGTAGGTCTTTAATGAGGGTCTCCTCCTGAACACGTGGTTAACATCCATTCTCGGGTGCGCTCTGTCCCAACACCTGTTTCTTGTCTTTAAAACTCCCAGACATAGGTATTTTATTGTTATCTTCCTTGTCTTTCATATCAAGTTCACCAGGGCAGAAGTGATATCTGCCTTCAGTACCCAAACATTACTAAAGTGATGTCCCCTAAAGCCCAGATTAGAGCCACACAAATGGTAGGCACTCAGGAAAAGAGGTGGCTTCTAAGTTAAGGATGGTGGGGAAGGGACTCCAGGTGGCGTTACAAGTCCAGAGACAGGAACATTAGGTTAGGAGATGGTGGATGGTCAGTAATGAGTCTCTGTGAAGTGTATGTAAGGCCCAGCCTTGATCTTGAGAATAGGGAATAGTAGCAGAAAGGTGGGAGGGGAAGGTCTGGTTTTATATTTAGTAAAGTTGCACTGTCTATAGATAATGGAAACTGGACCTGAGGGATGAGTTTGGGAGGCACAAGAAGGATTTGAGGTTCACTGTGCCGTCGAGGCCGTCAAAAGAACATTCTGGTTAGTTGGTTCTTTGACCACATTTATATGCACTGATGACTTGCTATGTTAGTGCTTGGCCTAAAGAAACATACCTTTGAGGTAGATATAGTACACATTTGTGTACATTTGTTATGTGGGAGGCGAAGTCAAGGTCACTGGAATTCAGGACTTGATGACCAGCCTCTTTTTTGTTTTTTTTTTTTTTAACAGTGCCTTTGTTTTAATAATAATACCATTTCTTTCTTTCTTCTAGTTTTCTTTCAACATGTTTGACCACCCGATTCCCCGGGTCTTCCAGAACCGCTTCTCCACGCAGTACCGCTGCTTCTCTGTGTCCATGCTAGCAGGGCCTAATGACAGGTCAGATGTGGAGAAAGGAGGGAAGAGTATGTGCCTGTTTTTATTTTGAATAGTAACCTTTCCTGCCCTAAACTCTATGAACCCTGTAGCCTTCTATAGCCCTTAGTTTGCATGTGGGCACCCGACACTATCATTATAGTAAAAATGTCACTGTCCTAAGGCATGGGTGGTGGGAGTAGGGTGCTAATTATGTTTGTTGACTAAGTACCATTCAGAGCACAAAAGTAAATTACTTCAAGTAAGATTCTTTATGGAAAGTCATTATGAAATTCTGGCTACCCCCAAACCACTGTTTAAAGCTTTTAAAAGATGCATCAGAAAGTATACATCTTGCCTTTGTTCTACCCTTTTGTTTTTATTTACTTAATATTCCTGAAATATTCTTTTCACAGTAATTATGCCACCCTCAGCCCTCGATCAACTCAGTAAGTACTTTTTATATAAGTACGGGAAGCCAGGAATGGGCATGGGCTTTTTGTTTTACTCAGATTCCAGGTAACATTTGTCAGGATGTGGTTAGAATCCTCTTTGGAGGGTGTGCTGGCCTAGAAGGACCAGGGGCAAGTACCTTAGATGAGGTAAAGTTTGGTTGTGCTTTCCACTGCAAGGGCACTGTAAGCATCCACTCAGTAAAGGGTACTCTTTTTTGTTTCTTCTCACCCCGGCCCCTTCCCCAGTGCCTGGCTTGTCTCAAGAACGTGTCTAGAAGCAGCCCTTTGCATAGTGCTTGAGTAGTTCATACTGTGGTGTGGGCTCACTAGGTTCTCCTAAAGGAAAAAAAAAAAAAGATTGTTCTACAAGAGGACTACATGACACAGATCTAAACCTGAGCTTTTCACTTCCAGTGTGACACTGTATCCTGAGTATGTCAAAGGCTGAGCTGCCACGTTCTCTTCCTGTGCCAGATAAAGCCTTGTGAGAAAAGCCCCAGGCTTGCTTTCTCAGATTATGAACAGCCCTAATTGTGGACACACTCTTTGCTTTGGAAACTTGAAGATGTTCCCCTACTGAATTCATCCTGTGGGGCCTGGTTATGGAGATGTAGTGGGGACTTGCAGAGAGTAGATGCTACTTTGCTGTGTTTGGGCTTTGAACTTTGCACTTCTCGGCTACTGGCTTGGCTTCTCTGGATCTTGGTATCTTCATTAACCAGGGACACCATCAGCACCATTCATTGGAGCTGTGGTGAGAGTTCTAGTTATAAGTGGGGAGTTGACCTATAACCAGCTCTAGGTGGGACCGTGTCCAGTGGAGGCTTCTCCTTAGGCGGCAGGTAGAATAGAACCATGGGGTTCACAGTAGGTTGCCATTACAAAGACAGGATGGATCCTTGGTCTTGCTTTTGGGGTGAGCTGACCAAGGAGCCCAGGTGTGTCCCTTAGCAAAGTGTCCAGGAAGATACTTTGGAACTGAATCAGTGGGATATAGACCAGGTTAGAGCAACATTCAGACCTTTCTTTGCTTTTGCTGTACTAAGGATTCAGGCATGCTAGTTGAATGCTTATTCACTGAGTTAGACCCCCAGCCCTTTAAAGCCCTTTTTCTTCCTTCAGTCTGGGTCTCACCCAACGTAACTAGGATGACCTCAAACTTAAAATCTTCCTACCTTGACTTTCTGAGTTACAGGTGTGGGCTACCATGCTCAGCTGTTGAGGCTTCTTAAGTGGTGGAAGAAACCCATAATAACCAAGGGGGTCTTGATTTGTGAGATACAGGTTATTGCTCAGGCTGTTGGAATTAAGTGTCTCAGAGGACTGGGGAGCTGGAAGTCAGTGGCTGAAGGGTGCTGGAGTTTCCTTTAATTTCCTCTGCCTCAGCTCTTTGGTGGAGCCTGGTCTGCAGCACCCAGACTGGGTCAACTTGTAGCTTCCATGGTTGGAGCTATTTTAGTGACAAAGAGCCTAAGCCTAGCTCCTTGGTCCTGGGCCACTTGTCTCAGTCACCCTTGTCCTAGCAAGAGTACCTCCATTCTACAGTGAGACAGTTTTCTAGGCTGCTTTGGAGCTTCCCACCCAAGCTCTTCCCTGATTGACTTTATTCAACATTTACAGAGAAGCCAGAAGTCTTCTTTGCCTCCTGATGCTAAGTGAACTTTTCTTGCCAGATGTGGTGTCAGGCCTCTGAGGTAGAGGCCATTTAGGGCTATGGAGTGAGTCTTGGTGTGTGTGCTTAACCTGACGAGCTGCAGTCTGCTGACAAGTGGCGGAATTCTGACTTTGGCAGACTAAGTCTGGATTCCAGCACCACCACTCCTGAGCATGATCAGTTAGGGCATGTTACTTTATCCACATGCCTCAGTTTCTCCAATAAATTAAAAAGGGACGGATGATAGTGCCTTCCTCATTGTTCTGGGAAGATTAAACAGTTGCCCAGGACATGGCAAACACCACTGAGAACCTCTCAGAGCCATCCTATTGCCCTGGTCTCCTGGCTTTTTCTGGTTCCATGTGGCCAGGCCCTCCTCTCTCTGCCCTTGTGCCTTTGAGTCAGCATTCCACTAGTCCTGTTGCTGGCTCCTGCCCTCTGTGCAGCCATTAACTCACAGACCACTGGAATTCAGAGACATGCCATGTTGTGGCCTTCTGAGCTAGGGCTGCCCACTGGCCTGATACTTGTCTCTGTTCCATGTGTTCTCATAGTGTCTCCCTTCCTGATTTATTCTCACACCTGACCCCAGGCATCTTGCCTAATTTCTTGAACTGTTCTTCTCATCCATTCCTTTGCTTAGCTGTCCCCCTTCCTGGATTGTGTGTCTGGTAGCTGACCTGGAAAGCTGTGTCTTTAGGGGCTGGGAAGTCTATTCCCCGGTCCTTCTCCCTTTCCACCCCTTTGCTTCCCATGGTGCCTGCAGTGTGTACTGGTTTACAATCTCACCTATCTACATAAAAAACCTTTAAAGGAACAGATTTTTTTTTTTTTTTGTGGCACATGGTTGACACTTCAGTTATTGATGAATAAATGAACATGTTACTTTTAAGAATCATGATTTCAGAAAATCATGTTTATGCTGGTGCTATATGACTAAGTCTGCAAGCTCCTCTAGGGCCCCATGGTGTGTTGTTGCAGTGATACCCCTCTGACTAGAGCAGTAGGGGAATGTGGGAGTAGGCTCTGAAGTTTAGGGGACAAGGCCACAGGAAGGCATTGGGTGGACAGGGTTTCCTTCACAGGAACTGGTGGTAGGTGTGGTACTTGCTTGTGAGTTATAACATCTTTGCTCTTAGGCCGGCTCAACATCACCTATCCTATGCTGTTTAAATTGACCAATAAGAATTCAGATCGGATGACACACTGTGGTGTACTGGAGTTTGTTGCTGATGAAGGCATCTGTTACCTCCCCCACTGGGTGAGTGGAGCTGTGAAGGTCTGTCCCTTGGGAACCTCATAAGCAGAGACACCCCTTTTCCATGTGTGTGCATGCCTGAGAGTCCTTTCAAGTAGGAGAGCCCAGTAAGAGGAAGACATCTTCAGCAGGATGTTGTGCCATGTAAAGTCATGCTTAGCTGTGCAGACACAGGTCGGGCTGGTGTCAAGGGTGTCATTGCAGAGCTGGGTGCCTCATCAAGGGCTCCTCAGAAGGGCTGGCAGGACACTAACATGGCGGGGAGGGTGCTGCGGTGGCAAGCATTCTGTAGTGTGGTTTGCAGACTGTAGCACCCTTGCCTCCCTTCTCTCTCTCCTTTCAGCCCTAGCCCAGTTAACAAGCTCAGCTTTAGGAAGCCTTCACCGGGAAGCCTGTACCCTGGTCTTTGTTCTGTAATGGTGTCAGGTGTCCTGAAAGGCCCTGGGCAGGCTGTGGATGGGGCTGAGGACACAGATGTACTTTGTCTGCTATTCTTGGAGGCCCCACTGCCGCCAGAACAATGTTCTTAAGCTCGGTCCCCACCTGCTTGCTCTATCACAGTGACCAGCACATTTCAAAGGAGTAGCTTTTCCTTCTTACATGTGATTCAAGTGCTGAAGATCGTTTCTTTCTTGTCATTGCCACCCCTTCCAGCTGGGCCCCAAGGTGCTTGATGAGCCATGGCCATGTCCTCCCCATCAGGAGTCCTGCTTGGACTTGCACCTCCTATTTCTAGGCTTTTCTGTGTTGCCTGTCTCCTTGCCCTGACTTGCTGTGGGACTTTTTGCTAAAGCTGAGATCATGACACTTATACTCATCACTTACTGTCCTGTGTCTACCCCTGCACAAGGCAGCATCTTGTTGTAGCAGCAGGCCTGGCCACTGGAGCTGCACTGGATGGTGAAGTGTAGGGCAGTGGCTCTTTCAGCACATCTCTTCCTGCAGAGGCCCTGTGGCTCACCTATTGAGATGAAGTATGAGGTAGACAACACTGAGCTCTGAAAATTCTCCCTTTAAGTCCCTGGTGTGCAGTTAATAGCTACAGATGCTTTGACATCTTTAGCCTGGGAAGCTATTTGCATTTCTTTCTCTGAGATGCATGTGGGGATGTGAGATTGTTTTCCCAGCCTTTTTGGGCTGGCTTTCCAGCTCAAGGCATGAGCAGGCATTGCCTACTGTCGCCCAGCTTCTATTTCAGGTGACAAGGGGCATGTACACAGATTATCTCACTTGGCTGCTCAGTGGGCTTCACCCAGCCCAAGCTGCCAAGTTTCAGGGAGAACCAGGCTGCAGCAAGGGCTAGCCTGCTGCTGGAACCTCTTCTGTTGACTCATGCCTATTGGAGTGCCGTCAGGCCTGGGCCTCCATGCTGTCTGCATCAGAGTGCCCAGGAGAGAGTGCACTTTCAGGTCCTCTTGCTTCCTTGGTGTCCTCAAGTAGTTTCAGAAGTCTGTTCCCCAGGGCTAGCTCTGGCCTTTCCCTGCTTTGTACTGTCTGTGGTTATGTCCTGCTTCTGTCTGGGGAAGCTCTAGGCTTCACTCAGGTCTGCAACCGTCTTTGTGTTCTATGTGTGCCAGAGCCTCAGGCCACAGTTACCTTCCTCCTAACTGACCACTTTATACTGCTTTGATCTGTACCAGGCTGGTATTTACCCTTGGGAAGCTTGTACTTAGGGTCATAGAGTCCTCACTTGTCAAAACCTTAGCAGTCTGTTGTGGCATTTGGAGGAGTGCTATCTTCCATTTTTGTCATTCCCAGCCTTTTAACACAGTGTGCTGGATGGAGCCTCTGTAGTCTGTGGCTGCCCCATTCTTCAGATGAGCGCCTTCCTACTTGCACCATAGCCCTCTGTCCTTGCTTCTTTGTAATGTTCTCAAAGGGATTTGCATCCCTAAGGACATGCTTGCTTGGGGTAGCCTAGCATGGGAGGGGCTAGCATTGGGCCCCTGTCTTAGTAAGGGTTTTACTGTGTGAACAGACACTATGAACAAGGCAACTCTTGTAAGGACACATTTAATTAGGGCTGGATTACAGGTTCAGAGAGGTTCAGTCCATTATCATCAAGGTGGGAACATGGCAGCATCTAGGGAGGCATGGTGCAGGCAGAGCTGAGAGTTCTACATCTTTGTCTGAAGGCTGCTAGCAGAATAATGGCTTCCAGGCAGCTAGGATGATGGTCTTAAAGCCCACACCCACAGTGACACACCTACTCCAACGGGGCCACACCTTCTAATAGTGCCATTCCCTGGGCCAGGCATATACAAACCATCACAGACCCCAAAATATAAAAGGGGGTAGAGAGGTGTTAGGGAAGGTCAATGGAAATTCACTCTTCAGTTCTTTCTACTTATACATCTATGTATTCAACTTATTTTTAAAAAGATAAAATTATCAAAAATCCATTCTGAGACCTGTAACCTATCCCTCTTTCCTGACCCATGGCTCTCTGCCTCTGGTACTACAGTGGCCTGGTTTCCTACATGCTAGATTTTTATAGCCTTTGTTCATCTCTTTCTGTTCCTATCCTCAGTCATTATCTGTCTTACTGGGTAGTTAATCAGTGCATGTGTATTAATGTTTTTATCATCCTTAGTAGCAGATGTGTCTGGGGCATTCCATGACTAGCTTTTCCTTGTGTGATCTTTCTATTGTAAGTGTGGTCTTGATTGCTTCAGGGCCATGAAAACTGCCTGTGGGGCAGTTTTGGAGCTGGCAGGTAGGCAGGGAACATTTTGTACTGGAGGCTGGAAACTGGTGGCCTGTCAGGTGGCCTTGGCAGACAGGTCACAGTGCAGCCTCAGTTGAATCCCTTACTTGCTCTGCTTTCCATATGCATTGGTTTTCAGTTTCTATGGCATAGCTCCATGGCACTACTCATTTGCTTGTTCCAAGTCTCCATCCTGGGCCCTTCTACCCAAATAAGACTTAGACCCCCTCATTGTACTAACTGGCAGGTGTTAACCATGTAGGCTTGTTGATTTTCAGGAGTTTCATGCTGATTTCTTGTCTTCAGATGATGCAGAATTTGCTGTTGGAGGAAGGGGGCCTGGTTCAGGTGGAAAGTGTCAACCTCCAAGTGGCGACCTACTCTAAGTTCCAGCCTCAGAGCCCAGACTTCCTGGACATCACCAACCCTAAAGCAGTGTATCCTTTCGACATAAGAGTTCCTCTGTAAAGGAGGGGTTCCTGCTCGTCCCTGAACATCATGGGGAACCACACATCTGTTTCTGATTGAAGTCATGATTGCTAGTAACATCATTTGGCTAGAACGTCCTTTTGGTCGTGACCAAGCAAGTCAGGGCTCTTTGGCCTTCGCCAGGCACTTGCAGACACTTGTTAGACTCCAGAGCAGAGCCTTCTTTTAGTTTTGTGGCTACCTAGCACAAAGACTGAACTACGCAGTCTACCCAGCAGAAAGGCATCCTGGCCCGCTTTGTGCTCAGACTTAGGCCCATTCAAAGTAAGACAGTAAAGGTTTGCTGAGTACACTTTCTGTTTTTTAGCAAGGGGGAAGGAAAAGGTCTACGTTTTTGTTCTAATGATTTTTTTTCTTTTATGTTCACCTCTCAGGTTAAGCTGGGTATGTGTATTTATAAATGTGACCTTGTGAGTGAGGGACATCCTTTGTGTCAAGATGTACATAGTAAGACTTTGTCTGAAGAAAAACAAAACAGAAATCTCAAACAGCAACATGGACAAGTAGACCATTTGAAAGCAAACACACAGACAGAACCCACTTTTCCACTTTTACTTCTCTTGCCCCTGTCACCTCTCTCCACTCACTGTCAGAAGCAGGCTGCTGTGCCAAGGGTCAAATCCTGGATGCCAGTGAGCCTGCTGCTGTCTGGGTCCTAGACAAAGGGTCATGTTGGATACTTGTCCCCATTGTGTAGACAGTGATAGAGGTGTCCTGTCCTGCGGGCAGGGGACACCTGTGGGAAGAGCTACTTAATTTGTCATCAGAATGAACTACAATGTTTTGCTGTCAGTGTAGGATGGGTGTTGTCTTCACCCTCACCTTTTAGGATCTTTGTGGTTTCCTATATTATAATGTAGAGTTATGAGATTGCTTCCAGGAGCTTTTAAAAAGATTTTTAAAAGAATCTTATGGGTATGTCTGTGTGGATGTTTGTGCATACAGGTACTCAAGGAGGCCAGAAAAGGCCATTAGATTCCCTAGGGCTTATGTTATAGGTGGTTGTGAACCATTTAATGTGGATGCTGGGAACGAAATGTTGATCCTCTGAAAGAGTGGTACACACTCTTAACCATTGGGCCATCTCTGTGGCCTGTTTTATCTTTTACATTAAGTGTATGTGTGTGGATATGTGCTTGTGAGTCTAGGTGGCTTTGGTGGCCAAAAGAGTGTATCAGATACCCTAGTTACAGGTGATTGTAATCTGTCATTGTGGGTGCTGGGAACTAATCTTGGGTCTTCATCAAGAGCTGTACTCACTCTTATCAGCTGAGCTATGTCTCCTGGGAGGCCTTTTCTCTTTGTTATCATGGGGAAAAGTGTATCCCTTTGGTTAACTGTTGTTCCTAGGTTTGACTGATAAGGTGAAGGCAGGCTCAGTATATGTAATGTTGAGATTTTATTTTCAGCTTGACTGTTAGAATCACATAGTAGACATATGTAGGCTTGTTTGTGAGTATTTTTTAAAAAGATGTACTTGAGTGTGGGAAGCCCAATCATGTGATCCAGGTCCCGGGCTGACTAAAGGGACAAGGTGGGGAAACCATTCGAGAGCTTTCGTTCCCTTTTCTCAGCTTTGTTTGTTTGTTTGTTTTTTGGGTTTTTTGTTTATTTGTTTGTTTGTTTGTTTTTTCAAGACAGGGTTTCTCTGTGTAGCCCTGGCTGTCCTCGAACTCAGAAATCTGCCTGCCTCTGCCTCCCGAGTGCTGGGACTAAAGGCGTGCGCCACTACGCCCGGTTTTTTCTCAGCTTTTTGATCTACCCCTGTGCGAATAGACACCCACCACCGCAAGCCTTTCCTGCCTGTTTGCAGTTTTAGGTCACAGTGAACCCAAATAAATCCTTCCTAATGTTGCTTTTGGTTGAGTATTTTGTTTCAGAGATGAGAAAAGAAAGAAAGAAAGACAGAGTAGAGCAGAGACGTGTGGAGCACCATAGCATTTGCCAGGGCCTGCCAAAGTAATTCTAGGAGCCAGTCCCACTCATCTGAGGTCAGCTCTTCCATCTCTTCAATGGAAGAGTGTTCCTTCTAGAGTCACTGGAAGTATTAACCCATTGTGCAATTGAAGGCATGCAGCTTGTTCTGTTACCTTGACAGCATGTATGCAGATTAGAAAATGCGTTGAGAAACTTCGCCTGTCTGACAACTGGAGATGTGATTGCTATCAACTACAATGAGAAGGTAGGTGAGCCTGGCTACCTTACCTGTTAAAGAATGTTCTGCTGCTGTGCCTGTTTACCAGAGAGAGGGAAATGACAGAGCTAAGAAATGATTCCATCTAAGTGTTTTGGTGATGCAAAGTGTTCATTGGGGTGAATTACGGGAGCATGGGTGAGCCAGGATGTGACTTAGAGAAGCTGCTGTCCAAGTTATGGGCAGGGGTAGCCTCCTGAGCCTGGTGACTTTCTTCTGGTCTTGGTGAGCACCAGGAGTGCCTGTGGTACATGTATACATGCTGGCAAAATGTTCAGAAAAAAATCCATCTTTCCTCTTCCCCTTCCCCTTCCTTTTTTCTGTCTCTGTCTCTGTCTCTGTCTCTCTCTCTCTCTTTTATGTGTTAAAAATACCTTTGCTGAACCAGGCATGGTGGCACACTCCTTTAATCCCAGCACTTGGGAGGCAGAGGCAAGTAGATTTCTGAGATCGAGGCCAGCCTGGTCTACAGAGTGAGTACCAGGACAGCCAGGGCTATACAGACAAACTCTGTCTCAAAGAAACCAGAAAAAAAAAAAAAAAAACAACCTTTGCTGGCTGACCCTGGTGGTACATGTTAGTAATCTTACCACCTAGGAGATGGTTGTGGGTTCAAGGTTTCATGAGAGTCCCCACACCCTCCACAAGAGAATGTTTGAATCCACAATGAAGAGTCACAGTCATTGTCCATTCTAGTATTAAATGGGGTGTTCTGAAAATGGCTTTTATCACCTAATCGCTGCCTGCTGTTTGGTTTTTAATTTTCCCGGGTTCACATTTAAAGCCCTAATTCACTCAGTATTGATAGTTATATATAATGTCTGTATTGTGATCACTGGGTCATCTCCCTAGCCTTTCATGGTGGTTAATTTGATTACTATTTGATGGGATTTAGAAACAATACAATCAAGATCCTTCCCAGCATGGCAAGGGCCTTGGCTTAGATAAAAGGACAGAAAAGCCTTTGGTGGGAGAGGAGAGTAGGAACTTGCTTTGTAGTCCAGACCAACCTTGACTTACAACCGTGCTGCCTTAGGTCATCAGCTGTTGCTTTACCTTACCAGGGAGCCTCTGCCATTTCATTTTATTATTTGCTTCTGGGATGCTGGGGATTGAACCTACATCCTTGCAAATACTGTACAAATGCTTTACAGCCAAGCTGTAGAGCTGATGAGGTTCAGGTAGACACTGGTCCTGTGAGCCTGGTGATCTGAGTTTGATCCTGGAGCCCACAGGTAGGAGGAGTGAACCAACCTCTGACCTCCATGTGGACACTGTTACAGATGCATGTTGGTATTATAGGTGTCAGTGTGTGAAACAATTGAGCTCTATATAACCTTAGCCCAACTTCTTTTCTTGTCTCTTTTTTTCTGTCTTTTTCTTTTCCCCCCCTCCCCTCTTCCTTCTCCCCCTCCCCCCTCCCATCTCCTACCCCACCCTGCTCTCAAATTTAAGCAATACAATTCATTTATCATTTTGGGAGGATAGACTTAGCATTATTGGTGTGAGCATTCTTACTCTTGTCTCCTTAAACACCTAGCTAATTCTTTTCTTAGAATAAACTAGATTGTGATTTTAGATACTAGAATTTATTTAGAATGTATAATAATATTAGAATATTAGATTTTAGGTGTTGACTAAATTAGATATGAATAACTAGACCAGAATAGTCTTGCAGTAGGGTGCTAATTAGCTTGTGGAATTAGACCAACATGTGGGGACAAGTCCCTTTTGATCTGACTGACTCAGCATTGTCAGTGCTGGAAGGTTTGATGCTGCTGTGATGCTTGCCCGGGTTGCCAGCTCCTACTACTTCATTTTCCTGTTCCTTTTGCAGATCTATGAGCTGCGGGTAATGGAGACCAAACCTGACAAGGCTGTATCCATTATTGAATGTGACATGAATGTGAGTGACTTTCCACTGTAAGTGAGGTCAGAACCCATGAGTGTGTCACACAAGAGGAAAAGGAGGAAAATGCTGCCAGAATAGGAGGAGGTGACCATTCACCTAGTATTCCCTCCTAGGGAATAGAAGTGGCAGTTGACTGTACTTAAAGTGGTTGGATCCACAGTCACCTCAGGCCTGTCAAAGAGTGAATGTTACAGTATTAAGAGCTAAGTGGAAACAAATTATTGACAGGACTCCTGGTTGTCAAGGGGGAAAAAAAAGGATGCACTGTCTCCTGTCTCCTTTCATTTACATTGATATCTAAGGTTTCAGACTTTAGAAAGGGAAGAGAGATTAATGGTTGCCAGGAACATGTGGGTTGTTGTAGTACTATTAGTACCTTCCCTGGGGTAATGGGTACACACACTTCCATGGTGATATGGTTATATTTAACTATAGGCACACACACACACACACAGAGAGAGAGAGAGAGAGAGAGAGAGAGAGAGAGAGAGAGAGAGCGCTCCCAACAATAGCTGTGTGTCTATAATGTGTTCATGTCATTGCAGTGATGTTGAGCAGTGTAAAGCACTATTGTTGGGACAACTGGACTCTGAAGCTGTTGTATCAGTTAGTTAAGGAGGCAGAGTGGCTGCGTCTCAGAAGTTAACCTTTATTTTCAAAACACAGGTGGATTTTGATGCTCCCTTGGGATACAAAGAACCAGAAAGACCAGTGCAGCGTGAGGAATCAATAGTGAGTCATTTCCTTGAGCTCCTCCTGATAGTTTTTGTACCTGTGCTTCTTTTGTTTGTTTGTTGTTGTTGGGTTTTTTTTTTTTTTTTTTTTTTTTTTTTTGAGACAGGGTTTCTCTGTGTAGCCCTGGCTGTCCTGGAACTCACTCTGTAGACCAGGCTGGCCTCAAACTCAGAAATCCACCTGCCTCTGCCTCCTGAGTGCTGGGATTAAAGCCACCACCGCCCGGCTCTTGTTTGTTTTAATTACATTTAAACATGTTGTGTGTGGGTTGGAGGTGTGTGTGCCATGCATGGGTGTGGAGGTCAGAGGACAACTTTTGGGAGTTGGTGCTCTTTCCACCATTGGATACCAAGGATTGCACTCAGTTCTTCAGGCTTGGTAGCAAGTATTTTTACCTGGTGAGCTGACTTGCTGGTCTGTTGATCTATTTTGTGTGTGTGGACTCTGCAGGGGCTAGCTGGGCCATGGTCCTTGCTCCTAGGAGGAGGCTTGCCTCCTGTGAGGATAGTGTATTCTAGCTGATGGAGACGGGCAGCTGTGGGAACGAGACCCCGAGGAAAGCTGACCACCATTCTAAGAAGCTCATGTCCTGTGTCCTGTTTCTTTTTTTCCCCCCATTAGGAGGGAGAAGCTGACCACAGTGGCTATACTGGAGAGGTGGGCTTCCGTGTGAGTACCAGGCACTGCGTGTCTCTCTGCATCCTGATGCCAGCAACTATTCTCAGTGATGATTTGAGCATTAACAAGACGTGAGCTCTGGGTACCCAAATGAGCAGACAAATCAGGCACTCGCTCAATTACCTTTTTTTTAAAACAGATTTAGATCCATTTTTTTAAAAAAAAGATTCATTCATTTATATAAGTACACTGTAGCTGTCTTCAGACACACTGGAAGAGGGCATTGGATCCCATTACAGATGGTTGTGAGCCACCATGTGGTTACTGGGAATTGAACTCAGCACCTCTGGAAGAGCAGCCAGTGCTCTTAACTGCTGAGCCATCTCTCCAGCCTTCAAACCTTTTAATATGTACTTTCTCTTGGAACCTTGACAACCCTGAAAGACTTCCAACTTCTATTGATCCTTTCAAAACTTATGGCTATCATAGGACTTGGGTATGGTCTCTAGGTGTGTGTGGGGTGTCTACTAAAAGGTCAAATTAGTATAATAAATACAACACTTCCCTTAGGCTTAACCGCTGTTAGCACTTTTGCTTTATCTCTGAAAACACACCCTGCTTTTATTTGCCTACACTATTTGAAGGTAAGTAGCATGTTTGCTAACCAGGCTCCCTGGTGAGCAGGCAGAAGTGGCTCCTGTGCAGGTGTTGGGAAGCAGAAGAGGAAGTTTGACTAGCGATGTGGGGAGGAGGGGCCTGGGAAGTATTTGCAGCAGAGGTCAGCTATCACTGCTGCTGAGCTTTCTGCAGTCCCTGGAGGGGCCGGTCGAGGTATCTTGGCTGTCAGCACTCAAGAGGATCTGGCAGTGCACCAGCTCCCTCCTCTTCTGGGGTCTCTACACAGAGGTACATGGTTGCTCACTCTTGAGGTTGAGCATGCACCCTCTTGACTTCCTTGTCTAGGCCTTCTCTGGTTCTGGGAATAGACTGGATGGAAAGAAAAAAGGGGTTGAGCCCAATCCCTCCCCAATCAAGCCTGGAGACATCAAAAGGTAGGTCTGTCCTAGTCTGCCCCATGAGTATTTGCCATTTTCTAAGAAAGGTTTGACACATGGGCTTTGTGTCAAAGCACAGGACACAGGGGAGCCTCATTCCAGTGTTGGAGAAAAACCAGCAGCTACTGAGTAGGCTCAGGCTCTCACTCGCTCTCTGACACTGGGAGAGCACGATGGTATCTATCCAGGGAGGCACAGTGAACTCTCGCTCTCTGACACTGGGAGAGCACGATGGTGTCTATCCAGGGATGCACAGTGAACTCTCGCTCTCTGACACTGGGAGAGCACGATGGTGTCTATCCAGGGATGCACAGTGAACTCTCACTCTGACACTGGGAGAGCACGATGTGTCTATCCAGGGAGGCACAGTGAACTCTCACTCTCTGACACTGGGAGAGCACGATGGTGTCTATCCAGGGAGGCACAGTGAACTCTCACTCTCTGACACTGGGAGAGCACGATGGTGTCTATCCAGGGAGGCACAGTGAACTCTCACTCTCTGACACTGGGAGAGCACGATGTGTCTATCCAGGGAGGCACAGTGAACTCTCGCTCTCTGACACTGGGAGAGCACGATGGTGTCTATCCAGGGATGCACAGTGAACTCTCACTCTCTGACACTGGGAGAGCACGATGGTATCTATCCAGGGATGCACAGTGAACTCTCTTTTGGTGGCTACCTGGTAGGACTGGGGATGTGTTAGTTGTCACTGTATGTGTGACCAGGAAGAGAGCAGGAGAGAGGGTACACTGGAGCACTTTCAGAAGAAGTCTAAGGCTAGGCCAGTACCACAGTTCCTATCCTAACACCAGTGTTTTTACTCTGTGTTCCCTCCTAGCAGTACAGAGAGGGCAAAGCAGTGTATACCAGACAGTTACCGAGAAGGCACTGCTGTCTTTTCCTACCTTCCTCTTGATCGTCAGAAGCAAATCTTAGTCCTCCTTGGAACTAACCTTTCTCCTTGTCTGTAATTTTCACAGAGGAATTCCTAATTACGAATTTAAGCTTGGTAAGATCACTTTCATCAGAAATTCACGTCCATTGGTCAAAAAGGTTGAAGAGGTAAGTTAATTTCATTGGTCATAGGATTTACTTACTAGTGATGACTAGTATTTCTACCATTCAAAATACGGTGCTTCTGTGCTATTTAGGCCCCTTCTTGTGGCCTTGCTGTTCCTTTTTCTTTTTTAAGATTTATTTATTATATTAATTTATTTATTATATATAAGTACACTGTAGCTGGCATCAGACTTCGTTATGGATGGTTGTGAGCCACCATGTGGTTGCTGGGATTTGAACTCGGGACCTTCGGAAGAGCAGTCGGCACTCTTAACCACTGAGCCATCTCGACAGCCCGGCCTTGCTGTTCCTAATGGGCTGATTACTCTGTAGAACCATTACAGGTCTGTTGACTAAGGCCTGGCAATACAGGGGTCAAGAACGGACTCTAGGTTCTGCCACAAAAAAATCTGGAGCCCCAGGTGGGTTTCATCTTCTTTTTGCTTACTGTTTGTTTCAGAATGAGAAGTTGAACCCAGGACCCGAGCTTAACTATACTCTTACTTATCACTGTTCTTTCTAACCTAGAACTAGAACTTATCATTTCTATACAGTGACTCCTGAGTAAGTGGTATGGCTGTAAGATAGGGACAGTATGACTAAGAGTCCTGCAAAGGTGAATGCTTTGAATGGGTCCAGCTGACTCTGGTTGGACATGATACCTGGGAATAGGTGCATATGCTCATAGGAAACCAAATTGACCAAAATCAAGACATTGAGAGTTAATATGAACACAGTCATGAAGGTTCAGGCCTCTGCTACAGCCCTGATACCACTCAACAGTGGTGACTAGCATGATACTGGCTCTGGAGCCAAGTCAGGTGCCAGGTACCTCTGTGTGCTTCTTAAGCAATATCTCATTGCTGAGATACACCTGTGAGCTTCATGCTGTGATTGCATTTGTACAGATGCATGGGTACAGAGCCAGAGCCCTTGACCACCTCACACATGCTATGCTCTCCACTTAGAAAGTGACCTTCACAAACACATCAGGACAGCAGGCTTCTATGACCAGCATGTTCCTGTCATCAGGCATGGAGGTGGGGAGAGCTGCCTTAGAAGCAGAAGGCATTACTTGGGAACTTAGTCCAAGGTGTTAGGCATTAGTTATAAGTGTCTCAACCTGCTGCAGACTGCATTCTGCACAGCAGCTGTGTCTGGAATGCAGCCACCCAAGTGTGGATCACTCTTAGCTGGGCATGGTGCACAACTGTAATCTCAGTGATTGGGAGGTTGAAGCAAGAGGATCCAGGAACTCAGAGTCAGGCTTTGCTAAATGAGACCTATCTTAAAAGAAGACAAGAGAGGAAGAAAAGAAGGAAAGAAGGAAAGAAGGAAAGAAGGAAGGAAGGAAGGAAGGAAGGAAGGAAGGAAGGAAGGAAGGAAGGAAGGAAGATCCCCTTGAGGGGTCTCAATAGGACAGAGATCAGCTGTGCTGTGAGACTGTAAGCTGGGCTGCTGGGTCATTGCCAGACATTCTTGGCTATTGAACTTGTCCGCTCTAGTATTCTGGTTGGCCTGAGACAAAGACTAGGGTGCTCTCAGGCCCAACTGCAATCTCTTCCCGCCTTTAAAGTCCCTTAAGCTGACACAGTGTTGTAAGTTTTCCAGGCTTGGAGTAGATATCAGTAGACCTCTAACATCTCCATGAAATCTCCCTACATCCTTTATCAGATATAGTTCAGTTTTCATCGTGCTTATACTCCAGTGTGATTTATAGACAGGAGAATAGGCTGGCAGGCTCAACAGGATCTGTTTTATCCACAAATATTTAAGTATATGAAATTAAAAGCATAGCTTTACTCTTATCTTCAAAGCCACTAAAGTTTTGGTGAAAAGTAATGGGATAATAAGTTTAGAAGAGGAGGCAAGTTCAGCAAGGATTTGACGAAAGGACAAGCAGAACCTGCTTTTAATTAGCCATAGACAGCTACAGTCTAAGCCTGGCCTGGGAAAAGCCAAGAGGCAGTTTGGTGTAGACCCCAGAACTCTCAGAAGGCACCTTTGGAAATGAGAGGTAGAGACAGAATACCCATTACAATGTGTTTAGAGCCTCAGCACCTTTCCCACTCTATACTGGACCATCTATAACACTAGATAATAAAGTCTGTTGTAGCCTTTGGTAATTGGCTGCCATTTGACCTCAGACAGTAGCAGCCAGGCTTGCTTATTGCTCTTGAAGATCAGAGCTTATGCAAGAAAGAAGGCCTAAATATACTGTTAAACAGCAGGATTTCTAAGGAGTGTTCCCTTCCAGTAAAGATACAGAAAACTCATAGGTCTGAGCTAGAGGTGAAGCTCAGTGCTAGATAGAGTACTTGGTCGGCCTGATGTTCATCCCTAGCACTAAGGTGAAATGAGATGAAAGAATATGTGCTGAGCCAGGTGTGGTGGCGCACGTCTTTAATCCCAGCACTTGGGAGGCAGAGGCAGGCGGGATTTCTGAGTTTGAGGACAGCCTGGTCTACAAAGTGAGTTCCAGGACAGCCAGGGCTCTACAGAGAAACCCTGTCTCGAAAAACGAAAAAAAAAAAAAAAAAAAAAAAAAAAAAAAAAAAAAAAAAAAAAAAAAAAAAAAAAAAAAAAAAAAAAAAAAAAAAAAAAAAAAAAAAAAAAAAAAAGAATATGTGCAAGTACTGCAGATTGTGAAAAGCCAGGCTAGAAAGACTTCATTACAAAAACAAATTAATGAATGGATGGATGGAAGGAAGGGAAAAGAATTGAGCAAGTAACTTCTCTAAATTGAAGGCCATTAGGTAGCAGATTAGATAGTGCTACTGAGTTCAAACAATGAATAAAAATAGGTCTAGGTTGAGGCAGGAAAAAGATCTAGAAAGGACAGAGAGGTCTTACTATAGTTAGAGACATCATCTTTTTTTTTTTTTTTTTTTTGGTTTTTTGAGACAGGGTTTCTCTGTGTAGCCCTGGCTGTCCTGTAACTCACTTTGTAGACCAAGCTGGCCTACAACTCAGAAATCCACCTGCCTCTGCCTCCCGAGTGCTGGGATTGAAGGCTAAAGGCGTGTGCCACCACGCCCAGCTGAGACATCATCTTTTAGTGAAGTAATTTTATGGCAGTTTCTGCAACATCCTTTTTCATTTAGCTCCTGAGTAACATCACAAAGACATCAAAATTTATTAACAAGCTACAAACCTAATCTGGGAAGGTTCTGAGACTAGTACAACCTGGTTCGGCTATTAATAACCAGAAAAATGCCCTATTATTTGCCAGCTGAGTCTTGCTTTGTTTCATGTGTATTCTCAATTCAAGCTTGTTTTGGTCATGTGCTCATGGTCTATCCTGTCTCATGGTCCCTCCATCCTTCCCTGCCTTTTTCCTTCTCCTTGTGGTCTTTACCTAATATCCTATACTTCATCTCAAGGCCCACTTTTCTCTCTCTCCTGCCCAGTCACAGGCTCTAGCCTTTTATTGTTCAATCAGAGATTACTGGGGAGCATTCTTTACAGCACATTAGTCAATACAACGTCCACGTCCAGACTACAACCTGATCTTGGGGCACAGAACTCAGCATCTGAATACACAGCACACAAGACCAACCTCAACAATCTTTGCATGCACACACAGGAATTGGGTAGTAAAACAGTGTCTCAAAATCTGATAAGGTCCTAAAAAGATGGTTCAGTGGTTAAGAGCATGTGTTCTTGGAGAGGACTTGGGTTTATTTCCCAACACCCACGTGATGGTTTACAGCCACTCCTAACTCCAGTTCTGTAGAGGCAGCTGGGAAGGAGATAAGAGAAGGTGAAGGGTGAGAACAATCTATGTGCTACATTCATATATAAACTTACAACACATTTGGTTTAAGGTTTTCATGGGAAGCCAAGCATGGTAGGTAGCACGTTGTAACTCTAACACTTGGGAGGCTACAGCAGGATTGTGAGTTTGAAGCCAGCCGCCTCAGGCTGCTTAAGATGATTCTTTCAACAAAGTAAGACAACAATTCTAAGTGATTGCCCTGTGTGTGCAGGTGCCCTGGCAGCCTGGAAGAGGGAGTCAAATCAATCCCTTGGAGTTGGAGGCAATTGTGAGCTGCCCGGCATGGGTGCTGGAAACTGAGCCTGGGTCCTCTGAAAGAGCAGCCCCCACTTTTAACCCCTGAGGCATATCTCTTCAGCCCCTCCAGGGCATTCCTTATTATGACTAATGAAGTGGGGAAGTAGATGGATGTCACACAAGTCCATGAAATAAAGTGATTATTGTAAGCTTTGAGGAGTTTCTGAAAATAATATCCTATTTTCATTCCTAGGATGAAGCTGGAGGCAGATTTGTTGCTTTCTCTGGAGAAGGACAGTCACTGCGTAAGAAGGGAAGAAAGCCCTAAGTCTAAAACTGTTGGCTGACTGGAAAATAAAAGAACAGATTGCACCTGCTTACAGTTACTGGCTCTGACAAGTTCAGAGATGCTCTGTTATTTATGGTTTGTTTAGAGTTACCTGAGAACTATCAAGCTTGTCCTGGATGCCAAGCAGCAGAACTTGGAGGTTGTTTGCTTGATCTGGGGGAGAGAGCGCTCGGGTCCTATAGCTGGCGGCCTCTTCCACTCCCTAGCTTTGTTCCAGGGCCCTCCCAGAGCCTCAGCAGAGCAGCTCCCTGATTCCTGACTCACTCTTCCCCATGTCTGTACATGGGGCAGTGTCTAGCCCACCGTGGCTACTCAGGCCAGCACTTGAGTACCTGACAAAGATGGCCTCTGCCTTTATTTACAGTGACTCAGAAGGGATCTCATCCAGATGAATGCACTCTCATTTTGATCTGCTCGCTCTCAGTGAATTCCATGATGAAGCCAGATGTGAAAGGCAGAATGAATACATGCTTGAGTTGTGTGCCCCCGTTACATTTATTACCCAAGGCTCTGATAGTTTGTCTGTTTTTCAAGTGCTAGGATTGAACCAGAACCTCGAGAGTATGAAGCATGCCATCCACTCTGCCACTGAGGCTCACCCATGCCCCATTTTCTTACTGTTTATTGTCCTCAGATCTGCACTTTGTATGATGTAAGGTCTTTTGACATGCTGATCCAGTTATTTAAAATTTGTTCCTTGAGAATAATTCTTATTGAAGAATTAAATAAACTGATTAAAACTCGCCTCTAGTTTGATAAGATATGTTGTAGATTGGTGGTATGGGCCACTAGCCAGAAGTCACAGGAAGGCCTCCTTAGAGCAGCACACTACATCCTGTCTTTAAAAAACAACTTCTGAGATTTGTGGAGGCTGTAGGGATGGATGTCACTCTCTGGTGCTTGGACTGGAGCTGGTCAGGCATAGCAAGGTCCCCATGGAAGGTGCACTTCCCCTCTATGTTGGAAGTTCCAGAGTGTGACCATTTGCTCTTAGAAATATCCATAAACATTGGCTCCTAACTCTGGCACATACATCATCACTGGCCAAATGTGGCTCTGAAAGGGATAAATGCTCTGGTAACCTGCCAGACCTGTCTGCGGGCTGTCTCAGCTCCCTAGCAGTAAGACAGCCCATTTGTAGGATTCTGTTGGCTAAGTCGGGCTGGAAAGAGCTCAGGTAAGCACTTGTTCTTGCAGAGGGTCCAGGTTTGGTTCCCAGCACTCACATGGTGCCTTAGAGCCTGTAACTATGCCTGTAACTCCAGTTCTAGATGATCTACATATATATGTTGCACATATTTATACACATAAATGCACTAATAAAAATGTGTGACTGCATGTGCACTCAGGAGTCCCTTCTGTCACCTAGAAGGATCAAACTAGAAGGGATCAAACTCAGGTCCTTGGTTCTGTTCACAAGTTTCTCTACAAGCTGAGTCATCTCACCTTATGATCTCCAGTTAGTTTTTGGGGGTTTGTTTTCTTTTTGAGACAGGGTATATATATATATATATATATATATATATATATATATATATATTCCTTTCTGGTCTAGAACTAACTCACTGAGCTATCCCTGCTCTTGTTTCCTGAATGCTGGGATTAAAGGTGTGCAACCCTGAGCCTGTCATTTCTAGGAGGAGAACTTTCACCCTTAGTCATCCAACCTGCACTGGCTTCCTTCTCTCCATACACCAAATCAAGCTCACCTACACTCTTGAGTGTATGCTCAGGCTAGGTACCTGTAGTTTCAGTGTGCCAGGTGGGTTACTCAAGAGTTCAAGAGTCTGTACTTCAAAAACTGAACCACATACGGATTTGAAAAATAAAAAACTGGGAGAACTGACCATAACTACTGAGTTTCAGACTGCTAATTAATACCTTACTTGACTTTGAAGCCAAGCTATCGGCTAGACACCAGGTGGTGCGGCCTCTGACTATCAGCCACTCAGTGCAGACGTCCTGTTTAGTGCGCGTTTGCTTGGAGCTCATTGGTTCATATCCCTGTCAGTCACACGGGGCCTGGACATGGCGGTCTCAGGCAGCTGGCAGGTGAGTGTGTGTGCAGGGCTCCTGGGCTTCTGGGCTGGGTGGAATCAGGCTCTGGGGGCTGCCCGCGCTCTCTGCTGTCTCTCCCCGCAGCCTCCCCGGCCGTGCGAGATCTACCGCGCCGAGTGGGAGCTCTGCCGCAGCGTCGGGCACGTCCTACACCACTACTATGTCTACGGCGAACGGCCGGATTGCAGGCAGTGGCTGCGTGACCTTACTAACTGCCGCGAGTGGGAGGAGAGCCGCAGCGCCGAGGCCCAGGTGCGGGCGGGGTGTGGATGTGTGCGCAGATCCTTCGAGGCAACCCTTTCGTGTTTTCTTTCCTGAGTACCAAACTGCGTTATCAACGAGACTTTAGACTGCCTCAGTTATGGGGGCAGGAGTGAGGGGGCGCAGAAGGAAGGGAGGTATAGAGAGGCTTGGAGAGAGTAACCTAGCATTAGAGTCATCAGCTTGACAGCGAGCTTGCCTTCACCCAGCCCTTGGGGATAGGACGGAGGAACAGAAAAGCCAAGGTGTCTGGAGCACGAGGGTGGGCTATAGAGGGCATAAGAATGAGCCCGAGAGTACCTAAAAATGTTCCAGTACTTGTGAATTGAGTTATCTTTGGCAGGTCAGTCTGGATCTGAGAATGCGAAGGGTACTGTAGAGGACAGAGACCAGTATAGAGGCTATTGCTGGACCTTTTTGAGGGAGATGTGAAGAAACCTCTACTTACACTAGATCGCATGTAGAATGAGGGATAGGACCAAAGGAAGGCTTCCATTTAAGCTAGTTTAACGACCAGTAACTTCTTTGAGTCATGGGTAACTCAAAGGCAGTGACTGAAGGCCCAGCACTGGTGATCCCTGGACAGCGTCCAAGCAGCTCCAGTCTCTCTCCTCTCCCAGCCTTTGTTACTGCTTTTATAGTTTTGAGGAGAGCACTGGTGATATTTTAAATCTCTGAGCTTCTTGCTCCTAAATTTCATGGACTTCCTGAGTCTGTGAGCCTCCCTCCTCCCTCCAGGTGGGAGTGATTCAAAGCCTAGGACATAGCTAGGATACAGGTGGCTCCCAGGATCTATTCATTAAACAAATAGTGGGTTATAAGGGTATACCCTGCTTTCCTGGAGCACACTGCTGTCTGGGGTATGGCATTGCTTTCCTGGATAGCATGCTGGGGAAGGGAGAGAGAAAACTCCAGAACACAGCAGGGGAGAACATCAAGGAACAAGAGGTTGGTGTTAAATATGTGAACCTTCTGAAACCCTGCAATCCAATGTGGAAAACAGGCTGCGAGCCAAACCTATAGACATGGTGAAAGTAAAAGACATGGCAGAAAGCTTCTTGTATGGCAAAAGACTAGAAACTTAACTGTCTGTAACTATATGTCAGCCATCATAAATTAGTGTAAGAAACAAAGATGTTTCTGAATAGAGAAATGGCCAGGGTCATGGAGAAGCAATTCACCATGAAACTTAAAACACAGAAGCAATTATTTCTTTACTTTTGGTTGTTGTTGTTGTTGAGATGGGGTTTTTCTGTGTAGCCCTAGCTGTCCTAGAACTCACTCTGTAGACCAGGCTGGCCTTGAGCTCAGAAATCCATCTGCCTCTGCCTCCCAAGTGCTGGGATTTAAGGCGTGCACCACCACTGCCTGGCTCCTATTTGCTTCTTAAGCAATAATGATCATGTGAGATGGGCTCAGACTGGTTTGAAACTTCAGATCCTTTTGGCTTTGTCTACCAACTGTTGGGAACACTNGTTTAAGAACATTTGTAAAGAGGCCTACATAGCACCCGACACTTTGTCAGGCTCAGCCCTGTCATAATACACTGTCTAGTGTCTCTGTTGGCAGTGGCTGAAAGAAGCTGGCGGGAGGTGGGGCACCATTTACACATACCTGTGCAGAGTCCAACAGTAACTTCATATGCTCTCTCTCTTCCCCACTCAGTGTCCTCACTCCCAGGCTAGGCGGGTAACTAGCTCCACACCCTCCAGGTCTGCTGTTGCTGATGCTTAGTGGGTTTTGCATGGCTGAAGGCAGAGACTGAACATGGTTGGGTTGTCAAGGAGTGTTGTATGGAAGCAGCTGAGCTTGTGTGTACCATATGCTCCCATTTGTTCCCCTCTTCAGAAGAGCACTGAGGAAGAGGGTGATATAGGTGCCATGCAGCAGTACTAAGAGCCCTAGGATCCAGTTATGAAACAGTAAGTGACCGAGTCTCATTTGTACAGCGATCCCTCTGTGAGAGTGAGCAGGCTCGGGTCCAGGCTGCTCAGAAGCACACCTTGGTATGGGCCTTGAGGCAAAGGCCCCCTATGGACTGGAACCTCCCTCTACCACAGGAGAAGGACGAGTGACAAGCAACTGCAACCCTGCCCTTGACTTAGACTTTGACTGGCTCTTACTTGACCTGGAACACAGAGCAAGGCATTTCCAGCCCTAAATGCCTGCTGCCCACTGGATCCAGGCATCTCATCACTAATACTCTGAAAGACACCTGTATGCACATGCAGGAAGCCAAACACTGAGGCAGGTGTCTGTGAGCAGTCAGGTGGGTCTGTCCTGTCCATGCCACCTCCCCAGAGAACGTCCACACCAGAGGTGGCAGCCCTGAGGTATGAAAATCTCAAGTACACAGCGGCAGCCCCGACCTGTGTGGATCCAGGGCACAGTAGTCAGAATAAGGTTGCTAGACTACCTTACTCTGATTGTGAACGACCCTCCTTGGCCATGAGAAATGGACTGCAATGTCTTGTTTAGTGATTATCGTGGTATGCAAGTGTGGAGCGCATGCCTGCTCAGCTTCCCTGGAGACACAGTAGAGCATGCCCAGTGGGCAAGGCAACTTGTCCTCTGCACCAGCACCTTTTACTGGTTTGTAGGAACCAAGGAGTCTGGAATCAAGAAATCCAAGTCCCAAGGCAGAGACAGAGTTCAGGTCCAAGGAATATGGGATTTAGGTCTCCTGATTTCTCCCCATTGTTAATGTATTTTTTTTTAAAGCTGCTTCACATGTTTGATTCCAAAAGCAACCTGAAAATTAAAGCCATGTTACAATTTATATGTGTTTGGGTTTTTTTTTGTTTGTTTGTTTGGTTTTTTTTTTTTTTTTTTTTTTTTGGTTTTTTGAGACAGGGTTTCTCCGTATAGCCCTGGCTGTCCTGGAACTCACTTTGTAGACCAGGCTGGCCTCGAACTCAGAAATCCGCCTGCCTCTGCCTCCTGAGTGCTGGGATTAAAGGCGAGGGCCACCATGCCCAGCTATACCTGTTTTAATTAGGGTTTCTATTGCTACAATGAAACACCATGACCAAAAGCAAGCTGGGGAGGAAAGGGTTTATTCAGATTACATTTCCACATTGTATTCCAAAATCAAGATAGAAACTCAAACAAGGCAGAAACCAGAGGCAGGAGGTGATGTAGAGTCTATGGAGGAGTGCTGTTNGGGCCACCATGCCCAGCTATACCTGTTTTAATTAGGGTTTCTATTGCTACAATGAAACACCATGACCAAAAGCAAGCTGGGGAGGAAAGGGTTTATTCAGATTACATTTCCACATTGTATTCCAAAATCAAGATAGAAACTCAAACAAGGCAGAAACCAGAGGCAGGAGGTGATGTAGAGTCTATGGAGGAGTGCTGTTTCCTGACTTGATCCTCAGGATTTGCTCAGCCTGCTTTCTTAGAGAACTCAGGACCATCAGCCTGGTGATAGCACCACCCACCAAGGGCCTGATCCTCCCCATCAATTACTAATTAAGAAGATGCCCTAAGCTGGAATTTATAGCTGCAGCATTCTCAACTAAGGTTCCCTCCTTTCAGATAACCTAGCTAAGTGGTTATCAACCTTCCTAAGGCTGTGACCCTTTTATACAGTTCCTCATGTTGTAGTAATGCCCAAACCGTAAAATTATTTTCATTGCTACTTCATAACTGTAATTTTGCTACTGTTATAAATCAGAATGTAAATCTCTGATATGCAGGATACCTGATATACAACCCCTGTGAAAGAGTTGATCAACCCCCAAAGACGTAGAGACACACAGGTTAAGAATCATTGCTAGCTTGTGTCAAGTGGACATAGAGCTATATAACCAACAATGCTATATACTATATACTCAGACTAGTATTTTTTTCTCTTGTAGTGTTTTAAATATATACTTAAACACATGTGTGGCTGCATGCATACACAGAAATATATGCATGAACATAAATCTACACACTTATATGTGTGCACATTTGTGAGCATGCACACATGCTCATGAACACAATGCACATACCTGCATGTACATATGCACACAAACATACCCACAAGTGTGTGTCATACATTTGCATATGTGTGAACACATACAAATGTGCCACACATATGCACTCATGCATGTGCACATGAAATAGTATGCACAATATACCCATGTACACAACATACACACATGTGTGTACTCACAAATACAGGTGGATAAGCACTCACATACATACACATGCATACATGAATGTACACACTCAAGCACACAAAAGTGCATACATTCATATAAGCACACATACACATGCGTGCATGTACATGCACATAGACACATATATACACATACACAAGAACACCAGGTCTCATAGAGGTTTCTTTATTTTTTAATTTTTTAGAGATTTATTTTATTTCTATGAATACACTGTAGCTGTTTCCAGACACATCAGAAGAGGGCTTTACAGATGGTTGTGAGCCACCATGTGGTTGCTGGGAATTGAACTCATGACATTTGGAAGAGCAATCACTCATGGTGAAAACCCCACACCATGCTAGGCTGGTAATTCTCCAGGGCTATGTGGTGAGATTGTATACAGTCTGATCAACACATAGATGAATGCAGATATAACTGAGGAAATCGAAATGCTCTGTGGAGTAATATGGTGAGTTTCTGGGTCCTGACACTCTTGTAATGTGTTGGTGTCCCATCGAGGAAAGAAAGAAAAGAATGGGCTGGTGAGATGGTTAGAGCACCCGACTGACCTTCCGAAGGTGATGAGTTCAAATCCCAGCAACCACATGGTGGCTTACAACCACCCTTAACAAGATCTGACGCCCTCCTCTGGTGCGTCTGAAGTCAGCTACAGTGTACTTATGAAGAATAATAAGAAATGAATCCTTGGACTGGAGAGACCAACCGGAGCAAGTGAGGCTGTCCGGAGCGAGCGGAGCCAAACAGGGACGGCCGGAACTAGTGGGGCCGGAGCGAGTAGGGCTGAACAGGGACGGCCAGAATGAGTGGGGCCAACAGGAGCAAGCAGAGCCAATGGGAGCGAGCGGGGCGACTGGAGTGAGCGGGGGCCGGCTGGAACAAGGGGGGTAGGGGGGGTGGCTGGAACAAGCAGGGGCCTTACAGGGGCGGCTGGGAGGGAGTGGGGCTGAGTGGGGCTGGCCGGAGCGAGCGGAGCGGGCGGGAGCAAGCGGGGTTGAGCGGAGTGAACGGGGTCGACCAGAACAAGGGGAAAAAAGAAAGAAAGAAAAGAACTTTTAGAGTTGTTTAACCAAGATCAAGTTCTTGTTTGAATTCTTTATGTCCCTATGCCTCTGTCCTCTGTCTGGGGTATGAGCCTGAATCTGTGTCTGCCTGAAGGCCGTCTTGTGAATCTGTCCCTGTTTTTGTCTGTTGTTTTTATGTGTCTGTCTCTGACAAAGGGCTTTGCTCTGTTATTGAACCACACAGAAAGCATCAAATGGGAGGAATGAAGGATGCTTTACAGAAGTCCTTAACAGAGTTTTACAAGGGATTAAGTGACTGACCCCAGTTGACCCACATAACAAACAATATTACAAAAGTAATTGCTTATCAATCAATATCTAAAAGTGTTCAACATTATAAGTGCTGTGTTCAACATTTATGGTGGATATTCATTTTATAAGATTATTTTCAACTTCTACATTTGCTGATTTCAGCAAGGACACACATGTACTACTCTGAGTCAAGGGCATGAGAGAGTATATAACTAAAAATTTCAGTTGGGTATTAGTTTAGGTTGTAAAAGTAGATTACATAGGACATTCAAGGCAAGTAATGTTGCTTGTTACATTGTTCTCTTAAAGGCAGGTTAAACAAATAGGCCAAGCATACAGTAGGATAGCAGTCTTTAGTCTTAAGTAACCTCAGGGTATATTATTAACTCTGGCTGTGAGGTCCAAAAAAGTTCCAGTCTCTTAAGATGTAACACGAGATCTTCACAATGTTGCATTACCACAGTTTTTCCTTTTTAATTTTATTAAAGAACCATGACCATGGAGATGGTCACTGATGAGAAGCTAGCCAAGGCATGGTGTACTGTGGCAGCAGCCTGAATTAGTATCACTTCAATCCAGGTGGTTTCTTTGAAAACTTGACCAAGGCATGATAGTACTTTGAGAAAGAGGCAGACAAATAGAATGGCTGTAAAACACCACACCTTAAGATTTAATCCTGAAAATCAACTAGAAAAAAATAGGTCAAGTGGCTCCTGTTGGGGTCCACTGCCCGCAGTGGACGGGGTTCCTGGAGGATTGGCCCGAAGATGAAATGAAACTAAGGGAGTGGGGGAAGAAAGAAGAACTCCGAGGCTACATGGTTGCTTCTGCTTAGAACAACTGTTTAATGGTGGACAAGCATTTGGGGATAAAGGAAGGGAAACCCGCCCCCAGTCTTCTGCGCAGGCGTTCTGGAGTTTGGCGGGAACCCTGAAGTCTCATGACATCTTACAGGTTGCGCAGGTGAGCTGGTCATAGGTGGACCTCTGGTAAGCTGGGCGGAGCCTGGGGATCTGGCAGACACACAGAACCTGGCTGCCAGGTGGAGCCGGGCTATCTCTTAGCCTAATTAACAAAACAACAGGTGCCATCAGGTGCGGCTTTCTCAAGGCTTCAGTCTTAGCACCAACTATGTTGGTGGAGAAGGGACACCACAGCTCCCTTGCCACAATTGGAGTAATTCTATATGGAGGTTCTGATGCTCAATTTCTTCTTTGAACCAAGTAAGGGGTACTGTCAGGAGCAGATATGTCTCAAGCCAAAATCATCAATAAAGAATTAAATATCACATTCTGTGGATTTCTGATGTTTTTGAAGAGTATATAAAGTATATCTGAATTTTTTGTTTGTTTTTTGAGTCAGGGTTTCTCTGTGTAGATCTGGCTGTCTTGGAACTCACTCTGTAGACCAGGCTGGCCTTGAACACAGAAATTCGCCTGCCTCTGCCTCCCAAGTGCTAGGATTAAAAGTGTGTGCCACCACGCCCAGCATATCTGAATTGTTAAATCTCAACTACTATTAGCTATTTCTATTTGACTATTGTAGAAAGCGTCTTAATCTAATGAGATCATAATCCAATGTAGTGCATAGCTTTTGCTACCCATCTCTAAGCTTTGGGAATGGACCATGCTACCAGCACCCACCCAGAGATTATTGAATCTGAAGATAGAAAACACAAACACATGTGCCAGTTAATCTTAAAATGCCTTTGCTAACTCAATGACTGGGCATTGCTAAACCTCCCCTGCCACCCAGGATACAGTGGCCAATGTCCACCCCAACCAAAAACCCACATGGTTGTTTGGTGTTATTGAAAGACACACAATGTGAGGACTCCCACATTCTGACTCAGGAGAGGTGACACCCCAAATCACTCATGAGAAACGGTCTTGATGCAAAAAGCAAGAGGATTTTTATTCGGGGAAAGGCAGAGCTCTGGGGATGACTCGTATCCCAGAAATGGATAGAGGAGTTGACCCCGAGGGGAAAGGGGACCCGGTATTTATGTGCCCTCAAGGGGGAAAGGAGGAGGAGGAGGAGGAGGAGGAGGAAGTATGGGATTTTTCTGATCTAACAATATCTATTCTTAGGATGATTTCTTTTCTTTTCTTTTCTTTTCTTTCTTTCTTTTTTTTGTTTTTGTTTTTTTGGTTTTTTTTTTTGTTGTTGTTTTATTTTGTTTTTCGAGACAGGGTTTCTCTGTATAGCCCTAGCTGTCCTGGAACTCACTTTTGTAGACCAGGCTGGCCTCGAACTCAGAAATCCGCCTGCCTCTGCCTCCCGAGTGCTGAGATTAAAGGCATGCGCCGCCACCACCTGGCCTTAGGATGATTTCTAAAGAAGAAATGGGTACAATGTAGGAGTCATGCAGAGATGCAGAAATGAAATTTTTCAATCTCAGTCCAGCAACTAAACCACAAACACTTGGCAGTGAGCTATATCTCAAGCCATCAACCAAACTACAAACACTTGGCAGTGAGCTGTATCGGTTGGCAAATTCATGAATTCAAAGAACAGTCAGGACATGGGGAAGCCCACAGATTCAAGGATCATTCAGGCTATTGTGCTTGGCTATGTAAAGACTTTCTGCTAATAGTGAAATCTCTCTTTGTAGAGAGCCTCTCCCGAGTCGGCTCTGTTGCCATTCTAAGATGGCACTGACATCTTGTTACCACCCCTCGTTTAGAGCCAGTAAACGACTCAAAAGCACGTGCACCTGTTGTTTAACTGCCGCCCAGCCCTGGGCTTAATTGAGTAATGGCCCAGCAGCCAATCTGGTTAAGACACACCTCCTCCTTGGCTATATAAGCTGAGGCTTTTCCGGGCTCTGGGTCTTCCTCTTTCAATGCTTCAATAAAGAGCATGCTGTAGAAGGACTCTGAATCTGGTGTTCCTGTGAGTTCCTGCAGGCAGGAAGATAGTGCGACTCACAGCTGGTGCTGAAAACTTGGGAATCTCATCATCAACGGTGCCGAGGCGAGGAGACCGAGGCGAGGAGACCCTCCGGAGACGGAGCAGAGTTCAGAACTATAGGAATTGGTTTGGTTCCGAGAGGTATGCACCCTGTATTCTTAGGGATTGAAATGTCAAACTTTATGCAGGCAGGAGAAGCTGCGCTTGAGCTCAGCTTTGTTTTTGTAGCAACTCTTGGCTTTATACTTTTGCTACATTGTTTCCACCATTTTAGCTGGTACTCTCCTATACAAAGGAGCAATTCACACTCTGTAGTGGAGCTGCTTCAGAAGCTTCTGAAGGAGCAAGAATGTAACTTCTCTGCTCGAGTGCTGAGAAATTTCTGCAAAGAGGTTAATGTGGTGGCACCTTGGTTTGCAGTCTCAGGCTCCCTCACAGTTCCATCTTGGGAAAAGTTAGGAAGGGATATTGAGGCTGCAGCTAAGGATGGCAGAGTCAAGAGCTCTACAGAAGCTGTGTGGCAGTTAGTTCATTTCTGCCTAATAGAAGGGAAACAGTCATCATCAGTGCAAGCTAGTCAGGATGCCCTAGAGGAATTACAGGACAGGCTATCAGAAACAGAACCATAAAGGCGCCAAAAGGAAAAGAGTAACAGGGATATATTTAAGAAAAAAGGCCCTTCCCGAGAGGAAAAGGCTCGGGAAGAGGGAGATTGGGGAAAGGACGCCCTGGGAGAGATTAAGAAGGTGAAAATTAAAATAAAGAAACCTAGTTCTCTTTATCCGTTAAAAGATTTAGAGACGGGCTGGTGAGATGGCTCAGCAGGTTAGAGCACCCGACTGCTCTTCTGAAGGTGATGAGTTCAAATCCCAGCAACCACATGGTGGCTTACAACCACCCGTAACAAGATCTGATGCCCTCATCTGGTGCGTCTGAAGTCAGCTACAGCGTACTTCTGAAGAATAATAAGAAATGAATCCTTGGACCGGAGAGACCAACCGGAGCAAGCCAGGCTGTCCGGAGCGAGCGGAGCCGAACGGGGACGGCCGGAACGAGTGGGGCCAAACTGGAGCAAGTGGAGCCAATCGGGAGCGAGCAGGGCTGGCTGGAACAAGTGGGGGCCGTACGGGGGCAGCCGGGAGCAAGTGGGGCTGGCCGGAGCGAGCGGGGTCGAGCAGAGCAAGCGGGGTTGACTGGAACAAGGGAAACAAAAAAAGATTTAGAGGCTCTAGAATTTGGCAGTTCCAGTTTAGAGGAACTGGACTCCTCCAATGAGGAGGACTTAGAAGGAGAGGCAGCGTGCTATGAGAGTGAGAAATATCATCCTAATGACAGACGCGCGGCTGCAACTAAAAGAAAAATTAAAACTTGGAAGGTCCCGAATGCCTCTGCAGCAGCCGCTCCTGCGATTCTGCCAAGTGCTCCACCGCCTTATGCAGGACCTTCATCAAACTCATTCCTTTCAAAGGAAGATCAACAGTTAATGTCCCGAGCATTCCCGGTATTTCAAGGGGAAGGTAATGCTCGTGTCCATGCTCCTGTAGAATTTAAAGACATAAAGGAGCTTGCAGAATCAGTTGATAAATATGGAGTTGACGCAAATTTTACTATTATGCAGCTTGAGAGGCTTGCTGCCTCACACATGACCCCAAATGATTGGGAAAACACTGTAAAGTCCGCCCTTCCCAGTATGGGACAATACATGGAATGGAAAGCTCTGTAGCATGATGCCCTGCAAGCTCAGGCCAGAATAAACGCTGGTGCGATGGCTCCACAGAATACATGGACATTTGACTTACTCACAGGACAAGGGCAGCACGCTGCTGATCAAACCGGATTTGACTGGGGAGCATACACACAAATTGCTGCTGCTGCTATTAGAGCTTGGAAGAATTTATCAAAAAGGGGGGACGTAGGGGGAAACTTGACTAAGGTCATTCAGGGCACCCACGAATCCTTTGCAGACTTTGTAGCCAGAATGACAGAGGCAACGGGTAGAATCTTTGGTGACCCAGAGCAGGTTAAGCCATTAATAGAACAGCTAGTCTTCGAGAATGCAACTCAAGAATGTAGAACAATTATAGCCCCTAGAAGACATAAAGGTCTAACAGACTGGATTAAGGCATGCAGAGGAATTGGCGGACCATTGACTAATGCAGGGCTTGCGGCTGCCATTCTTCCAATTCAGGGACGACCGGGCCAGAAGCAGCAGTTATGCTATAATTGTGGTAGACCAGGTCACCTTAGAAGGGATTGCCGTGTCACTGCAGGAGGAAGAAAAGTATCCGGGTTGTGCTCTAAATGCAGAAAGGGATACCACTGGGCCAATGAATGCTGTTCAGTAAGGGACATTCAGGGTAAAATCATACAACATAATGTTCCTGTTAATGTTAGTAATGACTCTTTTTCAAAAAACGGATATCAGGGCCCCAAGTCTCAGGGCCCCCCAAAATATGGGACACAAATGAACTACCCACAAATAGTGCTACCTGTCGAGCAACAAGAGGCTCGGCAGGAGTGGACCTCTGTGCCACCTCCAAATTCTTATTAATGCCATCTATGGGCATTCAACCAGTCCCTGTAGACTTCCGGGGACCACTGCCAACAGGAAGTATGGGGCTTATACTTGGCCGTTCCTCACTTACCCTAAAAGGCCTAGTAATACATCCGGGAGTTTTAGATCAAGACAGCACAGGGGAACTTCAAGTCCTCTGCTCTAGCCCTCAAGGTATTTTTTCAGTTTCCCCTGGAGACGGTATTGCTCAATTACTTATTCTACCAAGTATGCATGACTATTTTCCATCCACACACCTAGAAAGAGGTGATAGACAATTTGGTTCCTCTGGGTCAGATTCGGCCTATTTAGTAGTAAATCTAAAAACCAGACCTACCTTGCAATTGACTGTAGAAGAAAAAATATTTACAGGGATCTTGGATACAGGAGCCGATAAAAGCATTATCTCCTCCACTTGGTGGCCTAAGGCATGGCCTGTTATTCAGTCAAGTCACTCTCTTCAAGGATTGGGTTATGAATCTAGCCCTACCATTAGTTCAAAAATGTTGCATTGGCAATCAGATGATGGCAAGGAAGGACAGTTTACACCCTATGTGTTGCCTTTGCCTGTTAACCTTTGGGGAAGGGATATTTTACATAAATTGGGCTTTACTCTTACAAATGAATACTCTTCGCAATCTATTGACATGATGAAAAGGATGGGTTACCAAGAAGGCAAAGGACTAGGGAGAAAAGAACAAGGAAGATTGGACCCAATGCCACAGGAAGGAAATAGGGGCAGACAAGGATTGGGTTTTCCCTAGCTGCCATTGAGGGTTCTATGCCCATACCATGGCTTACAGAGGAAAGCATATGGGTTCCTCAATGGCCGTTATCCTCTGAAAAACTTGAGGCAGCCAATAGAGTAATCAAAGAACAGTTAAAATTAGGACATTTGGAGTCCTCCATCTCGCTGTGGAACACACCAATTTTTGTAATTAAAAAGAAATCAGGAAAATGGAGACTGCTCCATGACCTGAGAGCTATAAATGCGCAAATGCGGCTCTTTGGTTCGGTGCAGCGAGGTTTGCCCTTGCTATCGGCTTTGCCTAAGCAATGGAAAATTATTATAATAGATATTAAAGATTGTTTCTTTTCTCTTCCATTATGTCCACAAGATAGACAAAGATTTGCTTTTACAGTCCCAACTATTAATCATTTTGAACCTGATAAAAGGTATCAATGGAAAGTTTTACCTCAAGGTATGGGTAATAGTCCAACCATATGTCAACTTTTTGTACAAATGGCTCTGGAACCTGTAAAATACCAATATCCCTCCTTACTATTGATTATTTACATGGATGACATTCTTATGTGCCATAAAGATCTGGAGGTTTTAGAGACCTCCTACCCATTGTTAATAAAAACTTTGGAACAATGGAATCTTTATATCGCCTCAGAAAAGGTTCAGATTTCAGAAGTTGGCTCCTTTCTGGGAATGGTTACCTACCCAGATAAGATAGTACCTCAAAAATTGGAAATAAGAAGGGATAATTTATACACCTTAAATGATTTTCAAAAATTATTAGGGGATATAAACTGGCTCAGACCTTTTCTTAAAATTCCATCAGCAGAATTAAAACCTTTATTTGACATTCTAGAAGGCGACACACATATCTCTTCGCCTAGAGCCTTAACACCTGAAGCTAATAGAGCCCTTCAAATAGTGGAAAAAGCCTTACAAAGTGCACAGTTACAAAGAATAAATGAGAATCAGACATTTGACTTATGTGTCTTTAAGACCAGACACTTACCCACAGCAGTACTATGGAAAGAGGGACCCCTCTTGTGAATTCACCCTAATGCCTCTCCTGCAAAAATTATAGAGTGGTATCCAGATGCTATTGCTCAGCTTGCTCTTCGTGGTTTAAAAGCAGCTATTACTCACTTTGGCAGAGAACCACAGAAGTTGATCGTGCCCTATACTGCCCATCAAGTTCAGGTTTTGTCAGCTACTTCAGACAATTGGACAGTCTTACTTACCTCCTTTAGTGGTAAGGTAGACAACCACTATCCAAAACATCCTATTTTACAATTTGCTTTAAAACAGGCTGTAGTGTTTCCGCATGTTTTATCCTCAATCCCCCTGCCACATGGAACCAATGTATATACAGATGGTTCTAATACAGGTATAGGAGCTTATGTGGTAAATGATAGAGTCACGACCATACAGTATTCAGAGAATTCTCCACAAATTGTGGAATGCATGGTAGTTTTAAAGGTCTTAGAAGAATTCTCAGAGGCCCTAAACATTGTGTATGTCTTGCTTAAAAGGCTAAATCCTGTGTATATTACACACATAAGGGCCCATTCAGGGCTTCCAGGACCCATGTCACATAGCAATAATCTGGCAGATCAAGCTACTAGGATGATAAGTGTGGTCTTGTCATCAAAAGTGGATAATGCAAAAGACTTTCATAAGAAATTTCATGTTACAGCACAGACACTCCGCCGTAGATTTAATATTACTAGAAAAGAAGCTAGAGACATTGTCATACAATGTCAAAATTGCTGTCAGTTAAACGGACACGGAGTACACCCATAGTTGGGTTCTCCATAGGTCGGGAATGTTCACACCGTTTACCTACAATGAGTACAAAGTAGTAAACCCTTTAATGTTAAGGATGTACATAGATAACTGTGGATAAGTCCCTATTAACGGCGATGTGGGGATTGACCTCTTTTCTGGTAAGTACAATAGGTTGTAACGGATCTTCATTGGAGTGCTTGGGGCAAGCCGAAGTTCTTAAAAAACGATAATGGACCGGCTTATACATCAGAAAAATTTAGACAGTTTTGTTGTCAAATGGAAGTGACCCACCTTACTGGGCTGCCATATAATCCTCAAGGTCAAGGAATTATTGAATGAACACATCGTACAATTAAATCCTACCTAACAAAACAAAAAGGGGGAGACAGAGATACACTACCCCTGGTTGTCTAGTTACAGTCTCTATAGCACTACTTACTCTTAATTTTTAAAATTTGGATAACTATGGACAGTCTGCAGCAGACAGACATTGTCAAGAGCCTAATAGACCAAAAGAGGAGGTAAAATGGAAGGATGTTCTAACAGGGCAATGGAAAGGCCCGGATCCTATTTTAATAAGGTTGAGGGGAGCTGTTTGTGTTTTCCCACAGGAAGAAAATAATCCCTTCTGGATCCCAGAAAGATGGACACGAAAGATTGCCCTACAAGAGGAAACAGATGAAGGTCGGCCAACTTCTCCTGTTGGTAATGATTGTAACAGTAATACTGTTAGGGTTATGGATACCGGGAATATGGAGTGAACCTTGGTGGGGAATTGTTTTGACTTTTCCCATACCCATGCCAGTGATGTATGATGCTGAGGTATTTCCCAGAATGTCATTAGGAACAACTTACCTACCTTATGATGAACAGATACACGGGGTAGAGCAAAATAAGAGTTTTAATCTAGAAGGCAGCCTATGTTTTATTTTTAGTACAAGCTTATACATTTATAATCAATCGGCTGCCTGGATAAAAGAGATGGGAACGGAATTTAATTGTACCTTCCCAGGGTTTAATTTTACCCCCATTCAATATAAAAATTTTATATATACAACTAACTTGTCTAAGGTTTTGTCTAGACATTTATTACAGAATTGGACTGCTGATTTTGACGATGCCCTCCGAGGACTGCGATTTGCCGTTACTCAAGTTAATTCTACACGCCTGGACCTGTCGATGACGGAAGGCTTTTCCACATGGACTCATCGGTGCGACCCGCCGTATCCCGCCAGCAGGAAGAAGCAGGCCGCACACAGGATCCTTCTACAGCAAAGCTTTATTGAAGCATTGAAAAAGGAAAAAAACCCAGAGCCCGGAAAAGCCTCGGCTTATATAGCCAAGGAGGAGGCGTGTCTTAACCGGATTGGCTGCTGGGCCATTACTCAATTAACTGCTGCTGGGTGGCAGTTAAACAACAGGTGCACGTGCTTTTGGGTCATTTACTGGCTCTAAACTAGGGGTGGTAACAAAATGTCAGTGCCATCTTAGAATAGCAACAGAGCCNGGTCTAGCATATGATTCCATAAAGCAACCAAGCAACAATCCTTATCTGCAAAATTATTCTAGGGTGAGTGCCATGACCTGTTATTAGAGAGCCAAACATCTGGAGCAGTTCCTTGCTCCAATGCAGCAAGCACCTGAGCAATCACCACCTTGTCATATCTTTGTTGAGATTTTAGCCTGCAAACCATCCATAATATTAACCTTGTCATATCTTTGTTGAGATTTTAGCCTGCAAACCATCCATAATATTAAGACACCACATCCAAAAATAATAGCAAAAAATCCCACTCCCACCCATTCCTTAAAGTAGGAAAAGGCCGATGAGATCTATGTGGAAAAGCCTTCCATCATCGACAGGTCCAGGCATGTAGAATCAACTTGAGTAACGGCAATTCACAGTCCTCGGAGGGCATCGTCAAAATCAGCAGTCCAATTCTGTAATAAATGTCTAGACAAAACCTTAGACAAGTTAGTTGTATATTAACTGTTCTTTGATTACTCTATTGGCTGCCTCAAGTTTTTCAGAGGATAATGGCCATTGAAGAACCCATATGCTTTCCTCCGTAAGCCATGGTATGGGCATAGAACCCTCAATGGCAGCTAGGAAAACCCCAATCCTTGTCTTCCCCTATTTCCTTCTTGTGGCATTGGGTCCAATCTTCCTTGTTCTTTTCTCCCTAGTCCTTTGCCTTCTTGGTAACCCATCTTTTTCATTATGTCAATAGATTGCGAAGAGTATTCGTTTGTAATTTTTCTTTTAGTTGCAGCCGCGCGTCTGTCACTAGGATGATATTTCTCACTCTCATAGCGCACTGCCTCTCCTTCTAAGTCCTCCTCATCAGAGGAGTCCAGTTCCTCTAGACTGGAACTGCCAAATTCTAGAGCCTCTAAATCTTTTAACGGATGAAGAGAACTAGGTTTCTTTATTTTAATTTTCACCTTCTTAATCTCTCCCGGGGCGTCCTTTCCCCAATCTCTCCCTCCCCGAGCCTTCTCCACTCGGGAAGGGCCTTTTTTCTTAATCATCATCTTCTCAAACTCTCCCGGGGCGTCCTTTCCCCTATCTCTCTCTCCCCGAGCCTTCTCCACTCTGGAAGGGCCTTTTTTCTTAAATGTATCCCTGTTACTCTTTTCCTTTTGGTGCCTTTCCAGTTCCGTTTCTGATAGCCTGTCCTGTAATTCCTCTAGGGCATCCTGACTAGCTTGCACTGATGATGACTGTTTCCCTTCTATTAGGCAGGAATGAACTAACTGCCACACAGCTCGTGTAGAGCTCTTGACTCTGCCATCCTTAGCTGCAGCCTCAATATCCCTTCCTAACTTTTCCCAAGATGGAACTGTGAGGGAGCCTGAGACTGCAAACCAAGGTGCCACCACATTAACCTCTTTGCAGAAATTTCTCAGCACTCGAGCAGAGAAGTTACATTCTTGCTCCTTCAGAAGCTTCTGAAGCAGCTCCACTACAGAGTGTGAATTACTCCTTTGTATAGGAGAGTACCAGCTAAAATGGTGGAAACAATGTAGCAAAAGTATAAAGCCAAGAGTTGCTACAAAAACAAAGCTGAGCTCAAGCGCAGCTTCTCTTGCCTGCATAAAGTTTAACATTTCAATCCCTAAGAATACAGGGTGCATACCTCTCGGAACCAAACCAATTCCTGTAGTTCTGAACTCTGCTCCGTCTCCGGAGGGTACGTAGATTCAGAGTCCTTCTACAGCATGCTCTTTGTGGGGCGCGCACCCAACCTCACACTCTGTTAGGTTTCTGATAGACTATCCTGAACTTCCTCAAGCACAGCTAAAAACAACGCCGAAGAATTCAGGCTTAGACATAACCTCTCCGAACTCAACTCGTCCTGTAGTTCTGAATCCTCTTCTCAATGTGCCGTTGATGGTGGTCTGTTCCCGGGTTTCGGCACCAGAATGCGACCCGCCGTATCCCGCCAGCAGGAAGAAGCAGGCCGCACACAGGATCCTTCTACAGCAAAGCTTTATTGAAGCATTGAAAAAGGAAAAAAAACCCAGAGCCCGGAAAAGCCTCGGCTTATATAGCCAAGGAGGAGGCATGTCTTAACCGGATTGGCTGCTGGGCCATTACTCAATTAACTGCTGCTGGGTGGCAGTTAAACAACAGGTGCACGTGCTTTTGGGTCGTTTACTGGCTCTAAACTAGGGGTGGTAACAAAATGTCAGTGCCATCTTAGAATAGCAACAGAGCCGACTCGGAGCGGCTCTCTACACATCGGCCTTTTCCTATTTTAAGGAATGGGTGGGAGTGGGACTTTTTGCTATTATTTTTGGATGCGGTGTCTTATTTTTATTGTGGATGGTTTGCAGGCTAAAATCTCAACAAAGATATGACAAGGTGGTGATTGCTCAGGCGCTTGCTGCATTGGAGCAAGGAACTGCTCCAGATGTTTGGCTCTCTAATAACAGGTCATGGCACTCACCCTAGAATAATTTTGCAGATAAGGATTGTTGCTTGGTTGCTTTATGGAATCATATNAGACAGGGACCTATTGGTGAATAGTTTTTCCCAGTGATGGGTAAGGCTAGCAATGGATGTCCACAGTAACCTAGTCAGTTGTTCCTTAGCCCCTGCACACCAGAGGACTTGGTTCCATTGCACCTGGTGGGGTAAGGAAGACATGTTTATGAGCCTTGATCGCTTAGGCCCCCAACAATAGGACCTTAGCCAAATCAGGTCTTGTTAGTATAAGCAACATCCAAGCATTGCATTGTCTAGGCCAGACCTTGCTCAAACAAAACAAAAAGGGGGAGATGTAGAGAGCCGCTCCCGAGTGGGCTCTGTTGCCATTCTAAGATGGCTCTGACATCTTGTTACCACCCCTCGTTTAGAGCCAATAAACGACTCAAAAGCACGTGCACCTGTTGTTTAACTGCCGCCCAGCCCTGGGCTTAATTGAGTAATGGCTCAGCAGCCAATCCGGTTAAGACACGCCTCCTCCTTGGCTATATAAGCCAAGGCTTTTCTGGGCTCTGGGTCTTCCTCTTTCAATGCTTCAATAAAGAGCATGCTGTAGAAGGACTCTGAATCTGGTGTTCGTGTGAGTTCCTGCGGGCAGGAAGATAGTGCAACTCACATCTCTTCCCAGTTTCAGGGTCTTTGTGACCTGTTACATTTTTCTCAGGACCTTTTCATTATCTCTTGCCGCTACTCTCTTTTTCTCCTGCCCCAGCTCCCTGCATCTGCTTAGCTTGTCTGTAGGCACTGGAAGTCTCACCTATTCCATCTATCTCATTGGCCACTAGTATCTTTATTGATAGGTCAAGACTCAGTTTAGGAACAGAACCTTAGCACCAGACCCATCCCCTACAATCTAGATATTGGTGCTCAAATGATATACCGGAAATTGAGCGTAATGAATTAGTAGGATTTGTCAAACAACAACCAAAAACAAAACGAAACAAAAAAACAAAAACTGAAAAAAACTCTGTCCCTCAGAGACACATCGGGACCGACAGGATCTTGAGTGAGACATCTGGTCTGACCGGAACTTGAGACTTTAGGTGGACAGAGACGCTCCCAAGTGGTGAGATTAAAGGCGTGAGCCACCACTGCCCGGCCCTAAACAGTTTGTAATAGCAGTTATTAGAAGGATTGGGTCTAAGCCTTGTATTCTTAAATGAGTTGTATAGCCACAATGCCTATCTAAGAGTAACAATATTAACTTCAGGTTTTGTATCAATATATGCAGATTTATATCAATGAAAACCTTAAATTTGTATCAATATATAAATTCTCTACCAATATAAGAAATTATAGCCGGGTGTGGTGGCGCACGCCTTTAATCCTAGCACTTGGGAGGCAGAGGCAGGCGGATTTCTGAGTTCCGAGGCCAGCCTGGTCTACAAAGTGAGTTCCAGGACAGCCAGGGCTACACAGAGAAACCCTGTCTTGAAAAACCAAAAAAAAAAAAAAAAAAAAAAAAAAAAAAAAAAAAAAAAAAAAAAAAAAAAAAAAAAAAAAAAAAAAAAAAAAAAAAAAGAATAAATATAGTAATCCATCCCTTCTATTTATTTCCTGTTCATAATTATGAACATTTCCAAATTATCCCTTAAAATAATCATAACTGGCCCACCAAACCTGAGGGATCAGGGTGATGACTCTGCACAACTTCTTCCTGCTGAATGAGGGCCATGAGAATTCTTCAAAAGGGTGGGGAGGGGTAAGAAAATTATAAAGTTTGATTAGATTTAAGGAAGCTAGATTTCAGCCGGGCGTGGTGGCTCTTGCCTTTAATCATAGCACTTGGGAGGCAGAGGCAGGCAGATTTCTGAGTTCAAGGCCAGCCTGGTCTACAAAGTGAGTTCCAGGACAGCCAGGACTACACAGAGAAACCCTGTCTTGGAAAAACCACCCCCACCCCCAAAAAGAAAGCTAGATTTCCTCTGTTTTTCTTCTCTCTCTTCTCTCCCCCCTCTGTCTCTCTTTTTCCTTTTCTCTGCCTCCCCTACCCGCTCAATAAACCTTTTCAAAAAAAAAAAAAAGAAAAAAAGAAAGAAACAAAGAAAGTTAGATTTAGCATCTGTTATCCAGTCTCTGTATGCTTAGAAGGGTCAAGTCTTGACTGAAGTTCTGACTGGATCTGTCTGAAAGGCTAGATGAACTGAGTCCATTGGGAATCAGCAATTCATGAAGCTGCTCTGGAAACAAGTCTCTGGTCAGCGCAAGGAAGCAAGGGGCTAGAACTACCCCAATCAGTGCAGCATCCCCAAGGATGAGTCTTGCCAAAGGTATACATTCTGTATTATGTGAATTTCACAAAGAAGATTTTAGTATTATTATGATACTCATATTGAGCCGGGCATGGTGGCACACACCTTTAATCCCAGCACTCGGGAGGCAGAGGCAGGTGGATTTCTGAGTTCGAGGCCAGCCTGGTCTACAAAGTGAGTTCCAGGACAGCCAGGGCTACATGGAGAAACCCTGTCTCAAAAAACCAAAAAAAAAAAAAAAAAAAAAAAGATACTCATATGGACTGTGTAAGGTACATAGATAAGTTAAGGATGAATTTTGTTCCTTCTTTGAGCAGGTGAAAGGCAACTATACTTTTATGAATTAACTTGATCAATAATTATGAATTAACTTGATCAATAACCAATCGTAATAAATCTTCATGCAGTCCATATGAAGGAGGGCAACAAGAATCTTAAGGGTTCCATAACCAACAAGACTTAGCTGACATTTTGGCTACAGACACTTTTATGTCTAATCCAGTTCCTAAGCTCTTCCATATTGAGGAGTCAGCAGGTCACAATCACCCGTCCTATTTGATCTTCTTAAATTTTTTCTCTTCTGTAGCTAAGATCTTCAGGAGTCTTCCTATCAGATATGAATCATCCTGTGTTCCTTTGTTCTACTTTCTCAGGTTTCTTGCACAGGAGTCACTTAACTCACCTCCCCTCACTGAGAAACTAGCTCTCCCCTCCTAATCTTACATCATGGCATATATGTATTCCATTCAGGAATATCCGATTAATTTTTAAAAGTGAGTTCTTGTCTACCATGTTGCATGCCATCTGTAGTGGTTGAATAAGTAATTTGTTCTATGCTCCTGCAGGGTCGTATTTCTAGCCACCTGCCAGAGCTCTCTGGATTTGTGAATGAACACACACACACACACACACACACACACACACACACACACACACACAGAGAGAGAGAGAGACAGAGAGAGAGATGGCTGGACATTTCTAAACCTTCCTGTGGCTGCTAGCACACACTCCCCTCTGATGTTCCTGAGTCAACATTTCTAAATCTTTTTTTTAGATTTATTTACTTATTTTATTTATAAGTTCACTGTATGTCTGTCTTCAGACATACCAGAAGAGGGCTTCAGATCCTGTTATTTCAATAGGAAAGCTGTTAGTAGGAAAAGCAAGGCCTGATTATTAATTACATTAAAAACATTTAGAGGCCCAAGTCAGTGAAAGAAACAGTTGGAAGAAACCTCTTTACTCTCTGTTGTTTGTTTAATTTGTTTTTTGTTGTTATTTTTTTCCTGTTTTTCAAGACAGGGTTTCTCTGTGTAGCCTTGACTGTCCTGGAACTCACTCTGTAGACCAGGCTGTAGACCAGGCTGAACTCAGAAATTCACCTGCCTCTGCCTCCTAGTGCTGGGATTAAAGGCGTGAGCCACCACACCCAGCTTTGTTGTTATTTTTAAGATTTGTTTGTTTGTTTTATGTATGTGAATACACTGTCTTCAGATAACACCATAGGAGAGCAATGGATCACATTATAGATGATTGTGAGCCACCATGTGGTTGTTGGGAATTGAACTCAGGATCTCTGGAAGAACTTTCACTGCTCTTAATTGCTGAGCTCTTTCTCCAGACCCACTGTCTGCTTTTTTATAGCTTGTTGTAGAACAATTAAGATTCTGTAAAGGTCTTGTCAGGTTTCTGTCTATTAACTGAATGTTTAAGATCAGAGACTATTTATTTATTTACTTGTTTGTTTGCTTGCTTGCTTAGTTACTTTAAGGGTGCTGAGATACTCCATAATTAACCAACTAAGTCTGGGAAGTAATTGAGCCTCAGTTTTGAAGTTATTTCATTTAAGAGATTCAGGTAAGTTTGTTTTAAAGCTTGGAGATTTGAATCATTAGCAACAACATACCCATCCAAATATTTCTAAAGCTAGAATGTTTTTTTAAGGTGAAAGGGATCTTTTTCCTGTGGCTGGATTGGCCAGGTATCCTCAGTTGAGCTGGTAGAGGCTTGCTATCTGCTGTAGCAGCAGGCAGTAGAGATGCTGAACTGTCTGATGAAGATCAAAAGTGCCCCCTTTCCAAGGCCAGGGAAACCCTAAAAATAAAAGGGAAACCTACCAGCTTTTTTGTTGATAATTAATAAAGTTCAGCATTCTGTCTTGCTAAAGCCTGAGGATAAGTCTCTTCATCAGTTTATAAATGATTTCCTGGGCCAGGCATGGTGGCACACACCTTTAATCCCAGCACTTGAGAAGCAGAGGCAGGCGGATTTCTGAGTTCGTGGCCAGCCTGGTCTACAAAGTGAGTTCCAGGACAGCCAAGGCTATACAGAGAAACCCTGTCTCGGAAAAAAAAAAAAAAAAAGAAAAAAGATTTCCTAGTGGCAACAGAAATAAAACAAAGACCTCTTAGAGGCCCTGAAAATTTTGGACTCTTTGAGGCTCCACTAAGAAGGCCTTACTCTGCCAACTACAGGTGACATCGCTTGGCCCTGGGGATGTATACTCAGACTCCAGACCTTGGCATCAGCCAATGGCCAATGTGTTACCAACTGGCAGAGGCTGGCCTGTTTACACATCAGTGCAGCAATGACCTCCTGGTTAAAAATGACGCCAGAATGACTCAGCCCTAGCCTCTCTTCTTGAATGCTCCCAGGATAACTTTTTAGATGCTCTGTTGCCAGACCCTGAGCTCAATTGATGGGCCTCTGCATGACTGCTCGATGGATACAGAGGTAACATGGTTCACCAATGACAACAGTCTCATTCAGGATGGACAGAGGTATGCTGGGGCAGCAGTGGTCTCAGACTCCAAGATCATATGGGCAGAGCCTGGGAGGAATCTGCCTTGAAAGCTGAACTGGCAGCTCTGTTCAAGGTGTTAGAGCTGTGAGCCGGGCAGTGGTGCCACACGCCTTTAATCCCAGCACTTGGGAGGCAGAGGCAGATGGATTTCTGAGTTTGAGGCCAGCCTGGTCTACAGAGTGAGTTCCAGGACAGCCAAGGCTACACAGAGAAACCCTGTCTTGAAAAACAAAAACAAACAAACAAAACTGTTCTCTGAGCTTCTAGGAAAGGTTTCAGTAATGAGAGGCTTCAGTAACTGTAGATGTTGGCAATTTGGAAAGACTATTCTAAAAAGTTAAGAAAAATTCACCCTTGCCGGGCAGTGGTGCCACACGCCTTTAATCCCAGCACTTGGGAGGCAGAGGCAGGTGGATTTCTGAGGTCGAGGCCAGCCTGGTCTACAGAGTGAGTTCCAGGACAGCCAGGGCTATACAGAGAAACCCTGTCTCGAAAAACCAAAAAAAAAAGAAAAATTCACCCTTATACTTTTGTTGCTCTAGAACCTCTTCTAGTATGAAAATCTCTTATTAGTCAGAGTTCTCTGGAGGAATAGAATTGGTAGAATGTATATGAACACACACACACACACACACACACACACACACACACACACACAGTGTTCTAAAAAAATTAAATATGTAAATAGAGGCAATATGCTTGGAGAAATTAGGCCAGGTAAGATCAACAATGAATCCACTTACTGAGGCACATGAGTCAGTCTCATGGGGCAGAAAAGAGAATGGCAGTGGTTTTGCTGGGAGCATAGAGGCATGAGTGTTTCATGATATAGCCCAGGTTAGCTCTCAGTCTCCCAAGTAGCTTGAACTACAGTCATATATATGCCATAGCTGGCATAAGTTCTATAATAGGTAGTTTTCTGTTTCATGATGGAAAGTCCTAGAAATACACAAATGGTAGCATTGTATTCTAAATATGCTTTCAATATGCTATACACTATAGACACCACTCAGAAATGGTCAAGTGAGTAAAATTTGTCTTTAGCCATAAAAAGGTTTTTTTCTTTTTTTTTTGGTATGTGATGCTGGGAGTCAAATTCAGAAGCTCAAACATGCTAGACCATTTCCCACTAAGTTGTACCACCAGCCCTCAATAATCTAAGTTCATAGTGAGACTAAAATTTCTCCTGGCCTGTTTGCACTAAAGAAGTTAGGAAGCCAAAGCCTTTCTGAAGTTGTACCTCAAGTCACTAGGAAAAATGGCATTATATTACCACTGGGCCAAACACTCCTAAGATTCACATGTTGAAGTCCTAAACCCCAGCATCCCAGAGTGTGGAATCAGGGTGTTTAAGGAGGTAATTAGGCTACAGTGAGACCATTAAGTTTGTTGTGCACTAACATGAATGTACCATAAGATGAGAAAACAAAGACTGATAAGCAACCTCTCTGGACCTGCAAACCAAAGGGGTAAATGGGTAGCTTTGGAGAAATGAAGCATGCTAAGACCTCAGCTTAGGGAGTGCTAGAAAGCCTGCTGGTGTTATGTAAGGTGCCCAGGCTACGGTATTTTGTTATGGCAGAATACTAAACTACTTCAGAGTTTTGGTTGTTTCAGAGACAGGGTCTCAAACTGTACCTTAGGGGATAGCCTTAAAACTCCTGACAGTCTCTTTGCTTCAGTCTTTGAGGCAGATTAATTGTAGCAAATGCAAGTCTTGGGCCTGACTCATCCTCTTCTGGAAGCCAGAGCAGAATTCACTCATGTTTCTGACTTGTTCCACTCTCGAAAGGCCCTCCTCATCTTGACAATCCAAGGGGAAATTTTGCAGCTGCCCCCCAGCAAAGGACCAGCTTCCTGTCACACTTACCCAACTGCTTCTCACCTTTGGGTTATTATGTGCCTTCTGCAAACAGTTTAGAATACAATTGAAATCTTTAGTTTCCAGCCACATCCCAACTGGAAGGTTCTTCTTGTCTTTCTGTCACTGTTTTACCAGCTTCTGAAAACCCCAGTCAAACTTAGGTGTATTCATATCGATTAAAATAAACGACAGATACTTTTGATTACCCTTTATTTGTTGATTACAATAAACGACAGATACTTTTGATTACCCTTTATTTGTTCCTAGGATTACTCATTTGTGAAAGTAGACTTTAGATCTCTACTCCAGACTCATAGGGCCAGCAGGTTCTAAGGACAGCAGTTTTCAGTTCTATCTTTTGAATTCTACTTGTGTGTATACCTTGGTGATATCATTGTACCTGCCTTCAGGGGCCTGGTAGTTAGAGATAGGTGGTGTGTAATGTGGTCCTTCTTTCTCGAAGGGGAATAGGCTGGTATCCCGCTTAATGGCCTCAGCATAGAGCTCTGTAGATTCAAGTTTCAGCTCTTCCAGGGCTTCCTGCTGGGCTTCTAGCATGGCTCTGATGGCGTCCCTCTCCGTCTCATGCTCCTGCTGCTTATATAGTGCCCACCTCTTCAGCAGAAGAGCTCTCCGTTCACTTTCCTCAGACGAATGCTCCTCCTGAGGCCGCTGTCTGTGAACACATAGTCCAAACATGGGAGGCCAAAGAGTACTGACCCTATTGCAGAGGGACCCTTGTGATTGTACATGACTTAAGTGCTCTACTACCAGCACTGCCAGGCATAACCAGGGCTCAGGAAAATAGTAAATTTGAGGATATATTAAGAATGTAATGTCAGCGCTGGGGAGAGGATTCAGAGGTTAAGAGCATTTATTGTTCTTAGAGACCAGAATTTCTTCTTAGCACTAGAATTAGGTGGCTCAAAACTGCTTATAACTCGAGCCAAGAACATCTGCTGCCTGTAAGGGTACTTGCATTCATATGAACATACTCCCAACACACAATTACATATTACAAGGAAAAAAAAAAAAGCCCAGCATAGAACATGGCAGCAGCAGCGGCTTTCCTCCAGCAGAAGGAGCCTGCTTGGAGAGAACTATACTGTTTCTGCCCCAGGCAAATCATCCTTTTGGTGAGCTGGGGTACAGTAGAAAAATGAAACAAAAACCAATTAGAGACAAGAGCTTGTTTAGTCCTAGAACACCAGAAAAGCACCGGTGCTTCCCAACTTGTATGATTTTATAAACTGTGCACTTTTTAAAGAAAGGACTAGCTGCTAATCTTCCACACAATACAACTGTAACACACATTAACTGAACATTTATACAAGAGGCTGAGAGTTTTCTACTGTGGTGATAGAATGAGGGCTACAGAGATTAGGGTCTATGTCAAGGGTCAAGAGATTAGGGTCTATGTCAAGGGTCACAGCCAAGACTCATGGAAATAAACAACACAAACCTTGGAGTAAAGCTGATCTAAACTCTCCTGAGTATCTTCCTCCAAATCCCAAAAAGCACAATCAAAATGAAAAGGATTCAGGTCAGGGCCAAGTCAGAACTACTCACCTGTTCCCATCACAGACATGAACTTCAATTAAAACTACTTGAGGGAATTCCTTTGCATTAAGGATGTCTCCCAGAGAAGAACTCTTACCTTGATTTATCCAAGAACCTCACAGGGGTAATAAAATCTTCAATAGGAATCAGTTCTTGGGTGGCTTTTTCCAGTTTTCGGATCCTCTTTTTCAAGCGATCCTTTGCTGCTTGGTCCTTTCTGGGGTCTACTTTCTTCTTCTTTCGCAGAGGTTCTGCTCTAGTGGGTACAAGGAGTCAATCTCAGGACAGATATGATGCTAAATGAAGTGCCTCATAATTGTACTGTATGTTACAAGAAAGCTATCCGCAGTCTTAACTCCGTGAGCTTAGTCCACTGTTGTCACGAGGACTGTATGGGTCCTATCAATTCCAGGAAGGATAGGTATTTATTTACTAAGAGGAAGTGTTGATTGTTGTTTGTTTGTTTCTTTTTTGGGGGTGGTAGTGATGGGTGGTTTTGAGACAGGTTTTTTTCTGTATAGCCCTGGTTGTCCTGAACTCATTCTGTAGACCAGGCTGGCCTCAAACTGTCTCTGCCTCCCAAGTGCTGAGAATAAAGGGGTGTGCAACCACTGCCCAACTTTTTTTTTTTTTTTTTATTCTTACATAGTCCTGGCTTGCCTTTAACTGGCTATGTAGTCAAAGATGTCTTGAACTCTGATCCTACTGTCTCTACCTCCAGACTTCCAGCCTAGTCATTTTGTACTACTCCCAGTATTATAGTGCTGGGGATTAACTTAAGGCTTTGTGCATGCTAGGCAAGGATCCAATAAACCAAGCTACATTCTCACCTTGGAAGTGTCAGTCTGTGATTCAGGTATATCTTAAAGCTGCCCTGAGAAGTGGACTTGCTGAACTAATGGATTAAAAGCTCATTCACATTTTAAATGAATTTGTGATTTACAAAAGGCTTCAAGACTAGAAGAGACAGGACAGTAAAAGGGACTGCCAAATTTTTTTTTTTTTGGTTTTTTCGAGACAGGGTATCTCTGTATAGCCCTGGCTGTCCTGGAACTCACTCTGTAGACCAGGCTGGCCTCGACCTCAGAAATCCACCTGCCTCTGCCTCCCAAGTGCTGGGATTAAAGGCGTGTGCCACCACACCCGGCCAGATTTTTTTTTTTAAATCAGTTTCTAGGGTGTTGAGATGGCTCAGTGGTTAAGAACACTTGTTGCTCTTGCAGAAGACCTAGGTTTTGTCCCCAGCACTCACATGGTGGCTTACAACTATCACTGATTCTGGTTCCAAGGGATCTGGGACCTTCTTCTGGCCTTGGTGGGCACCAGGCATGCAATGCATGCCCATACATGCAGACATAACACACTAAAAAAATTAGCCATGTCCTCAAGCTTTGGCAAGTATCTGATTTACTTTTAGGAACACACCTCCCAGGCAAAATCAAATCTGAAGCTGGAGAGATGGCTTAGCAGTTACAAGAAGTGCTTGCAGATCTTAAAAAAATGGAGTTTGGTTCCCAGAACCCACATCAGGGCCTCACATCTGCTTGTAACTAGGAGATCTATAACGCCTGACTGGCTTTGGGCACCCAAAACACATGTGCATACATATGCCACGAACACACACACACACACACACACACACACACACACACCTTAAAGCAAACCTTTTAGCAATAAACTAAACTAAAAAAGCCCCAAGAAAGCATCCAAAGTTCTTAGAGTAACTATTATTAGTCTTTGAATCTTTCTCCCACTCAGTGAATGAGGATGGGCAGGGAAGAGCAAGGCCTATGGAAATACAAAAGTTAAGATATGCCCTTTGAAACACACAAGACTCCTTAAATCTAGCTGCTATTTTTTTAAACTACTCCAGCAGCAATACATATATGCTAGCATAGTACTACAGAGCTTGTTGAAAGTACAGAGGCATCCACTTAAATTTAACTATCAGTTCGAGAGACTGAAATCTGCTTGCTAACCAAAAGTTGGGCAGTCTTGCTTTGTTTTGGTCATATGCATACATGTGTTTCTCATACCCCAAGAGCTAAGGGCCAAGTTGGATTTTACCTCATGGGGATGAGCTCCCAGAAGGCCAGTAAGGAAGCTCTCTGGTGGGTGTGTCTGACCTGTGCCTGGCAGGTTCCAGGGATCCTGAAGGAGAGAAGGGTATGTATAAAGATCTGTTTGGGGAAAGAGAAGGCACATACACATAACTACAAGTCTTCCCAAAACCGGGAGGATATTTGTAAGTATCTATTTTGCATTTTTCAGACAAAAGTCTCCCTAATTTGGGCTATCCTGCAACTTTAGACAATTCTCTTGCCTCAGACGCTCCACCATGCCTAGTTCATTTGTATTAGGCCAGCAAGGTCAAAGTGAGGAATTTACAAAACTCCGTTTCTTACTGGGGCAGAGCCTTTACTTGCTCTGGCAGGATTTTTTTTCCTTCTTTTTTAAGATAGGGTGTAATATAGCTAGGGTTTTACATTTGTATTCAGCGGTTATGACCTTGACTTTCTGATCTAGCCACCACCTCCATAGTGCTGGGGTTGCAGGAGTAGGCCACCACTTAAGCGCGACTTAGGCTTCACACTTGTTAGGCAAACAGTCTGTTAAGTGAGTACACTCCCAGTTGGGATTTTCATCCGCAACAAGATGCGGTAGGCTCATGCCCAGAAATAATCTGCGAGCACCAGCGAAGCAGCTACCGGGCAAAGCCCGCGCACGCGCCCTGGGTATTCTGCCACCCGTGGCTACACTCACCAGCTCCGAGGCCGCAGAGCCCGCGCAGCGCACAGCATCATCCCGGTAGCCATAGCTTTATCACGCCACCCGCGGGCCGGCAGCTTCCAGGAGCACGCCCCTGGGCGGTCGGACCTGAGGTACCGGGTCGGGTCTGACAGGCCTCGGCCCGGAACTCGCGGGTCTGGGACTCCGAGAGGCGGGCCCGCAGCTGGCCCCGCCCCCGACGCAGCCCCGCCCCGGGCAAGCGCCGCTGACTTCGCAGCGCCCTTTTGCGGGCGTCCCGCCTCCCGAGGATGCTGCGGAGCTTTCCAAATGCTGCCCTTGCCCAAGTGCCGGTGTTGCTGCTCTCTGCTTCGCCTGGCCTATGTGTTTACATCTATGCAAACGCCCCGCTCTTCTAATAAATGCGCCCGTCTGGCCCCCTGTCCTTCATCACCAGCCTAATTCTTTTATGCATGCAATCGAGCCCAGGGCCCGTTGACGTCTGTCGCTAGATGCATGTTGGCGCCGGCCCGGCTGGCGCTCGCGAGATGCCCAATAGCGCGAACTGATGGATGGCGGAAGCTAGTCACTAAGCTGGACTTGGAGCCGCGGAGGTAGAACTAGAGGTCTGGATACCACCCTGGCTCTGCATCGCCTGGCGGGATCTCAAGGCTTTGCCAGCCTGCTCACACCGACCCTCACCGGCGACCACGTCAGTGCCAGCGGAGTATCCCTGTCCTCCCTCCCCTCCAACCCCGGTCTACCGAAGAACCGAGGCGGCCCCGTCCGCGTCGGGAGCGGTTTCCCGCCGGGGCGATTTGGCAGGTGCGCGCCGTGACTTCCGGCGTTGCCCCGGAGCCGCCGGAGGAGGAGCGGCGCAGGGGATGCGGCTGTTGGCGGCGGCGGCGGCGGCCGAGCGCAGGAGGCGACTGTGGCGGCGGCTGGGGGCGCGGGCCGGCGATGGCGCGGCGGCGCTGAGGGCAAGGGTGGGCGGCGGCCGGAGGGCGGGCGGCGCGAGAGGAAGCTGCAGCGACTCCATGGCCCAGGCGTGCTGAGGGACACGGCTCTGGCTTCAGCCCGGCAGCGGCCGAACAATGAAGCTCTTGAAGCCAACCTGGGTCAACCACAATGGTGAGTGTACGCAGGAGTCGTGGGCAGCCGAACCTGCATCGGGGTGGGGTCTGGGATTGGCTTGCGGCGGTGCCCAAGTCCTGCCTACCTTGTCCAGACGCCGGTGCCGGGTACTGGAGCTGCAGACCGGGCAGGAGCAGACTTTGTCCCCGGTTCTGGGACACCGGCGAGCCCGGGCACGTGCTTCAGGCTGGTTGCAGCGAAGTCCGCCTTTGCCTCAAGCAATGGCGCTGTGTCCTGCGCCGCCCACCCTTAATCTGGGATGCCTGGCTTCTGTGAGCCGGCTTGGGTACCGACCTGGTGCTGCCACCCGGCTTCACCATCCAGTATGTGCTCAGATGGTTGTATGAAACTGGGGCGACATCCCCCTTGTGGCCTTTCAGTGGCTCGGTGAATCTGCATGAGATACTGGCTGTATTGCCCTTTCTGAGGCCTGGAGCTTGTGACAGTGCTATTGGGATCCCGAATGGGAAGGGCCCGGGCTCAGGTCCTACGGAGGACCACGAAAGAACCACGTTTAATGTAGGATCGGGGCTTCAGAATGACTAAAATCGGGGCCAGTGGTGCACAGGAGATGAGCGACTTTGGATCCGTGATAATGACTTCAAAAAGCAGATTCCTACACCCTGGTGGAGATGGTTGGTACAAAGCAGCCGGTGGCGCGGAGGGAGCAAGAGCTAGAGCTAGAGCCTTTCCCCCCAGCTAGTTCTTGAGTCTCTGGAAGGACCCGAAGGACGCACTAGGAAGCAGCCAACATCTGCTGAAAGGAGGTCTTTCCTTCTTTCTACTTTGTATTGCATCTAGAGGGAGCTACAGTTGTGTGTGTGTGTGTGTGTGTGTGTTTGTGCGCGCGCGCGCGCGTTAGCTCGCATAAAAGAAGGCGAGTTAGATGCATTTTTCTCTTTTTAAAAATCCACGTGGCCTTTCCTTTTTTTTTTTTTTTAAATTGGTCCTGGGTGCTTTTTATTCACAGCCGAAATTTTTTTTTGGAGGGGGAGGGGCCGTTCACAAGGAAGGTGGTAGACTGGGTACGTGCTCTCTGCATTTCACAGTATGATTCTGAAGTTCAGCTAAGAACAGATTTTAAAGTTTGGAGCCCAGGCCGGTCAGTGGTGGCACACACCTCTAATCCCAGCACTTGGGAGGCAGAGGCAGGCAGATTTCTGAGTTCAAGGCCAGCCTGGTCTACAAAGTGAGTTCCAGGACAGCCAGGGCTACACAGAGAAACCCTGTCTCGACCACCCCCCCCCAAACAAAACAAAACAACAAAAAAGTTGGGAGCCCAGAAAGTTTATTAGAAATCTAGGTGATGGGGAGGGGAAAGAATATGATAAAAACATATTGTATGAACATTTTTTAAGTAAAAAAATCTAAGTGATTATTCATGATAAAAGATGTTGAGACTTAAGCAAACTTTTTTTTTTTTAATCTAAAGGCACCATCTTTCTCTGTATTCCCTTTATCTTGGAGTTGGTGTTATTACATGTCACTACCAAGCATACCTTTAAAGATGGTAGTGAGTAGTGGGGAGTTGCTTCCTAGCCAGATCTTGACTAGTAGTAGCTGGTGGAATCAAGTTTCCTTTGGATGAATAAATAGAAGCCCTTACTGCACTGGAGGGGATTGTACTTCCTGGCTTTCTCACTGAGCAGTTGCATTTCCTGTCTCCTTATACAGCATGAACTCTGGGGTCTGAGAGTTCAGAGAGGGAAGGAAAAGAGAACAGGGCAAGATAGGCAGCTAGAAGAGGTTAAAAGGCAGAAAGAGAGGTGTTTGTTGGTCTTCCTTCATATTTTGGCCTAGTACTAGAGAAACCTCTCAGAAAGGCTATCTCAGCCCCAGCATGATTGCCATTTTTAGTCACAACTGTTTTAGGGGCTGTCCTGTGTATTGTATGATCTTTACTTAGATGTCAGCAGTATCTACCACCATAACTGTCCATTTACCTCAACCAAAAATATCTGGATATTGCTGATGCTCATTGATAGCCCAGATCATCTCCAGCTGAAATGTTCTGGCTATCAGTATTTTTGTTTGTTTGTTTGTTTGTTTGTTTGAGATAGGGTTTCTCTGTGTAGCCCTGGCTGTCCTGGAACTCACTCTGTAGGCTAGGCTGGCCTTGAACTCAGAGATCTGCCTGCCTCTACCTCCCAAGTGCTGGGACTAAAGGTGTGTGCCACCATGCCTGGCTAGCAGCATGTTTTTAAATCTTGGCATTGTAATTTCGAAATGAAATTTGCTGTGATTGTGGATTTAGACTGAATTCAAGATAACATCATTTCCTAGTTAGGGATTCTTAGGTTTTTCTAATTTTAGGCCTTAGTAAAATCATGTGAGAAGATATATTTCTTCATCTTGTGCTCAATATAAAAGATTACTCCTAAAGTATACAATATAACAATTAGTATCTATTACTTATATTGATGTTATGTACAGTACACTTTCAATACATTGTTATGAGATGTGATCTTATTGACTATATTTTACTTATTTATTTTTTGAGACAAGATCTCACTGTCTAGCCCTGGTTTTCCTGGAACTCTCCCAGTAGACCATGCTGGCCTGGAACTCACAGAGATCCTCCTACCTCTGTCTTTCAGTTGCAGAGATTAAAGGCATGCACCATCGTACCTGGCCATACACATTTACTTTAATCATGGCCAAAATAAGTTTCATTGCTGAGTAAGGTTATGTCCTGGGTTCTAGTTATGGTGGCATATACCTATAGTTATGGTACTTGGGGCAGGGCTAAGGCAGAAAGATTGAGTAAAAAGGGCTTATTTCCAAGTGTAGATGTATCTCTGCAGAGAATGTTAATAACAGAGACGGTGTTCTTGGACAGTCAGGATCAAAAGGCCCAAGCATTCCATTTGGAGATATAGTGAATGCTGCATAAGGTAAGCTGAGGAAGGAGAGGAGGAGAATGTGGCTGGGGGATGGATGGAATTATAAACACCTTGCAGGGACTTGAACTTTCTTTTTTGGGTTTGGGGAGGGGCGCATTGAAGTTTCTGAGGGGTTTGGATACCTAAAATGTGTTTTAGGAAGTCCTTGGACTTAGAAGGTGGTCTCCAGATCTTGGTAAGATGTGCTAAGATAGGGAGGAAAGGTGGTGAGAAAGAGGAGGAAGCTGTAGATAAAAGAAGAACTAGTGGGACTTGGCCATTACATGCAGGAAGTGTAGATTTATGTCATTTTTTGAGTTTATTTATAAGTGTGCTGGAGAAAGAATACAGATGAGAGATGGGCAGTGGTGTTTTCTTTTTGTGTGTAGTGTATGTGCACATGTATGACTAGCACATTTGGAGAATAGGAAAGGTTTGCAAGTGCCTCTGCTTTGTCATCACTGTTCCGTATATCCCCGAGACAGATCTGCCCTGGCAATCAGGAAGTGACCCCCTTCTTGGCCATCTCACTCAAGCTGGAGTTAAAGGTGGAAGAGTAGACATTGTCGGGTGTATATACATATATATATATATATATATATATATATATATATATATATATATATGTGTGTGTGTGTGTGTGTGTGTGTGTGTGTGTGTGTGTGTGTGTATATATATGTGTGTATATATACACACACACACATATGGGTGCTGGGGATTAGTAGGTTCTCATGTCTGTGTTGCATACTCTGTTTACTCACTGAGCTATCTCCTGAGATCCTAGTGGAATTCTCTCAGACATTTACATATTTGTCTGTTTGCTCATTATTTCTATGTTAGTGCCTGTGTTCATGTGTGCCCTCTCCCTTTTTTTTTTTTAAGATTTATTTTATTTTTATTATATGTAAGTACACTGTAGCTGTCTTCAGACACTCCAGAAGAGGGAGCCAGATCTTGTTACGGATGGTTGTGAGCCACCATGTGGTTGCTGGGATTTGAACTTATCACCTTCGGAAGAGCAGTGGGGTGCTCTTACCCGCTGAGCCATCTCACCAGCCCCGCCTTCTCCCTTTTTTTTGAAACAGTGTTTCTTACTCAACCTGGAATTCATTTCCGTTAGACTGACTGGCCAGTGATCTATCAAGACACTCCTGTCTGAAGGATTTTTTTTGTTTGTTTGTTTGTTTGTTTTTTGTTTTTTGAGACAGGGTTTCTCTGTGTAGCTCCGGATGTCCTGGAACTCACTTTGTAGACCAGGCTGGCCTCAAACTCAGAAATCTGCCTGCCTCTGCCTCCCGAGTGCTGGGATTAAAGGCGTGCGCCACCACACCCGGCTATGACACTCCTGTCTTTTGCATCCCAAGTGCTGGGATTAGTGGTGTGGTGTGACACCTGCCTTTTTATGTAGGTACCAGAGACAGAATTCAGGTCACTTTACCAGCCCCTGATCCCCAACATTTAATCAATCAGCTGTCCATGATGGTCCATGACTGTAAACCCAGAATCCAAGAGGCAGAAGGACTGCAGTGAGTTTGAGGCCAGCTGGGCTATAGATTGAGATACTTTCCCATATATATCTTGTGTGTGTGTGTACACACATACTTTTTTTTTTTCATTTTAGAATTTTAATCTAGTAAGTGGTTGAACATACACTTTCAGCTTATAAAGAGATTCATGTTATACAGCTGGGAGGCACACTTGCACAGTCCTGGAGGGCCTGGTGTTATCGTCCCAATCTCGGGTCTTGTTGGTATTCCATAGAAGGGATATGAGCTCTGTCTATATTGACCCAGATTTGTTTACCCTGATATTGCTGGTGTAACCTAATTACTTTAGTATTTGTTTATAGACTAAGAGAGGCTTAGCAAATGACAAATCTGGACTAAAGTTTGAGGTCTAAAAATTGAGGCAAACAAATTTTGTGATTTTTGCAAGATCAGCAACTGCACACAGATCACTGGGTGAGGCTGTTAAATATTGGGAAAAGGTGCTATTGATCCTCTGGGTTGCCTGCCCTTTTTGCTAGCAGAATTCCAGGGTTTCTTTGGTTTTTTTGTCCACATTTTTCTGTAGGCAATGTGTGCTAATGTTCCTAACCTGGTCTGCATGTGAGTGCCAAGGAGTTTTTAAATTACTGGCGGTGTAATACTACCTCTACCTAGCAAGGTATTTGCTGGGGGCTTCTGGGTCCAGTTTCTTCTGCAAGACTAAACTGGGTCTGAATGTGGCAGCCAGTTTGTAATCAAAGCACAGGCTCACAGTCAGGATGACAAGAGAGGAAGATAGAGGGTTTTCAGCTCTTTAAGTTGCTAAAATTACATTAGTATACCTAGAAGATCTATTTCAGGACTTGACCTGTGAGCTAGTGAACCACTCTTAAGATTGTATATAACTTGAATCAGGAGAAACATCTGTAGTAGCACAGTTTCCTGCTGGAAACAGGCTGAGTTTGTGGCCCTCTTTAAGATGTTACAAGCTATGAAGGATATTAGGTGGTAATCATACCTAGACTAGCTTGGGAATTTCTAACTTGACAAATAGTGGTCTCAGAGTTGCCTCTGACAACCTGTCTTCCTGGAGAGCTTGAGGACCATTCTCTTCTTCAGAAGAACACCTTTCGCAAACCGCTTGGTACAACAAGTATTATTATGCTTGGAGATTTGTACCTTAGAATTTCTAACCTAGTAGATTTCATTTGAGATTTCATTTCATTGGAGAAACTTCTGGTATTTGGTTTTTGAGAATTCTCTGGTCATGGGGGAATCAAAGCCCTGCTTTCTGGGAGGAATAGGAAAGAGGGACCTGTACTCCAGCCTTGAGCCTTGAGTCTTCCCTGTTAGCTTGATTGGACCATCTGGGTTATATGCCTTCTCCTGCACTGGTTACTGTTGCCTACTGGCTTACATGTATGAGAATAGATACTTTAGTAAAGTAAAATTGGAATCCCACTAGAACCTGTCTACAGAAAGGTATCTCCTAAAGACAGAGGCTTTGTCTTTGCTAGTGCCTTATTCTCAAAGAGAGAATGGTGCCTGGAATATGCTAACCACTGAGTGAATACCTATGTGTACAGAGGAGGAGATAAAGTGTACCTGGTGGGTGGGTAACCACTAACCTTGACTTGCTTCTTGTTTGTCCTAGTTATGTCTTCTTACAGATCAGATTTTCTGGTGGAATCTGCTGGAGACTCCAGTGATAAGAAACATTATCAGGGCTTCTTAAATTTGATGAATTTGTGTGTGTGTGTGTGTGTGTGTGTGTGTGTTGGGGGGGCCAAGTTACAGGCACAGGGATAACCCCCCCCAGACTGGGTTTCTCTAGTCCTGCTCACTCTGTAGACCAGGCTGGCCTCAAACACAAGAGCTCTGCCTGCCTCTGCCTTCTGCGTGCTGGGATCAAAGGTGTGTGCCACTGTATTTGGCAACTTTTCCACTTTGACTACTTTATACCCCAAAATCTTTTTTTTATGTGATTTTGGCTATATAAACATATAACATTTACTGATAATAAATTTTATTTTCAAACAATCTTATGATAAGTAATTTTATTGAAGACAAGCCAATTTACATACTGAGATGGTTATGCTTATTTTTACATGAAGAATTGAATCAGCTGAATAGTTGATATTGTGTAAAGAATCTTAGACTTTTTAGAGTTGTTTTGATTTTATAATTGCCAATGCTGAAAACTACTTTCTATTAATACATACTGCAAAATACATAGTGCAAGAAGTATGTTTAAGGACATTTTAGGAATTGCTGGAAATATATATTAATGCCAAACCAAAACTGCTTGAATTGTTTCTTGTGAAACTGAAATTAGAAACTCAAATAACAACTTTAAAGTCAAACATTTTAATACAACACAGTCCAAACCAGTATGTTTCTGTAAGCCAGAAACTAAGTGCGCAGTAAAAGCACTGTGGTTCATAATTGTGATCTGAGTGTGTGCTGAGATGTTTCAAGCAGTGCTGCTTTGCACTATTGCATGTGCAGTGAAAAGTATGAACGTTGTATGTTTAGAACCTAGACTGTAGTGAAGTTGTACAGTGCAACACAGGCAGAAACTGCCAGAAACATGCAGAACCACTACAGGGTTGATTTTTGAGTCATTGTGCCATCAGAAACTCTTTATTATTGTTCTCACACACGGGGTTGTGACCTACAGTTTAAGAACCCTGAAGCTGGGTCATATCCTTGTAGTTTTCTATTTTTTCTTTTCTTTCTTTGTTCTTAATTCTTTTTCCTTTTCTCTCTCTCTCTTTCTTCTTTTTTTTTTCGAGACAAGGTTTCTCTGTATAGCCCTGGCTGTCCTGGAACTCACTTTGTAGACCAGGCTGGCCTCGAACTCAGAGATCTGCCTGCCTCTGCCTCCCAAGTGCTGGGATTAAAGGTGTGTGCCACCACTGACTGACCTTATTATTTAATTTTTAAAAAGTTTGTTTTTAAATTATATGTAGGCATGTGTCTGCAAGAAGGGAGGTATGTGTGGATGAAGACCTCCGGGGGTGCACTTATAGTTGGTTATGAGTTGCCTGACATGGGTGGTGAGAATTGAATTTAAGTTCTCTCAAAGAACAGCAAGTGTTCTTAACCACTGAATCATCTCTTCAGGTGTCTGTCCACTTTTTTTTTTTTTGATGTTATTTTGTTTTAAATGTTTTAATTCTATGTATATGGTTGTTTGCCTACATGTATATCTGTGTGCTACATGTGTGCCTGCTGCCCACAGAAACCAGAAGGTGTCAGGTTCCCTGAAACTAGAGTTATAGACAGTGTGACCTGCCATGTGGGTGCTGAGAATTGAACCTGGGTCCCCTGGAAGAGCAGCTAGTGGCTCTTAAGGACTGAGCTACCTTTCCAACCTTCCCGTGTCCATTTTGTTGTTGTTGTTGTTGTTGTTGTTGTTGAGGTTTTTGTTTGTTTGTTTGGTTTTAGAATTTCTCTATACATTTTGGATATCAGTCTCTTATATCATTTTCAAATGTTTCTCTCATGTCTTTTCCTTCATCCCTTGATGCACATACACACATTTTTAATGAGGCCCAATTTGTTGTTTTTATATATTAGTTTTATTCTTACTACATTTTTGTGTGTAGGGGTGTGTATGTATGTTTACCATGGGTGCATTGAAGGTCAGAGGACAACCTGTTGGATTCAGTTCTCTTCCATCATGTGGCTGTTTGAACAAATACCTACTTACCCCAGCTAAGGAATCAACAACAGACTACAGTGGATGTTCCACCAGAGTCCACCTTGGTAAATCAGTGAGTTTATTGGTGCTACTTAAAGGGGTGTAGATGAAGGGTTACATATTCGGAGCAGGAATGACTGAAAGACTGTTTAGTTTTCAGAAGCCCGTGCTAGGTGAGTGCCAGCTTTCAAAAGCTGGAACCCAGGAGCTAACTCATGGCAGTTCTTACCTGTTCAGTTGTTTGGTTTCAGGGACTTGCTGAAACTTAGACATTTTTACTTCCTGAGTTTTAAGGAGTCTACCTTTACAGCATACAGCTCAGTCTCCATCACTTTTTCAGAACTGTAAGTTCACACTATCGTATCTAGCTTACTGGGAAGATTAGACTGAAAACATGGTGTAAATGTCCTGGGAACTGGAGTTTGAGTAAGTTTAAGGCCTTCACTCATTGCACTTTGCCTCAGGAACTGCCCAATAGAGCTTGGCTCAATAAATACTGATACATTTAGAATTAAGTGATGATAAGCTAGGAGTGGTGGTGCAACTATAATTCTTGCACCCAGGACACAGAGGCAGGCAGAGTCCTGTGGTTCAAGGCCAGACTACTCTACAAAGTTTCAGACCCACCTGAGCTACATAGTGAGACCTTGCTAACCAACCAACCAACCAATCAACCGACCAACCAACCAACCAACCAAAAAACTACCCAAAACTACTTTAGTCTAATTTCTTTTCTTTTCTTTTTTTTTTTTTTTTGAGACAGGGTTTCTCTGTATAGCTCTGACTGTCCTGGATCTCACTATGTAGACCAGGCTGGCCTCGAACTCAGAAATCCACCTGCCTCTGCCTCCCAAGTGCTGGGATTAAAGGCATGTGCCACCACTGCCCGGCTAGTCTAATTTCTTATTAAAACTTTGAGTGTTTTCTGCTAGGAGAAAGAGCCATTTCTAAAAGTTCTGAAAGAATTTTAAGGATTTCCTTTCTTCTTCTTTTTTTTCTTCTTTGTTTTGTTTTGGCCTCGAACTCAGAGATCTGCCTGCCTTTGCCTCCCAAGTGCTGGAATTAAAGGTGAGCTCCACCACCTTCCAGTCCTAAGGATATCTTAATCAAAATAACCTTAAAAGAATAAAGTTGGCAGTCTCATACTTTATGATGGAACTAAAACAAAGCTGTTGCAGTCAAAGTGGTATGGGCTTGGCTGGCATAGACAGGCACAGAGAACAATGGAGTAAAGTGAGGAGCCTAGGGGATATGCTCAGGGATTTATTACATTGTTGTTGGCACTGGGGATTGAACCCAGAACATTGCTCATGTTAAAGTTTTGCCCTCTAACTCCTGAGTTACAGGTGTGTTCAGTCAAGTGACTGCTGACCAGCTGGCCTCAAATTTACAGACAGCTACTAGTCTCCTCCCCAAATCTGAGATGAAAGGTGTGTGTGATCTCTGCCAGGCTAATCAGTAGGGTCTTGTGTGGGCTGAAGAGCAAATTCTTGGAGAAGAAATGGCCTATTATGGGTGTGTGGAAGTATTCTGGTTCAGGTTGATTTGAAGGAAAGATAGTGCCCAACATTGTTAGAGTTCAGGGTTTATACTGATTTATCTTTTGTCTGTCTCTATACAAAGGCCTGAAGTTGGAGGTAGTTTGGAATTTATCATTATCTTGCTGTGCCAAAGGAAAAGTTCTTTAGCCAGCCAAACTGGTAAGACTGTTTGCTTAGCTTCACTCATGAAACCTTTGTTAAGGTCCTTCCTGTTGACAAGGGCTGTAGTGATATCTTTCCTGGGACTGAGAGGCCTAGGCAATAGGGGTTCAGAGCTAGCGCTTCACTGGCAGTGCTGAGTAAGTCCACCCCATACTTTATCTTCCTTTGGGGCCTTGAGATCCCCCTTTTTTTTTTCCACACAGCACTTGTTGGGCTAGAATGTGAATGTGTCCCTTTCAAATGAGGTCTAAACTCCTGGATAGAGCATCATCTGATCATGCTTACCTCATGAACTCTGGAGCAGTACATCACGCTGCTTCTTGATTCAGTACTGTGTGTCCTCTGGCTGATTTTACCCCTATCCATATGGCTGTCTTGCCCTCAACGCCATGGTTGAGCTTTACTTAATTCAGTTGTTACTTTAGAAGGAAGCTTCAGGCTAGGTGAAGGTTTGTCTTTTTTTTTTTTTTTTTAAACTGTGTAGCTGTATATTACTGTATCTTTCTACTTAGATATTTGTATGATTATCTTTAATTCTGGGGGCTCCCTATAGGTAGGGCTATGCTACCATACTATGTGTATTTTTGTATTAGACACATTGTAGGTATTTATAAGTGTAGATTGGGTGAGAAAGTTTCTAGACGATGAATGCTTCAAATGTATGGTGTGAGGATAAGAGCTGTGATTGGTATCTGCAGTTGACTTGTTGGGTAAAAAGAATGGCATGAAGCTAAGTGTTCTGACAAGCTTTGTAAGAAGGCCAATTTNTTTTTTTTTTTTTTTAATTTAAACTGACAAATACCTATCCTAAGTTATCTGAAGCCAAAAGGTAGATGAATTGTCATTTTTAGATATCCCTTCTGTGATATACTGCCCTCTAGCTTTATTGATGTAAAACAGCCATTTCTATCCCTTGCTTCAGAATCCACTCGTTGACAAGGCTCATCAAGTTGCAGTTATCTTGGATTTACTGAGTCTGCTGGGATGGTTTCAGCAGCATGGAGCTAGAATAACTCAGTCTCTGTGCTCAGAGCCTTGATTCTCACTGCTGTGTGTCATTAACAGTCCTCTTTCTGTGGACAGCTGAGGCTTCTTCAAAGCATGGTAGTTGAACTGGGAACCAGATTTCTCCAGACAAAAAAGCTGAGATACTCGACCTTTGTGAGGTTTAGCCTAGCCCAAGAACTTGTTGGTTAAAGCAGGTAACGGGCCAGTCCCAACTCAAGGCAAAGAAGGCACATAGGAGTAGTAGGCCTAAGAAGATGTGTTTTACTGGGGCCTGCTGAAGTAGCCCAAAGGCCTGAAGTAATATGTCCGGTATAGCAGGTGTAAGGCTTACATTGTCATGAGGACACATTCACACTCTGGCCCACTCTCCTACCCTTCTTTGCTTCCTTCCTATTCACAGCCATGGATTATGTTGCTTAGCTAGGTACCATACCACAGTGTTAATAGCTTCAGGCTTTCGAGCTGGGTGCTGTATGACTCTGGACAACTTTCTGAACCTTTCTGTGTGCCTTCATGTCTTCTTAGTGTAAAATGGGAATGTTGAAAGTATTTATCCCAGGAAATGATATAAGATTTAGAAAATGCCTGGGCTGAGCCCCCCACACAGTTTGAGGGCAGATCAGATGCGCAAGAGCATGTTCTGCTACTGAGGCTTGATGCTACATGAGGTGTGCCTAGCATGGCTCTGCCTCTTCATCCCCAGAAAGCCTTCCAATGGAGATGGCTGTTGCTCTTCTTACTTTTTGGGGGAGAAGTCTTCTGTCTTGAATACCACAGGACTTACTGGTGCCGATTTTGCTACTGTTCCTTGGTATCTGGCAGGATTCACTGTGTTGGTTTAGTGCTGGCTGCCACAGCCACTGGAAACAAGTACCTACATGACTTGAGGCTGGGCTCATAGCCCTAAATGTCCTTCCTGTGAGGACTATTCTTGGATTGGGTGGGCAAGAAAACTACTGTCTTTGAGTTCTTTCTCTCCTGTACTTTAGCCTTTGGGTAAGTGTGATGCCAAAGAGAGCATGGGCATGCCAGTGTGGTCCTGAGTGAAAGCAGTGACAGGAAGGAGCCAGGCAGAGCCTTCTGCTCATCTTCAATGTGCTTTCAGGATGTACCTTCCTTTATGACACTGTAATTCCTGGATCCTTTTCGTTTTCTTAATTTTTCTTTTTTCTTTTCTTTTTTAAAACGTATGCTTGTATGCATGGTCTCCTGTACTGAGGTGTATCTGTGGAGGTTAGAGGACAACTTGTAGAAGTTGGTTCTTCACCATGTGAGTTCTAGAGATTGAATTTAGGTTGTCAGACTTGCTGGAAAATACTTATGTGAGCTGTCTTGCCAGTTCATGGGTTCTTTTCTTGATGACTAAGACAAAACTAATTAAGATCTGCTGTGTTTGCAATGTGGGGGGAAGATGGACTTGCAGGCCCTCTCACGTCTCATCTCTAAGTACCCACTACCAGGTCTGTTCCTTCAGAGCTATCTAGAATGTGAGCTGTGTTGGAACTTATCTCTTGAAGCCCAGGAATAAAAGGATAAGATATGCCAGAGAAAATGAAGACTGAGTCTGTACACACACACACACACACACACACACACACATGGGGGGGGCGGGTATTCAGAGAGAGGCACCAAGCAGCTGCTTGTCTAGACTTGACTAGTTTGGCTCTTGATTAGCCTTGAGATCACTGAAGGGACTTGGGGACCAGGCAAAGGCTGCTAGTATGATGACAGGGTCTAAAGTGTTAGCTATTGTTAATTTGGAATATAGGAGACCATAGAACATGTAGTGATTGCCAAACTTTCCAAAGGTTTCTGTCTGTATTTGGCACACCTGTTCCATAATGGTCTTGCCCAGTTGTTTCTCCTACTACCACCCAGTGACCAGTAAGAATGAAAAGATATTTCCCTATTATGCTTGATTTGACCACACAGATAAGACTCTGGAAGATGATGCCAAAGCGCATCACCAAGGACCCATATTGATTACTGCCTTTGGATACCTGCATTGGAATTTCCACATTGACATGGGGGGTCCCTGGCAGGGGTTTACAGTTCTCTGTCAGGTAGACACCAGGAACTCTAATAAGTGATAAGTAATCACCTTATCACTTGTGAAATTCTAGAGCTGATGACTTTTTGTCCCTTGTCTTCAACAGTAGTTGCTGATGTTTAGTTGACTATCATACTTCTAACATGTCACTCACAGGCTGATGATATAGTTTGAACTCAGTAGCAATTAATTAATTGGCAGTTTTTGATGCTTTGGCCTTGGAAACAGACGGGGGAGATGGACAGATACCACCTAGGCACAAGGTCCTTAGATTACCTTGCACAAACTACTTGGTGTGGTTTCATTGCCTGACTTGGTCTGCCCTGCAAGCCAATTGCCTCAGCCAAGCCTGGATGCAAAGGGGCCCTTGGTTGTTTCTAAGAGCCTGCTTCAACTGCTTACTCTTAGGAACTGATTATTGAATGTAGTTGAGTATATGCTTTAACAGAGGTCCAGGCAGGGGATGCTGAGATAGTAGACTTTCTATACTACTCCAGGGGAGATGTGAACCAGGGGCCAACTAAAGTAAGGATATCATCAAAGTCCAACTTGGTGAGCCATTGGTTTTTTTGTTTGTTTTGTGTTTTTTTTTTATTTTTTATTTTTATTTTTTTTTTATTACTTGCAGAAGTATGCATGAGGGGTTACATACAGGACTATGTAACTCAAAGACAGCTGCATCTCCAAAAGCCCACCGTAGCATGGGTGGGTGACAGCTTCTGAAAGCTGGAACTTGAAGTGTACCACACAGTCTGCATGCAGCTTGATAGACTAGAGAGTATCTCTTCCAGCATGCTCAGTTGGTCTATCCTTTTCTAGGCAACTCAGCTGCTCTGAAAGTCTCTCAGTAGGCTTTACTGCTTAGACACTCTTGGGGAGGAAGGGAGCGAGTATGTCCTATGGCTAGGGTTAAGTCAGTTTCAGGAATTTCTTGAGGTTTTTGTTGTTTACTTTCTAGTTTTAAGGAACTTCAGTGAGTATGGAATGTTTTACCTCCCTTCAGAACATTATGAGTGTTCCAAGCTTCCCTCCAAGATTCAGTGCTTTATCTTGGAGGGAATTGCTACACACCATGTGTATAAGTATAGACTTTCAGGACCACTGTCAGGAACTAAAATCTTAACAAGAGAAGGGAGGGCCCTTGGCTATAATGCAGTCATTAGACCTGCTTATGACAGCCAGCCAGTCAGAAAGGATTGAGAGTCCTTTTTTCCAAGCTGTCAGCCAAGGAGAGACTCACACTGAGGGAGATGTGATCAGGTATAGATGTGATTTCACAGGAACTTGTGACTTGAGCTTTGATTGCAGTTTATTGCCTTTATATATTCAGGTCCCCAGGAAGTACCCAGCAATGCTGTAGTCTCTTGTTTTCAGTGTGACATACTTAGTCTCTGTTGGGTTTTTAGCTATTTAATGTTGCTTGGAGAGTCTAACAGTTTTGACTAACTAAAGCTGTTAGATCTCCCCGTTCTTACTCACAGGTAATTTTATCTTCAGCCTGATGCTTTGTCCTAGATGTAAATTTAGAGATGTTATTTGAGTAATCAATATTTTAAAAATGAAAATTTATTGTTTTCTAGTGAATAAAAGCCAAGCTCTATGTGTTTTTCTTTGTTTCCAGGGAAGCCGATTTTTTCAGTTGATATTCACCCTGATGGGACCAAGTTTGCAACTGGAGGACAAGGTATGTCTATAGAGTGAATACCAACCACTTCCCTGTATTCTGCTTCTCTCGGATCCATGGTTAGCTGTAATGAGGCAACTTGTTGCTTTCTAATATGACTGTGACTCAGTTTAAAGTGCACAGTTTGAACAGGTTAAATCACAAACTTTTTTTTTTTTTTTGAGCTGGATATGGTTGCATAGGCCTGTGATCTCAGCACTTGGAAGACCGGTAGATATAAATTCTAGGTAGCCTAGATTGCAAAGTGAAGTCCGACTTGAAGATGTACGTTCTTTGGGGTCTCTAGGGTGATCTTAGAAATATTGTGCAGCTGGCTTATTCTAGTTAAAGCTTTTTATTAAGCTGAAGCTAGAATGAAATTGGTACACCCCTGGTATTAGATAAAAATTGGCAGGAGGGTGTGCCCCCCAAAGTCTAGTTACAGAGAGGCAAGGATTCTGTCAGTATTTTCATTTGAATGCATGACTACGCCGTGATTTTTCTGGACAAAGGAATTTGACTGTGTTAATGAGAAAATAAGAATGTCTAGAATATTTGAAAATAGCATCCATAGTATCAGTATGTTTCATTCAGCATCACTGTGGTATTGAGATAGCACAGCTCTGTTTGGAAAGACATAAAACAACGTCCTTTGTTTTCTTTTTAAATGCCAGAAAACCAAGTTTTTATTTATAGTGATAAAAAGTAGCATTTGCTCAAGACCACGTCCCCCACCTTCCAGGTGCTCAGGGTGGGCTCACAGTAGGCAATTTGCACAGAGGCAGGGGTAAGGCAGTGTGGTTGAAAAAGTTTTTTTCCCCTGGTCTAAGAGGGATAATTAGGAAATATTTTTACATATTGGCTGAAGAAGAGGTTTAAATCATTTTGTCATTACTTTGGAACATCCATTTCAGACATTCATTTTTTTTTTTCATGACTTGTGTTAACTATAGTGATGGAAAGCAAGCAAGCAAACAAAAATAATTAGTACAATGTATAGATAGACTTTTCAGTACAGCTGGCATCAATTTATGACCCTCCTAAATTCCCTCTTTTGGTTGATCTCCATCTATAGGTGACTGCAAAGGGCAGATAAGAAGGTAATGAGCCCTTTTTCCTCTGTTCAGGGCACATTTCAAATTTGGGTCTCAAAGCGTCCAGTCAATTCTGGAAACAGCCACCGGATCCAGGCAGCACCTTGAAGGGGAGGGAAACCCTGGTAGGGACTGCACTTTTCTCCTTTTCCTCAGTGCACATGCAGACCTGAAGGGGCCTGACAGTGACTTTTCTTCCTCTTTGTTTTATAGATGAGGAGTCTGTGTGTTCTGGATAAGAATAGGACCTCAGAGGCCAGACAGGCTCTGTCTCTTCCTAATTTGTAGTTCAGTCAGTATTCTTTTTATAAAGACAGGCTGGCCTCTGCTACTATTAAATTCGCTCTCTTTTGGGTACCTGTTATTTTTTTTCCCTCACCTTTTGTGTCATTTACATTAATAATTCAAGATAAGTCTGCTTAGATCTAGTCAAGTATGATTTAAGAAACTAAATGAGAATTTTCTATAGTTATTGTTATCAGTGTCGTTTCCACTTCTTGCATTTTGAGCTTTTCTTGCTCCTTCATTCCAGGGCAGGATTCTGGGAAGGTTGTGATCTGGAATATGTCTCCAGTCCTCCAGGAGGATGACGAGAAGGATGAAAATATTCCCAAGATGCTTTGCCAGATGGACAATCACTTAGGTATTACAGAGTGGCCCTTTGCAGGCTTTGCGTGTTGGCAGAGTGCCCAAGGTTAGCACATGTGTTTGTAATTAGAAAGATAAGGCCCCGTGCGGCGTTAACTCCCCTCGGCCTGCTGTCTGAAGGCACAGATGTTGGCTGCACACCTGGGTGAGTTATTCGGCAGAAGACTCGGCCCGCCCACAGAACCATCTTTGGACAGTCTGCAGGTACCTCTGGTGATTTCCTGCTCATGAGTCGTTACTGCCTGATTCCATGGGGCTTTGGGACCAGTGACCTGGACACAGTAGGGTTCTGGGGAAGGGTACATAAGAGACAGCTCAACACATGTCTCAGATTGGTGCTGTGTCAGTAAGAGTCTCTCTGCCAGGACCTTTTAGAATGTGGAACAATTTCATGTTTTCCTTCCCTCTTGTATGTAATGCCTTAGTGACCATTGACAATTACTAGTGTTTGGTAGTAGTTCCTTCCTCTGCTTTGTGTGTTCTTCCAAGCTGCTCAGTGTCACTGGGTCTAGAGCATAAGTTGCTCATGGGCCATGTATCAACTGCAACATTGTTAGGGTCCATCATATTTCATATCTCCAAAAATTGAGCTGTGTGTGCTCCTGGAGGCTGTAACCTAGAAGAAGCATGAGGGGATTTCTGTTGGACTAAGCTTAACTACACACAGAATCTGTCAGTCTCCTATGCTGATGAGTTTGGGAAATGTAAATTTAAAGGCATGGCTCTGGGTAATTGAGGTTATTTAGAGCTATGCGATTTAGAACTTCTTGGAAAGTTCTGGAAAAGACATCCTGGCCTTCCTAATACATGTTTTATTTTGAGAATAATTCCTGTTGAAATTCATCTCATCCATAGACAACTTTTTGGAACTAATGAAGTTTATTGCTGTTCATAGGAATAAGCTTCCTGTTGTCTCATTCAGAACAATTCTCAGATTATGCATATTTTCCCTTTAGACTATTCTGGTTATTTGTTATAGCACAAGATTAGTGTTTAACTGAATTGTTTCTCTGGGACTCTTACACAGTGAATGCTTTAAATAGATTAGGTAGTTTTATAAACCTTTTACTTCTTGCCAGATTCTACATAATGCAAATGGGCATGCCTATTGGATTTTCATCACCTTATTTTTTTTTCTTCCCAGCATGTGTGAACTGTGTGCGGTGGTCAAACAGTGGGATGTATTTAGCTTCTGGGGGAGATGACAAACTGATTATGGTGTGGAAGCGGGCTACGTAAGCATCATTTTCCTTTTTCACATTTAATTTTTAGAAGCTTCTTTGCTGGTCTTTATCAAAGTCACCTTTCCTACCCTGGCATAGAAGTCCTAACTTCATAAGTAGCAAGAAGTTGCCATAGGTCAGAAGTGGATGAAGCCTGACAAGTGACTCGGAGGCTTCCGTTCTTCCTGCTGACCAGGTCAGCTACCCTCTTGTAGGAACACAGTACTTAGCTGAGAAGGAAGGGTTAATCCTTACAGCCACTGACATTGTGGCTTCCTTTGTTTGTTATTCAAATAAAATTTCACATGAAACCCTCACATACAAAATGACTAAGATCTGAATCAGGCCTGGGAATCCAGAGCCTCATTTTGTGGCAGCCTTGTCTTGCAGTAAACTAAGGATCATCTGTGGAAATTTTTTTCTTTATCCTTGAGCATAATGGGTCCTGATACTGTGTCCCACAATAAGCTTTCCTTGTGACTCCGGGCCACACTGTGTCCCAGACCTGGCATCATTGTTCAGCCAGAGTAACTGGGGCCATGGTTTTGAGAGCTGAGTCATGCCATCTTCTGTGCTCACTTGGCTGCCTAGGGAGCTCTCTGGGTAAGTGTGTAGCTTTACAAGAGCAAAGGGTGTCTGCAGAGGCTCTGGACATGGTGCCATCTTCCATGGAACTCTACCTGGAAGGAGTCAGTCCTGTGACTCTTGCATTTTTCTTCCTTATTTTTTAAAGCAGGAATATTGAATCCATTATAAAGGGACTTAATTTTTTTTTTTTTTTTTTTGAGTTAGGCATAGTGGTTCCTACCTGTGGACCCAGCTACTCCGGAGGGACTGGCTTGAACCCAGGAGTTTGAGATTATTCTGGGTAATATAGTGAGTGAGACCCTGCCTTCAAATAAAAATGTAGTTAATATTCTTCTTCTTTTTTTTTTTAAATTAAAAAAGACGGGGGGGTCTCATGTAGCCCAGACCCTTAGATGACCTTGAACTTCTGCTCTGTCTGTCCCTACATCCTGAGTGCTGAGATCACCGGTGTGCATCGCATGCCTGGGTGCTTATATTTACTTACTTATATAGTTATGATATCCTACTTTAAATAACCAACACAAATATGTTTAGTATGCACTTTAGAAATGTAAAAATAGCTCAGTCCTACAACCTAAAGAAAGCCCTGGTTAAGCTTTTGTTTTTTTCTGGTGTGTATTTCTTTGCTCTATTCCATGTGTAGAGTGTCTGTACTACATGTAGTTTTTAAGTCATGTAAATGGTATCATACTGTAGATGGTGGGTGTCCTGTGGTCTGCTTTTCTCTCACTTTGTCTTGAAAATTTTACTGTTGAAGATTTGCAGTGGCTGAGGATTATTTCACAAGTGCATGGATTGATCATAAGTTACTACTTCTGCCACATCTTTTGTTTAACAGTCTGGTGCTTTTAGCTGCTATTTGGTTTTGCTTTTTCTGTTTGCTATGATAAGCTGTGCTACAGGGAGCACCTTTGAACAGTATCTAGAACAGTCCATGAATGCATATTTCATGCCTCTTTCACACAGGTACATTGGGCCCAGCACTGTGTTTGGCTCCAGTGGTAAGCTTGCCAATGTGGAGCAATGGCGGTGTGTCTCCATCCTCCGGAGTCACTCAGGTGGTAAGTGGGCTACTTTTGTATTTTTGGGTGAGTGGATCCCTTTTGATTGCCTTAGATAACAATTAACAGCTGTATGTACCTTTGCTACTGTTTGGTCCTTAAAGTACTACTGGGATTTCACTATCACCACTTGTCCTTTAAGGTTTATGCAGTCGCTGGTTCCTTCACCTGCCTTCACTTGCATTCAATTACCAACACATACTGTTAATACATGTAAGTGTATGTGTTTAGCATGGAGCTCCCAACCTTCCATTGCTTGTTCTGCAGGAGTACTCTCATTCTTAGATCATAAATACATTCGATTTACTCCTGAGATACAAGCCTGTAGGTACCTACTAGAAAATTTCTTTCTTTCTTTCTTTCTTTCTTTCTTTCTTTCTTTCTTTCTTTCTTTCTTTTTACATATGTACATACACACACACACACACACACACACACACACACACACACACATATATATATATATATATATATATATATATATATATATATATATATATACATAAATTAATTTGTGTGTGTGAGCATGTCTACTACATGAACATGTAGAGGTGAGATGACACTTGGCTGAGTCCATTCCCTTGCTCTACCATGTGCGTTCTGAGGATCAAAGTTAGGTTGTCAGGCTTGGTAGCAAGCCACTGAGCCATCTCACTGGTCCTATTGGAAACTTTTTTTTTTTTTTTCAAGATTTATTTTATTTATTATATGTAAGTACACTGTAGCTGTCTTCAGACACTCCAGAAGAGGGCGCCAGATCTCGTTACGGATGGTTGTGAGCCACCATGTGGTTGCTGGGATTTGAACTCGGGATCTTTGGAAGAGCAGTCAGTGCTCTTAACCGCTGAGCCATCTCTCCAGCCCCTATTGGAAACTTTCTTAATTTGACCTTGACTGTTTATAAAGTGGTTCAAATAGGCTTAGTTTGGAAAGAGTCACATTTTACAGATTTAAGTCGAAGAGGAAGATGACTGGCCTATATAAGGCCCATGCACTTGGTAATTAATAAAGCCCATGCACTTTAGTTACCAAATGCCATGATCCACATGCATACAGTTCAGACTTTGGAGAAGGCTGTGATGCAGCAGGGAAGAAACTCCTTAAAAAAACAAAACAAAATAAAACAAGAACAAGCAGAAACCTGTTAGGATTGAGCCTGGAACTCTAGGAGTATACAAGATCATAGGGATAGGTTACAATTCACTAATAGTATATGCTCGATAGCTTCTTTTAACTTTAAGTGGATAAACTAATTTCTTAAAAATATTTTTGGAGATTATCTTTATATTGTTGTGTGTGTGAATGTCTTTTGGTATATATCTGTGTACTACATGTGTGTAGCGCCTGTGGAGGTCAGAAGAGGAATGTTGGATCTTTTTGAACTGGTGTCTGAGGTGATTGTTAGCCACAATATAGGTGCTGGAAATTGAACTGGAATTCTTGGGAATTGCAGCCTATGTTTTTAACTGCTGACCCATCTCTCCAGCCTGCCTTGCCCCTTCTCTAAAAGGTACTTCATTATAAATTATGTGTTCAGACTGGGCAGATGGTGCATGCTTTTAATCTTAGTACTCATGAAGTAGAGGCAGGCAGATCTCTTAGCCAGCTTAGTCCACACAATGAATTCTAGGCCAGCCAAGGCTAAACAGTGAGACCCTGAACCCAAACAAAACAAAAACAAATAAGCAACACCTAATCAACCAATCAAATAAACCAAAAAACAGCAACAAAAAACCCCAAAATAAAATAAAATAATGTGTCCATGTGGATAGGTTTATGTGAGAGTACAGATGCCCTTGGAAGTGTCAGAAGAGGGAATCAGATCCTCTGGATCTAGACTTATAGGCAGTTGTGAGCTGTTCATGATGCTATGAACTGAATTTGGCTTCTTTATAAGAGCTGTCTGGATATGCTCCTAAGTATTGAGTCATCTCATCAGCCTCCAAAAGGAGAAATGAGTCTTTTTGTTTTATATTGTCTTGTTTTCTTTTGAGACAAGGGCCTCCCTATGTAGCCTGGCTGTCCTGGAACTTATTATATAGTCTGAAGTTGGCCTCAGACTCAGAGCTCTGTTGGTCTCTGCTTCCTGTGTTCTGGGATTAAAGGTGTATATCATCATGCCAGCTAAATTCCTCTCTTAAGAACCAAAGATAGAACCTTAGTGAAAACCTCACTGAGAAAGCTAGAGGAGGAGCCTTGTGTTGATGTTTGATAACAACAAGCATGTGTAATTTGCCCATTTTACTTTCATAGCATCTTACAGGGAGTCTAGTTGGGCCTCACTGGAGCTTGCCACAAGTATCTAAGAGGGTGTTTAAGATTAGGTAGGTGTCAAGTGAGGAGTGTTATGGGCTGAACTATAATGTGAGATCTCTCCTGTGCCACCTTCTCTGGGAGTCCCTTCCCAGGTAAGTTGGTTGGCTGGCTACTTTCGAGTGGCAGACTTCATACTTCTGTTCACTGGTTTTGGTAGCAGGTCTGTGTAGAACTGTCCATGATGGAATGTTAGTGAGAAGCAGATAGATGAGTAAGAAGCCACTGGGCCTTTGAAAAGCAAAAGATAAAAACAAACAAAAAAAACCTGACAGATTTAACTAGAGGTGAAAAGAAAAAAAAAAGGGACAGAATTGGAAGTGATGATCTAGAAAAATATTTAAGCATTAAGCTAAAAACAAAAAACAAAAGCAAGAAACCAACTCCAAGTTCTTAATGATCCTAAAGGGAAACATTTGAATCTTTGAGTGAAAAAGTTGGAAACCAGGGAGCTTCCAAATGGCTCCTGGTTCTGATTCCCTGCAGTAAGTTCTGATCTCCAGCCTCAAACACATTCCCTCGTGTTGTATTCCCTCCCTAGCCTTTTTACTTTTGATTTTGAGATAGGGTCTCATAGTGGTTCCCACGCTGGGCATGGGTACATTAAATTCAGACCAGCCTTGAACATCGTATCTTCTTGCCTCAGTGGATTATTAGATCATTCAGTAGTCTCAGCTCTAAATTATTTATTGATCTATTATTTCAAGTTTTGAGAAACATTCTACAGAACATAGAAATATTTATTCTAGCCGGGCAGTGGTGGCGCATGCCTTTAATCCCAGCACTTGGGAGGCTGAGGCAGGTGGATTTCTGAGTTCAAGGCCAGCCTGGTCTACAGAGTGAGTTCCATGACAGCCAGGGCTACACAGGAAAACCCTGTCTCGCACCCCCCCCCCCAAAAAAAAAGAAATATTTATTCTTCAAAGCAAGATAGAACCCTTGGTTTCGAAACTCCAATAGAAAATAGCAGGGAAACAAACACCTGAATTAAAAAAAGAAACATTAATAGCAATGCTAGAGAATAAAATATTTAAAAAGTTAACTCAGAATAATTAAATTTGATTCATGCAGAAGGGTTTGAATAAATGGAAGTATATTATATCTTACTAAATGACTTATGCTTTATATTCATCTTAGGTATTCTAACAAGAATACTAGCTAATTACTCATTATTCTCTAATAATTATACCTTTAAAAAGATGCTCACAGAGAGCTTTGTTCTTTAACATGGCAGACTCCTGTGTCTTTAAAGCTAGTGACAAACTGAGTTTGGTGACACATCCCTATTCCCAGCATTCAGGAAGCTCCAACAGGAGAATTGTGAGTTTGAGGTCAGTTGGGAGTGCATAGCCAGGTAGTGGGTACTCCCCTCCACCCCGCCCCCCTTAAGACTTATTTATTTATTTATTTATTTAATTTTGATTGATCACTGCATTTGTTTATTGAAGAGAAAAGAAAAAAAAATGAAGCACAAGCCGCTGCCTTGAGTCACTTCCTGTCCGGAGCCGTCGGGGCTAAAGCTTTATTATTATTATTATTATTTTTTATTTATTTATTTTTTTCGAGATAGGGTTTCTCTGTATAGCCCTGGCTGTCCTGGAACTCACTCTGTAGACCAGGCTGGCCTCGAACTCAGAAATCTGCCTGCCTCTGCCTCCCGAGTGCTGGGATTAAAGGCGTGCGCCACCACGCCCGGCTTTAAAGCTTTATTTTTATGCACATGAGTACACTATTGCTCTCTTCAGACACACCAGAAAAGGGCATCAGATCCTGTTACAGATGGTTGTGAGCTACCTTGTGATTTCTGGCAATTGAATTCAGGACCTCTGGAAGAGCAGTCAGTGCTTTTTAACTGCTGAGCCATCTCTCCAGCCCAAGGTGGCGTACACCTTTAACCCCAGCACTCTAGAGTCAGAGGCAGATATGTGTATCTCTGGGAATTTAAGGCCAGCACAGTAAGAGTTTCAGAACAGCCACAGCTACATAGTGAGACCATATTTAACAACAACAACAACAATGTGATGAAACCTAAATGAAGACAATGAGTATGCAGATATTATAGTTCACAGTTAAGTTTAATTTTCTTTAATACTGAGAAACGATAGAATGAGTTCAGCTGTGTATTTTGCTGCTTGAAAGGTTTAGTTGTACAGTAACATAGACTACAGAAGAGGGTAAACATATTGGAAACACAGAAGTAAAGCATTGTGTCATATCCAGCAAAAGCAAAGCAATAACAAAGCACTGAAGAAAACACTTAGAACTACTGAAGTAAGCCATTCAGTTACCTCATATGAAAGCATGTATCTTTTATTAGTGATAGCCAAATAGAATACCTAATGATTTAAAAAGAAGCCTCATGACCAATAACGTAAGAAGTTGTGAATACCTAGGAATAATATTACCAAGAAATACATGACATCTGACTTAAACTACAGACTTATTTAAAAAAGTTTACAATGCTGGGATTTGACTCAGGGTCTTGCATATTAGACAAGCACCCTGTCCTTGACCTACAACTCCAGCTGTCCTTCTTTTCTCTTCTCTTTTTAGAAATTGAGTCTTGCCCTGATTGCCTAGACCCAAGTCTTAATTCAGCTCCCTGAACAGCTTTCCTAAGTTTGAGTAGGAAAATAGGTATTTTGATTAAGTATGAGGCAAACTCTCAGCACATGGCTCATGGTGATGTGTAACTTGGTGATCCCCAAGGCTGGGTCAAGTTTATGGTCTTCCTGCCATAGTTTCCTGAATATTGGTATTATAGGCAGGAACCACTGTGCTTGGCTTCACAATCTCTTTTGAGAGATATATAATTCATTTATCAAACAAGATTTATTGTTTATTCTCAACTTTATTACTCATCCATGTAACAGTTACTTGATCACGTGTCTTCTAGCTAGACCTAGCAACATAGAGCTGTAATTGGCTTCTTAGGAGGCATGAGGCATGAGGTAGGAAGATCAAATTTCAAGTCTAGCCTAGGTAGTTTAGTGAGACTCTGTCTCAAAAAGAGGGCTAAGGATGTAACTCATTGGTTATGTGGTATGTGGTTCTAGGTTAATTGTTATACAGGAAGAAAACTAAAAAGGATGGGCAGGAAGGTAATTATGTAGTAAGAGATGTGATGAGCACCAGGAAAGGAACCATGGAAGTAGTTGGCAAGACTAGGAAGCAGTGAGGAGAGGGAGGATGCTGTTGTGAGCATCTTCCAGTTTGGTGACCTCTAAGGAGAGACGTGAGAGAACAGCAGGAGCAGAGGTACTGGAGTCTGGGCTTGTGCTTGATGTATGGGGAGCCACAAGTAGATAGAGGGAGCGGGTTGGAGTTTTGAGGGTTGGGGCTTTGAGATCATTGTGCTTTTGGTTGAGTGAACAGTAAGGTCAGGAGGTTTTGCAGTGAGAATTTGAAGCCTGGGGCAACCTCTCATGTTCAAGCTAAAGGCAGCACTGGAGAGACCTGAAAAAGGAAGCTGATCTAAGTGAGAGGCAATGCTAGCCCTGTCCTGGGTGCTAACTCGGAAGTGATCAGAGGAGGATTTCCTGGTGTATCTAATACAAGTTCTGAAATACACAGAAGAATTTAGAGAAGATCATGTTAGTTACACTGAACATGGAAAGAATATCCATGTTCTATGTCCATCCTGAACAATAGAAAGTATGTTATTTTCAGAATTCTGAGATGTGTGTTTGCAAGGAGAAAGGATTCAAAGTTTGGTTGTGAACATGCTGGTGAGAATTTGGAAGAAGGAGTCCTAAACACAAATAAGAGATGGAATAAGTGAAGGTTTGAAATGATAAGACTAAGAGAGGATAAGAGGAGCTGTGTGTGTGTGTGTGTTTATTTATTTATTCCTGTGTGTCTATGAACCTTTCTTAGTAAAGGAGAGCAACACATTGAGATCCCCAAATGTGCACACAAACACTAGCTATGTTGTTTCAAATGCTGGTTTCCTTCTTTCTTTTCTAACCATGTCCTGTCTCCTGACTACCTAAAGATGTTACATTCACTTTGAGTCATTGTAATAGTCATTCATTATGTATTTTCCTTCATCATTAAGGCTATACCACTTCTAGAATAAAGCTTAAAAAAATACAAAACCAACTAATCAAAAAGCCTGTATTGCAGGACTGGAAAGATGGGTTAGTGATTATAAGTGTTTACTGCTCTTCCAGGGGGCACTGATTCAGTTCCCAGCACCCACATAGTGGCTCATAGCTGTAACTCCAGCTCCAGGGGATCTGATGCCCTCTTCCTACCTCTGCAGGCTTCTTCATGCATGTGGTATACCTAGATACACTGAGGCACACATACATACCTCCAACCAACCAACTGACCAACTAACCAACCAACCTGTCAGTCAACTAGTCAGTCAATCAACCAACCAACCAATCAATCAACCAATCAATCAATATTTTAAAACCCCTGAGTTACAAAGTGTGCTATACCAAACTCAGGTCTGCTGTGTGATGGTTGGAAGAGCTTCTCTGCAAGTTTCATACTCACTTCTGAGTTACAGTGGTAATACCTAAACTCACATTTTTATGGATGAGATAACATACGTAAAATATCTTCTCAATGGCAACAGAAAAGTAAATTCAGGAGGAATCAGTTTAGATATTTCAAATGACTCTTTAGGATAGTGGGAGTCATGAATGATTTAATAATGTAGGTCATCAGAATGCCTTTTTGTAGAGTGCTAATTCAATGCGTTATTTATTTATTTGTTTAAATTTTTTTTTAAAGATTTATTTTATTTATTATATGTAAGTACACTAGCTGTCTTCAGACACTCCAGAAGAGGGCGCCAGATCTCGTTACGGATGGTTGTGAGCCACCATGTGGATGCTGGGATTTGAACTTATCACCGTTGGAAGAGCAGTTGGGTGCTCTTACCCGCTGAGCCATCTCACCAGCCCCGCGTTTTTTATTTTTATTTTTATTTATTTTTATTATTATTATTATTTTTTTTGGTTTTTCGAGACAGGGTTTTTCTGTATAGCCCTGGCTGTCCTGGAGCGCTCACTTTGTAGACCAGGTGGCCTCGAACTCAGAAATCTGCCTGCCTCTGCCTCTGCCTCCTGAGTGCTGGGATTAAAGGTGTGTGCCACTATGCCCGGCTTCAATGCGTTTTTTAAAAAGCCGTGGTGGTCTTCAGACTTTTGTACTTTTTAAAAAAAGATTTATGTATATGAGAACACTGTAGCTGTCTTCAGACAGACACACCAAGAAGAGGGCATCGGATCCCATTGCAGATGGTTGTGAGCCACCATGTGGTTGCTGGGAATTAACTCAGGACCTCTGGAAGAGCAGAGTGCTCTTAACTGCTGAGTCATCTCTCCAGCCCAGACTTTTGTACTTTTATATGAATTTTATATTCATTCTATTTCTGCAAAGAATGAAATTGGTAGCTGAGCATGGTAGTGTACACCTTTAATCCTAGCCCTTGGTAGGCAGAGGCAGACAGGTCTCTGAGTTAGAGGCCAGCCTGGTCTTCAGAGTGAGTTTCAGGACATGCAGGTCTATAAGGAGAAAGGAGAAACCCTTTCTCCAAAACAAACAAGCCACCATCACCAACAAAAACAATGACTTTGTAATTTTGATGCAAGTAGCATTGAATCTGTAGGTTATTTTTATAATATTCTTCTAATCCACAAGCACAAGCAATCTATCCTCTGGTATCTTCTTTGATTTTTTTTTTTCCTTCAGTGTTTTAAAGCTTTTATTATATGGGTCTTTCCTATCTTTAGTTTTGTTATCAGGGCTTTGTTCTTTGCATGTTTGTGGCAATCGTGAATGAGATTGTTTTTCTGATTTATTTCTTAACATGCATGCTATTGATATATAGGAAGACTACTGATATTGGATATTTATTTTTGTATCCTGCTACTTTGCTGAAAGTAATCAGATCTTAAAGTTTACTGGTGAATTTAAAATCTCATATATAGAATAATATAATCTATAAATAAAGATGCTTTGACCTCTAAGAAAAAAGGATGTGTGTGTCTGTGTGTGTGTATAGAGGAACAATTGAGCAGACTGTTTACCTAGATTAAATGAGAATTGATATGGACCTAACAACATGGAGACCACTGGTGGTGGTCTTAGCAGTTTTAAGTCTTGTTGGTAACATTGGATGAGCTCAAGAAAGTCAGGATAGAGGTGGATTGAAGCAGGCTGACTTGTTGGGTACCTGTGAAGACAGGGGAAGACTGGGGAAACTAGTAGAAGGAATGCATTCTTATTGGGAGGCAGCCTGCACTGCTCTGATGAGTTGAGAATAACCTGGATTGCTAATTGGCTAATTGGAATTGGCAGACTGGAATCGAGATCAGAGGTATTTCAGTAATCTGTTTTGGAAGATTTCTTGGCATTGCTGTGGGTATGACTATGGCAGAAAACAGGGGGACCAAGGAGTGTAAGCAACCTAGAGCCCTGCTCCATGTTTTGGAAGAATTGTCTTCTTGGAATGATAGTGAGAATAAGAACAACCAGAAATTACATCATAAAGGGTTGGATTAGGTGTGGTAGCTCAAGTATGCTGATCCCCCCCCTCCCCCCAGGGTTTCTCTGTGTAGCTCTGGCTGTCCTGGAATTCACTCTGTAGACCAGGCTGGCCTTGAACTCAGAGATCCGCCTGCCTCTGCCTCCCAAGTGCTGGGATTAAAGGCTTGTGCCACCACTGTCCGCAATATGCTGATTTTAGCCAGAGGGAACGGAGCTGTGTAACAGTTTAAAGACAAGCTCCAAGTCTGGAGTTCAGAGAAAATTATTACAGGTGTGAATTCCCTAAGAAGCCAGGCACAAATGTTAGATTGTCCAGTGGATAAACTCTGTTACAGTGAATATTATTCACAGTATCTGTGGTGTCTGAAACACTGTAAGTTTTGGGTAAAACAGTACTGAAGAAGGCTAATACTGTATGGAAGAACTTTTTGTACTACATGGACTCATCAATGGATTCTCTTCACATGTCCCATAGTAACCATCAAGCTGTTCATGAAGTTAATTGAAAGAAAGCCTCGGTCTGGGCGTGGTGACGCACGCCTTTAATCCTGGCGCTTGGGAGGCAGAGGCAGGCGGATTTCTGAGTTCGAGGCCAGCCTGGTTTACAAAGTGAGTTCCAGGACAGCCAGGGCTTTACAGAGAAACCCTGTCTCGAAAAACCAAAAAAAAAAAAAAAAAAAAAAGAAAGCCTCAAGAAATACAACGTGTGTACACAGGAGATAAACACTAGATAATTAAAATAGAAGTGAATATTTATCAGTTCTCTAGCCAAGGTGACATTTTCAAGGTTAACAGGTATTCCGTTTAGCCTTGCTTGCAGGAATAGAAGAAATTATAATGGGTAGTAACAGTCTACTTTATTAAGCTTCTACATTAAGTATGGGAACTGACTAGTTGATGTTGATGGATAATATATGACAATAGTCTGCAAATTGCTAAGAAAATGATGTCTGTTTTCTGGGTTTTATTTGACCACATCAGTTTCTAGACCAGGTTATCTTTGAACTCACAGAGATGTGCCTGGCTCTGCCTCCTTCCTGGGTGTTGGGATTAAGGGGGTATACTACCATGCCTGACTCCTGATGGCATCTTTTCTGCTGTAGACTTGGCATTATAAATTTTGGGGCTTATGTGCCTACTCCTACAGAACTGTAAGCTCTTGTTTTCTTCATCAAGTAGACACTGAGTTTAGTTATGTTAACATCCACTGTTCAGAATGATTTCACAGTAGACAGTCCTAAAACATAAGCAAATTAATCTAAAAAGACTACTTTAGATTTCCTTTTACTAGTAATCTAATTAAGGCTTATATTGAAAATTGTGCCTAATAAACTAGAAGTAAAAATGGTCACAATCCTCATTGCTAATAAGGGAGTTTTGAAGTAAATGTATGTAGAAGTGTAAAGGCACATATGTTTTGTTTTCCTTGTCTTGAGATAGGGTCTTGATATGTAGCCTAGTCTTGCTATACCCACTATGAGGGTACACATAGAGGGCTTTGAAAAGTAGTCTACAGAGCCATGGGCAGTGACAAACATCAGTTATCCTAGCAGCATATTGAGTTCAAGACCAGCATGGGTTACAAAGCAAGACCCCATCTCAACAAAACAATAGAACTCTGGTAGTTAGTGTTCAATATTAATTTAGGTCTATTTATAATAGTGAATGGTTTCCATGTAGAATATAAAGTAAGACAAAGGAAGCTATGAAGATGTCCTAAAGTACGAAGTGAAGCATGCTGGTATATATGAATTGTGTGCCGTCAAACACAGTGCAATGAAGGGAAGGAAGATCCAGCAGGCTGTCATTAAAAAACTCTTGAAAAAGTTGCAATTAAACTTTGAATATCTTTCTTCTATATTAAAAAAAAGTTCCTGCAGGGAAAAGACTAGGTGACAATTAACTGTGCCAGGTATCTGTCATTGTCACTAACACAGCTGATGGTTGTTAGTGCTGTGACATACCTGGTACTTTGGCTTCTCACTTTTCTTCCTCACAGTGCTCTTAGGAAGGTAGGAATTTAAAAAGATAGTATGTTACAGGTAATAAAGCCGGGTCACAGATGAGGTTAATAAGCTGGTCCTTGAAGCTCATACTCATACTCCTAGCACATGGGAAGTGGAGGCAGAATGATCAGGAGTTCAAGGTCATGCCATCTTTAGCTATTTATCTAGGCCAGCCTGAGCTATGTGACACCTTATCTCACACAACAGCAATAACAACAACAACAACAAAAAAACCCCAAAATGAAAAAAAAAAACAAAAAAAAAAATCCCTAAAAACAAAAACAAAAAAAACAGACAGGGAGGAAGGAGAAGAAAGAAAGGAAAGCAAGAAACAATGGTGCCTGCTTTGGGGGGGGGTTCAGCAGAGAAGGGATAGTCCTGGAAGATTAGTAGTGGGGGCAAACCTCAGTGACACTCAGACAGTAATGCTCTTGATTTGCCTGTGTATTCTGCTGCATGCTTTTTTCCCACTGTCTTTTCTAGAGGTGTGAAGGTTCTGGAGAAGGTCCAGCAGGGACTGAAGAATAAGGTAGCAGGCAGCGGAGCATCTTTGAGGCCACAGAAACAGGAAACCCCAGGTTATGGTTGTAATATGTGGTCTTGAAGCCACATAACCTACAAATTCTTATAGGTTATGTCCTCAGTGACTTTGTAAGCAGCATGGGGGCACTGTGGCCACTTTAGTGCTTGAAATTTAGTGCTCATTGGAAAATGACAAAATAAAAGTAGTTGTTAGGGTTTCTAACTAGGTATACTCCTGAGTAAAAGCTGCAGAGTCGGTTGACCTGGCCTACAGAAAAGGCTGCTGCTGTATGCCCACCATCACCCAAGTGCATGCCAGGTAAGAGGTCTTACCATCACACCCTGTCTTCTTCCAGATGTGATGGATGTAGCATGGTCTCCCCACGATGCCTGGCTGGCCTCATGCAGCGTGGATAACACTGTCGTCATTTGGAATGCCGTGAAGTTCCCAGGTCTGGGGTTCCTTACTGTGTAGCAACTGAAGAGGCCTGCTGCCAACACTACTGCTAGTTAATGTGGAACAGGGTGGGGAAGGGGACTGGGTGGTCCGTCTTTTTAATCTTAGTCACAGAAGTTAAGTGGTCAAGGATTTGAGTGTCGTCTTGTTAGCATCCCAGTTTTGCTGTTCCTTATCAACTATCTTTGTTTAAGGTTTAAAAAGAGATTTATGCTAAAGAAAAACTAGCTGAGCACTAGCTTGAGTGTTTCATAGTTCATGAAGGTGGCATATGGACAATTGGCACTGAGAGATGCTGGCACTTCACATATAATATGTGTACCTTCTGCCTTTGGGCTCTGGCCTCAGCTCAGTGGCCATCTCAGCTGAAACCATCCAGCAGTTGTGGGGTACCACAAATGCAGTTTTACAAGAGAGTAGCTTTTCTTCTTACATATTTAAAATTATGAGACATTGTACAATTTGGTATGGTATTACAGTTAATAACTAGTAAAATATTTGTTATAGCTGGGCATGGTGGCATATGCCTTTAATCTCAGCATTAAGAAGCAGAGGCAGGTTGATCTCAGGGTTTGAAGCCAGCCTGGTCCACAAAGGGTGTTCCAGGACAACCAGGGGTCTACACATCCTTCATGGCTCTTGAGCTCATTTTTCTCACGGGCTAAAACACACCAACCATTGTGTGAATTTAAGTCATTTTAATTCATTCTGAAGCTATTACTGGCATGTGTGGGGACACTTGTTTCAGCCTTAGGAGGGAGCAGTTTTAGAGACTGGTATAGCATTGACTACGGATCTGAATGAGGTGACTTAGTCACATTGTGTCTTCAGCATTAACTTCCAGATAACTCACTTAAAAGACCCCTAAATGTTGGCTGTCTTGAACTGTGAGCTTTTGGGGGCTGTCTAGGAGGCTCACATCAGAGTTGCTGAGGTACCTTCCAGGTTACAAATATCTAAGCCTGCTGCAAATAAGATTTGAGGTCAGAATTAGCAGCTGTGACTCCAGCTTGTACCCTCGTTACTGTTCCTCTGGGTCTTGTGTGGCTCCCACATATATTAGCTTATGCTGGCCTGCAAGATGTAGCCATTTCTTCAGTTTGCTTTTGCCTTGGTGGAGGTGAAACACGGGGCTCTTCTGCTTGCATTAGGGGTGGGATTAGTCAAGTTGGACTGCTCAGGTCACTTCAGGTCCATTCAATTGCCCAGTACAACTACGTTTCTATGTGGTGGCTATTTTCTTTTTCTTAGACAAAACCTGTTCATATTTTACTTTCTTTTTTCCTTCACAGAAATTCTTGCAACTCTGAGAGGTCATTCTGGCTTAGTGAAAGGTTTGACTTGGGACCCCGTTGGTAAATATATTGCCTCTCAAGCTGATGATCGAAGTTTGAAGGTCTGGAGGACACTGGACTGGCAGCTAGAGACTAGCATCACCAAACCTTTTGATGAGGTAACTGGAAACAGTCTAGAGCTTGGCCTCTACCCCTGCTATACTTCTTGAACAGTGAGGGAGCTGGCTGTGGTGCAGGCCCTGCGGTACATGCAGTTTAGGGGTCTCCAGTTTAATGAGTTTGGTGATATAAAGCTTTTCATTGATGAAGTGTTCAATGGCCAGCTTTGAAATGAAAAATATTTTATTTTTATTTTTAGTATTTTTAAGTAGCATATAGTTTTTTAGGATTCATTATAGCATTTTGAAACATAATTTGTTGTTGTTGCTCTTCTCCTGACTCATCCCTGAATTCCATCCCCTCTCATATCCTCTTCTGTTGGTAACCTCCTCCCCACTTCCCATGTCTTATGCTTTGTCGAGTGCTGCACTTCCTTAACTGTTCTTTTCCCATCTTGTGATCCCTTTCTAGTTTCTTGACCTACACGCCCCCCCCCCCCACCCACATACCCTAAGCCAATAGAGAATGTGTAGAATTTTTGAGTGTAGCTTACCTTGGTGAGTATAATAATTTCTAGATCTAGCAATTTTCCTGGTGATTTCAAAATTTGATTTTTTTTCTGTATGGCTGAATAAAGTTCTTCTTTGTGTAAGTATACCATACTTTTATAATTCATGCTTTTGTTCATGGGCATCTGGGGATTAAGTGATGCAGCTATAATAAACATGGATGTCTAGGCATTTCTGTGGTAGGGTGCAGAGTTGGGCACATGCCCAGGAGTGATAAAGGTGGGTCATACAGTGTTGTCTTTCTTTCTTTCTTTCTTTCTTTCTTTCTTTCTTTCTTTCTTTCTTTCTTTCTTTCTTTCTTTCTTTCTTTCTTTCATAGTGCCCTCAAAAATAATAATATTCTGGGCAGTGAGAGATGTTTGTAAACAGCAGAGCAGAGCATTCTTTTTTTTATTATTTTTTTATTAGATATTTCTTTTTTGTTTGTTTGTTTTGTTTTGTTTTGTTTTAGAGACAGGGTTTCTCTGTGTAGCCTTGGCTGTCCTGGAACTCACTCTGTAGACCAGGCTGGCCTTGAACTCAGAAATTCACCTGCCTCTGCCTCCCAAGTGCTGGGATTAAAGGCGTGTGCCACCATGCCCGGCTTATTAGATATTTCTTAATGTACTGATTTCTATGCTGGCTGCACTGTTTGCACCCTTTTCATCATTTCTTTCCCTTACCTTCCTATCAGCATGTGTTACTGCCTCTAATCTTGATTGACGTTCTGATTGGGATGAGGTAGAATCTCATAGTAGTTTTAATGTGCATTTTACACATGGCTAAGGATAGCAGATATTTTTAAAAGCATATAAAAGTGTTATTTTGAGGTATTTCATTCTGTTAGCCCATTCATTGCCAGTTTTACTTTTTTGGGGGAGATTATTTAATTTTCACTCTTCCTTTTAAAAACATTTTAAAAATTTATTCTTTGATAGCTCTATATACATGCATATTTTATCCATATTCATTTATCTCCTCCTACCTTCTCTGGAAACCTTTCTAAATTCTCTTCCCCTTCTTGTTTTTCTGGATTTTTTTTTTTTTTTTTTTTGAGACAGCATTTCTCTCTGTAACCCCTGGCTGTCCTGGAACTTGGTCAGTAGATCAGGCCAGCCTCTGCCTCCGAGTACTGGGATTAAAGGTATGCTCTACCACTGCCTGGCTCTGCTCTGCTCTTCTCTTCTCTTCTCTTCTCTTCTCTTCTCTTCTCTTCTCTTCTCTTCTCTTCTCTTCTCTTCTCTTCTCTTCTCAGTAGACTTCTGAGTTTAATTTGGGTTGTTTACACGTACATGGGTGTTGGGTTATTTACTGGCTCCTGGGTTACCAGTGGCTATTCTCGTGAAGAAAATTGGCCACCCTTTCTCCAGTAGCTATTTGCAGTTCTTTATATGCTCTGGATATTAATATCCTCTTTGAATAATAGGTGGCAGAGACTCCCATTCTGTAGGCTGTCTTTTGTTGTGCTGATAGTTTCCTTTGCAGAAGCCTCTTGATCTCATTAGTTAATTCTTAGTTCCATTTCTTGTTTTGTTAGAGTATTTAGTGACAGATATTAAAGCTAAAGAAACCTGTGAGTTGTCCCTTTAGCATTATGTGCTTGACTTGTGGGTGAACTGCTTTCTTACCTTGGGGAGTGTTCACGAGTGTTCACAACAGAAGTGGCTCTTTTAGGTTATTGGTTGTGCTTTTGCTTTGTTTACTGACAGTCCCACTGTAGGCCAGCTGATCTCTCTGTTGGGAAGAATACAGTTTATACAACATGGAGGGAGATCAGACTGTAGTAGTTTCTGCAGTATTTTACTGTTTACTTGCATTCTGATTTCATATGGAATCTGAGTTGACTGATATTAATTAGACATCTGTTAAGTATCTTTTGCTATGTAAAGTAATACTGGGTATAGACAAGTAAAAATGGATTGTGATGTGCTCTCTTCCCTTGATACTCATTGCCCAGTGGGAAATATAGACATTCATGTGAATTGTACATATGGTGAAGATAGTGTCCAGACTACAGAAACAGTCTAGGTAAGAGGGTCATGTCAGAGAAGGCTTCGAAAAGCATGGGACACAGGAGTGGATATTTTCAGAGATAATTGTTTGGTTACTGGCCAGGGTCAGTTGCAGTATGAAACTTAAAATCATGTATTCAGCTCTCCCAAACCAACACCAGCTGCTTCGCTAGGTCTAGGACTAAGGCCAAATTTTACCATACCTCCCTACCTTTTTTGCTACAGCTGTCTGGTGTAGAGGATGTGGCTGTTGTACCTATCACATCTATGTTGAGGCTTGGACTGCCAGGCACAGGGCTTCTGTGGTTCCTAGACCTTGGGACCCTCCCACACAGGGGTGAGGGGGCAGTACTGGGTCTTGCTCTACTACTCTCAGACCAGGAAATAAGGCTGACCCAAGCTGATCTTAGAATAAGGCTGACCCAAGCTGATCTTAGCTTTGGACCTCTTTCTTTGCATTATTATCATTATTTCCTCCTCTTCTTCCTCCTCCTTCTTTTTTATTTATTTATTTATTTATTTACTTATTTATTTATTTACTTATTTATTTTTTTGGGAGGGGTCTGTGAAAGGATACCTGCTTCTACCTTCAGGCCAGTGTAGGACTAGTGCCTTTATGCTATGCCTCTTTGTAGTATATTGGGACTATATAAATCTCTTCTTTGCAGGTGTCCTCACCAGTTGAAAGTGTACAGACAACGTCAAGGGAGTGGGTAGCACAGTAGTGACACCTACTATACTACAGGCACATGGTCCGGGTTAGCTTGTGGGTGGGTGTCTGGAGTACTTTTTTTTTCTTTCTTTTTTCCATTTTTTTATTTTAGTAGGTTTTTTTCTTGAGAATGCTTTGTAGGTACTCTATGCTGGGACTAACAGGTCCTGTACAGAAGCAGATAGATTTGGCCCATGCAGAGCTGGTAGTCTAAAGGAATGGTCTTTGAATATTCTGTCTTCTGATGTTTTATGTTCAGTCATGTGGGTAAGCGGGGAGTGGATGATGTTACAGTTTCCATACTCATTTGACAGAAAGCTCTTTTGTGCTACCTGGAGAGACTAAGGATCAGGCAGAAGTATGGTGCATGTCCCGTGAACGTACATTTGTAAATCACAGTTTGATTTCTCTTTGAGGTGAGAAATTTCTTGAACTTCTTTCAAGCTTAGATTTTATTTACAGTGTGGAGGAACGACGCATGTGCTCCGGCTAAGTTGGTCACCTGATGGCCATTATCTGGTATCTGCCCATGCCATGAATAATTCTGGCCCCACTGCTCAGATCATCGAAAGAGAGGGCTGGAAGACCAACATGGACTTTGTGGGTCACCGGAAAGCTGTGACTGTTGTGGTGAGTGTCCCTCACCTCAGAAATCCTAGCTATTAGTACCATCTTGAGCTGTCTGCAGTGACCTCCATGTGTCTTTTGAGCTTAGGGAATGTCAGCTTCCCAAAGACATCTTTCTTTTTTTTTTTTNTCCTCTTTCTCCACATCCTCGCCAGCATCTGCTGTCCCCTGAATTTTTGATCTTAGCCATTCTGACTGGTGTGAGGTGGAATCTCAGGGTTGTTTTGATTTGCATTTCCCTGATGATTAAGGATGTTGAACATTTTTTCAGATGTTTCTCAGCCATTCGGAATTCCTCAGTTGAGAATTCTTTGTTTAGCTCTGTACCCAATTTTTTAATGGGGTTATTCGTTTTTCTGGAGTCCAGCTTCTTGAGCTCTTTGTAGATGTTGGATATTAATCCCCTATCAGATTTAGGATTGGTAAAAATCCTTTCCCAATCTGTTGGTGGCCTTTTTGTCTTGCTGACTGTGTCTTTTGCCTTATAGAAGCTTTGCAATTTCATAAGGTCCCATTTGTCTCTAAGACTGTGTCTCATGGAGACTGAGCACTGGGCTCTCGGAGTCAGCACGTTATGGTTCATCTTTCATTGTAAGCATGCTTAAATATTTTAGGACTATTTTTGTAAAATGGAATATGTATGTAGGATTGTTTTATATTTGTTAAATTCTAAAATAGTAAATCTCTTATGGGTCAGTCTTAGGAATAATTTAGCTCTGTGCTAGCCTTTATGTCTGCCCATAGGTGCTCCCTTGCCCAGTTCCTGTGAACAAAGAACATTCTGGATACCCTTGGAATGGTGTGCTTCTCCCTACACCCAGCAGCAGCCTATTCTGAGAATACTAGTGTGTGCATCCAGTGTTTGTTGTTTTATGTTGTTGGAGCCCAGAGCTTTGTTCATGTTAGGCAAGTGCTCCATCACCAAGTTACAGCTAAGCCCATTATCCAGAGAGCCACTGCTCAGCTTTCAGACTGAGTGAGCTCAACACTGGGCGACTTTAATGAGAATGTCTTGACTGTCCAAGGCAGGCTATTAAGGAGTTACAAATAACCTCTTAGAATCTGGATTTTTTTATTTTTTAATCTAGAATAACCAAATATAAGAGATTGATGGTTAGGTTGATGATTGTGAAGGATCATCCAGAACCTGATCAAAATGGGCTTTTGATTACATGTTTTGGAAATTGATTATAAACGAGTGTACTACATTGTACCTTAAAATTCTTCTATGAGTAAAATAAAATACTGCTTCTTTAAAACTGTGTTGGGAGTCCATGTTGGATTTTGTCAAGACTAGGGCCTTCTTGATATGTTTGAAATCATTGATTCATACTTAGAACAGTGGTTCTGTGACTCTCTTTTATGTGGTACTCAACTGCTCTGTAAGAAAGTAACACTCTGAGGCTATGCCAGTGCCTGGCAAATACAGAAGTGGATGCTCACAGTCATCTATAGGATGGAACACAGGGCCCCCAATGGAGAAGCTAGAGAAAGTACCCAAGGAGCTGAAGGGGTCTGCAACCCTATAGGCGGAACAACAATATGAACTAACCAGTACCCCCAGAGCTCTAGCAGTATAAGTATCAGAAGATGGCCTAGTTGGCCATCATTGGGAAGAGAGGCCCCTTGGGCTTGCAAACTTTATATGCCCCAGTACAGGGGAACGCCAGGGCCAAGATGTGGGAGTGGGTGGGTAGAGGAGCAGGGCGTGGGGCGTGGGGGGGGTGTTGGGGACTTTTGGCATAGCATTTGAAATGTAAATGAAGAAAATAATAAAAAATTTAAAAAAAGAAAAGTTGGATGTAGCATCAAAATTTATTATTGGTAATGTCATGTAAATTGTTCTCAATAAAAAAAAAAAAGAAAGTTAATGCTCACCTTATGAGGACCTACAAAACTTCACAAGCCTACAAAACTTTGCAAGTCTAAATAGTGGTAGTAGAAGATCAGGCTCAGAGCACACACATTAACTTGCCATCTTGTCCAGTATCTGGTCATTCCCTCTGGAGGGGAAGCCTCTCTGTACATCTGACACCAGGTTCTTAGGAGCTACCTCTTCTCTACTTGTAGATGTACTCCGCTATGATTCTAAGAGCTCTGCCCTCTTGATCCATTTGTGGGCCTTGTCTTTCTTAAAGCATCAGTGAGGTACCTCAGGGAATCAGCTCTCCATGCCAGCAGACAAAGTTAAGGAGGTCATTGTCCATCAGTAAGACAAACAGATATAGACAGGGGAGAAAGAAGAAGACATCCTGCTAGTCTCTTTGGCTTTCCTTATGTGGCAGCTCACTCAAGTCCTAGGGGCTCCAACACCATCTTCTGGCCCTCACAGGCACTGCAAGATGTACAGCAACATACATACAAAGCCCTCATTTAAAGGAAAAAAAGGATGCATGGAGCAGGCTATGGTGTCCCCTAGCAAGCTCAACTTGTCCTCAGGTCCCAAGGTTGCTGACTGCCAGACAAGGATGAACTGAGGGCTAGAGAGATGGCTCAGTGGTTAAGAGCACTGACTGCTCTTCCAGAGGTCCTGAGTTCAATTCCTAGCAACTACATGGAGACTCATAACCATCTGTAATGGGATCTGATGCCCTCTCCTGGTGTGTGTCTGAGGACAGCTACAGCACACTCATATAAAATAAATAAATCTTTTTTTTTTTTTTTTTTTTTTTAAAGAATGAAGTGAAAAGGGCAGTTCCGGTAACTTTTATTCCCCTGACCTGTCTGCTGGCTTCATAAATAGAGCATGTGATGGTGCTGTCTTCAGTCCTTCCTCACTTTGCCATTCTATGTGTTTATTTTCTGACCTTCTTGAGCTTTCATTTGCATTATTAGCTAAGTATCTCATTGTGCTTTTCAAGACTGAATCATGCATGCTCAGTGCTGAGCTTGGAGTCTGAGTGACTCTCATCTGTGGGCAGAGATCTGGTGTTTCTGATGCTTGGTGTTGTGGTTTGCTTTCTGCTGCTCTAATAAGCACCATGAGCAAAGCAGCTTGGATAGGAAAGGATTTATTTGGATTACACATCCTGATTATAGTCCATCATTGAGCAAAGTCAGGGCAGGAACCATGAAGGAGTGTGCTTACAGGGTTTCTTTCTTATACAACTCAGGACCACCTGCCCAGGTGTGGGCTGGGTCCTCCCACATCAATCATTAATCAAGAAAATGCCTCACAGACATATCTAAAAGCCAGACTGATGGAGGCTGTTCCTTCGTCCCAGCAGACTCTAGTTTGTGTCAGGTTGACAAAAAGTACACTTGGGTACTTGTACTTGTAGGACATCTTGGTATTTGATTACTTATTTTAACTATGGTTATTTGGCTTTAGAAATTCAACCCAAAAATCTTCAAGAAGAAGCAGAAGAATGGGAGTTCTGCAAAGCCCAGCTGCCCATACTGCTGCTGTGCTGTTGGCAGCAAGGACCGCTCACTCTCTGTCTGGGTAAGTGCCTGAGCTTTGGTTGTAGGGCGGGTTAAGAACTGGGAAGACAGAGACTCTGGAAGACTTCAAGGAAAGAGAGACGTATTGTTTTTGATGACGCACAGTGTGTTCCTCACCTTGTGCCTCAGGTCAGCTCCTTTTCAGAATCATGCAGACAGACTTTCCTTTTATTTAGGAAGAAGCACCGAGTCTGGGCCTGGCCCACACCCTGACCCCACCTAGACCGTCTCCTTCAGCTGTCAGTGTCATAGCTGGCATGCTGTGCTGTTTTCTGCTAGGACGTTCTTTGTGTCTATATACACTATAATCAAGTGAATTGTCTGTTGCGTGTGTTTGTGCTATGTCACTACCACCTGGAACACTTCCTGTTCCTGCCTTTATGAAAGCAGTGATGAGTTTGGCCTGTTATTGAACTTAATGTAAAAGCAGTTGCTCAGGGTACCTTTTTTTTTTTGTAATTTAGTTTTTTATTTATTTATGTATTTTTATGTTGTTATTTCTTTCACTTAACATAATGGGTTTTGAAAAATCTTCTGTGGTGTATTTACCAATGATCCCCCTCCTTCCCCAATGTTGGGTTGGTAGGGTTTAACTTTATGAACATATATGAACTGTTGATGTGCTTTCTTGTGTGCAGATATTAGGTTGTTTTAGTTGAGACAAGGTCTTTTTGTGAGGCCCAGGTTGAGTTCCACCTGCCATCCTGGCCTGCCCATGTTGACTTGTTTATGTGATTAGTTAGTACCTACATTTATTTGTCCATTTGACACTTCATATAATACTGATGGTTAAAGCTATATATCCTGTTCTCCTTGTTAGACTTGCTAAACAGTAATGTTGGAGGGGAGGTGCTGTCTTGAGCCTCTTTGGACCCAACTCAGTGTCCATTGTGCAGATTCTCAGCATGTATTCAGTGATGGATTGAGAGTGAACTGTGACAGTTTTCTAAGTTAGGGCTTTGAAAGGTTAAATTTCTTCTCAGAGGCTGATATTCTGTGACCTGAGACAATTCCACATGCATTGCAGACTGTGGTCCTAGCCACTAAGTACATGCCAGCATGCTGAAAGTCTGACACACACACACACACACACACACACACACACACACACACGAGTTTAACAAAAATTAAAACTTTCTTCAAAAGCAGAGTATATTTGAGGTTTTGTATTGGATATTACCCTCAGGCTACATGCATTATAATTTGTACAGAGAAATACGTTGCTGGAAGGGACCCAGGTCACAGTCTCTTTACACTTACTCTGGGTCTTTGCTCACAGTGAACAGTTCATGGCATGCTCTTTTTGGAGTTGTGTTCCCCCTTGTCCCAGGCCATTAAGGGTGCTGCCTTAGTTTGATAAAATTCTGAGATCAGGTGGGTGTACATACTCCAGATTTTCATGGGAAAATGGACAAAGTTGTATTAGTGCAAATTTAAAAGTGGCTAACTTGGCTAGTTCCCAGATAATTGAGACAGAGGCTATTTGATTTATTCAACAAGCTTTAAGTCACAGTAACTAGGTGGATGTTAATCTATTCTAATCCTTTAATCTAGCTACTTTCCAGCCCAAATCCCTAAGATACTTGGTTTTTTTTTTTTTTTTTTTTTTTTTTTGAGACAGGGTTTCTCTGTATAGCCCTGGCTGTCCTGGAGCTCACTCTGTAGACCAGGCTGGCCTCGAACTCAGAAATCTGCCTGCCTCTGCCTCCCGAGTGCTGGGAATAAAGGCGTGCACCACCACGCCCAGCTGATACTTGGAATTTAAACATTGATCTGGCTCTCTTTGCTCAGTGTGTGTTCTCATGGTGGCTCCTGGTTTTTCACCACATGGTGAAAACTCTTCTCCCCTCTCTTTCTTTTTCCTGCCTGGCATCAGAAGTTCAGCCTTATTATCTCCTCTGCGCAGTCATTGGCTGACCTGCTTTTTATTAACCAATCACACATAATTGGGGAGCAATGTTTACACAGCTTTGAGATGAAGATTCTTAGAATACATATTACAGTGCCATGCCCAGATTATAACAAGATGAAAACCAGAAATTGAATAACACAAGGATAATCTTTACACAGTGGACAATAACATTATGCCAACAAAGTGGTTGTTTTCTGGGAATAGAATAATGTTGGACCAAGGTACTTAATATAGGATCCAGTTTTCTCCTCCAGTTTCAGGTGGCTATATCTCCTCTGTTCTCACATTCCAGGCTACAGGTGCAAGGCAGAGTAAGTCAGCTTCCCATAATCCGCCATGGCACAAGGGAGACCCCCATCATCTGAATAAGTGCATTCTTACCAAATCTATGGGGTTTGGCTCTGTCCCTGACTTCAAAGTGATCATGTACTGTGTATGAGAGATGGTGGTGGTTATAATATTAAAATACTAACTGGTGAACATGCATCTGCTGAATATTATAGAATCATCTGCAAAATATTTTCATAGAATATTCAATGACATGTTTATGGTATGAAGAATATAAAGATATCCACAGCCACATGCTTTGTTTTGAAGACTAAATATTTACAAGTTCATCAGTTTTAAAAAAATATTTATTTTTATTTTATGTATATGAGTTTTTTGAATGTATGTATGTATGTATGTATGTATGTATGTATGTATATCATGTGTGTGACTGGTTGCCTGTGAAGTCCAGAAGAGGTGTCTATTCCCTGGAACTGAAATTATAGTTGTTAGTTTCCATGTGGGTGCTGGAAACCAATCTTGTGTGTTCTGTAAGACATTAATTGCTCTTAAGCACTGAGCCATTTCTCCAGACCCCTTCTCCCTTTTTATGTGTATATCTGTATGTGTGTGTGCACACACACAAGCAAGTGTGAGCACACCATAGCAGAAGAAAGTGCTGGATCTCCTGGGAGCTGGAGTTAGAGGTGGTTGTGAATTGCCTAATGTGGGTGCTAGAACTGAACTCAGGTCCTCTGGAAGAATAGCAAAGTTCTCTTGACTCTTGCTGAGTCATCTCTCCAGCTTTCATTTGAGTTTAACAGTTTGTGTTTCGACTAAGGGAAATTTATACTGGTGTGTGTTTGGGAGCTATCTGACACACAGGAGTGAGCCTGAGTGACTTATGTAACTATTTGCAGGAGCCTTGAGTAATGTGGATCAGAGCTCAGTGCCCAGAGAAGGTGAGCTGGGTTCTTTCTGAGACCATCTCATCCTGCTTGGTAGATCTCTGCTTTTACTATTGCTGAATGAATATAAAGCTGTTCCCCTGCCATACTGTAGCTTCTTCAGTGTGTGAATTTCTGTCAGACCTTGGTATCCCCAGCTTGTGGTTTTGGCAGTTGTATCTCGATTGAGTTGACTATGCCTTTTATGTTTGTGGAGGTCACCAAAGCTCCTGGGCTTATAAAGATGGTTAAATTGAGTACACAGACTGGTTCTCAGTGATTTAATTAATTTTAACTTTTTTTCCCCTGTAGCTCACATGTTTGAAACGGCCTCTGGTTGTCATCCATGAACTGTTTGACAAGTCTATCATGGATATTTCCTGGTAAGATGGATTCTTACTACACTGCATTGGCTACTCCAACTCTTGGCTACTTTACAGCCAGGCAGCCTGGTCACCTTCCTCTGGCTGTGCAGCCCCAAGGTGCATTTTGCACTCTACTCAGGTAGCAACATCTCATCAGGAGCAGAGGCCTTGCTCCTGTGTGAGTTTTATAGCATCTCTGCCTGTTCTCGTGAGAGTGTCACCACAAGTAGGGTTTGTTACAGGGAATTGTCTGCTTGGACAAACTGGGCATTCTGTAGGTTTATAGCAGAAAACAGAAATTGAAAACTTAGAAAATTTGGTAAGGTATTCTCTGCACTGGTACCTCCTAGCTCTAAAGGGTACCAAAGGCTGCCTCTATCCTTAGGTCACAGAAGGGAGCTTTAGGTTTCTAGCATCCATCAGAGTATTCTTTGAGCATCCTCATGTGGCAACTTCAGGTACATTGTCCACCTAGGCTCCTGACAGCTGTCTCTTTCAGGACTCTGAATGGGTTGGGTATCCTGGTGTGCTCCATGGACGGCTCTGTGGCGTTCCTTGATTTCTCTCAGGATGAACTCGGAGACCCCCTGAGTGAGGAGGAAAAGGTAGGCTTGTGGCCTGTGTGCTCTGAGACTTCTTCAATTGGGACCTCTTCTTGTGGAAGACATTTATTAACTATTCTAAATAGTTTGCTTTTTATAGATTATGTTAATCCTTTTTGAGAAAGAATAGATTAATAATAAATACTCATGTTAGAAATAAGTATTGGAGCAAAGAATAAATTGGGCATCTGTGCTTGCTGAGAGAGCAGTGGCTGTAAGGAAGCTTTCACCCCTGGGAGAGAGTTGGCGTCACTTCCATGGGGTTCTTGTTTATGTCATGTCTTTCATCCTCTTGTTTCATGCTGGCATAGCAGCAGTTATGTGACAGTTAATACTCGTCACTGTTAGCATCTATAGCAGGTCCTTGCCCATGTACAGGTTTTGCATGTATTTATCATTTAAACTTAATATGATTACTGGGTGCAGTGGCATATATATACCTTTAATCCCAAAGAGGCTGAAGAGAGTTCAGGGCCAGCTTGGGCTACATAGTAAGACTGGTTTAAAATGAATAAACTAACAAATAATAATCTGTAAAGTAAGGCTTTTAGATGCTGGGACACAAACCTGGGGCCTACCTCCCACATAATGAACAACTGCTATTGTTTCAAAGACCGCCTGTAAGGGGTTCCTGAGGACAACCAATGGAGAACCACTTTTTCTTTCTTTGTTTTGTTTTTTGTTTGTTTTTTTCAAGACAGTTATCTGTGTAGCTCTTGTTATTCTGTAATTCAACATACTAGGCTGACCTTTGCCTTCTGAATGCTGGGATTAATGGCATGAGCCACCACTGCCTGGCCATTTTTATTTTTAAAAAAATGTTTAAAAAATTAAGATAAAGTTAAAAACTTGGTAGAAATCTTGCCAAGAGAGTCTTTGCACCAAGAGACCAAACCCAGTTACTGAAAAGTAGGAGCTGGACTAGAAGATCTGCTTGTTAATGCTTCTTAGCTTTGTGTTTGATCTATGCCCTCTTTCATGGTTTGTGTTTGTTTTTTCCTCCTTTCTTCTTTCAGTTTCTCTGCAAACCTTTTCTCCCTAGATACCATAAGAAAGGACTTGAGTTATTTTATAACAGTGACATTTATAAAGCAGGTCTCATCTATTTCATCAGTGAGGTACCTAAGCCTAAGAAAATAGCAGGACCCTTTGTGAGGACCACTCTGCCTTTAAGTATAAAAGTGGATGTGTGAACTAGGCCTGCTGCTTCTGAGTCAGGCTCCCTTATCTCTGTCTCTTCTCAGAGCATGGGGCCTCCCTGTACTTCTGTATGGGCTTTGGGAAAGGCTCTGCTTTACCTGCTGTAGACACAGAAACTGTTCTTTCTACCGACAGACTTTTGCCAACCGTTAATGGGGTATTATATCCATTTGTCTGAATGGAGCTCTGTGGAAGCCCAGAGCAGGTCAGCAGCTATCCTCTTAGTGATGCTGTTGCTGGGGGTAAGCTACCTCTTAATCTACTGTGCGACACCACCACCCTCAACTAAGATGTAAATCCCTTGGGGTGGAGTCTACCTTATGCCCTGTGCTTGGAATGGGGGGCAGCCTGCCATTGTTTTTTTTTTTTTTTTTTCTTTTTAAAGAAGGAGTAAGTTTCTGAGTGACCTAGAATCTTCATTCTGCCTTATCCCTGTCATCAAGGATCATTGGGCCCTTCTGTGCCTCTTGGAGAGCCTATGTGAGAGCTTATGGAAGAGTCCCGTGTATTTTATCATCTCCCAGATCATTGACAGTGACTCTGTGTTTAAGGAACTCTAGAAAAGTCTTGGCCAAGATCAAAATTTGGCTTGAGATTACAGAGGTTGGGTTTGGGAAAGGGCACAGGACACAGGTACTAACAGGAGTGAGTCTTAAAGTCCTTGTCGTAAAAGAAGGCTGCCTACTAACTCTTAACTAGACATCATCTGGTATGAGCCAGATACTAGATACTGATTAACTCTAGTCCCTGTTTCCTGGGCAGGATACAGCACTGTCATTTGCACATCTTTTTGTGGATCCGCTTCTTGGCATGTTTTTATGAAAACTGCTTAAATGGTGTTGTGGAATGCTGCCCTTCTTCTCCTGAGGTCCTTGTCTTGCTTGTTATGGCTGAGGATTAACAAGCCCTGGGGCTGGGAGGAGATCTGCACAGAAGGACCATGATGGGGGAGCTGAGAAGCCTCCAGTGCTCTTTAGAGGCAATGCTAGTTGCATGAGATCTCCTGCCATGGTGGCTGGCATCCATAAGAGAAGAGAGAGCATGTTGGTTCTGTGAGAGTGCTTAGGGTTCTTGGTGTAACAAAAGAACCTTAACTTACTAATTTGGGAATCTGCATTTCCGTTGAGACAGTATTCATGGCCATATGTTTTGCACTAGTCAATGTAAAAGGTAATTTATTGTCAGTGTCTCACTGTCTTCCCAACAGTAGATGTACAGGAGGCTGTAACATCTTGTGAGAGATGAAGGATGTTGACAGACATGTCTAGTCAGTGACTGGCCTCCTGAGCTATTCTGCTCTTAGAACCAGAAGAGTCAGCACTATACTGCACCTGCTGGTTGGCAACTTCAGCCATGGTGATACTCAAACCCATGTGTCAAACCTCTTCTTGCTTCCTACAGAGCCGAATTCACCAGTCCACCTATGGCAAGAGCCTGGCAATAATGACTGAAGCCCAGCTTTCCACAGCTGTTATTGAGAATCCCGAGATGCTCAAGTACCAGCGGAGACAGCAACAGCAGCAGCTGGATCAGAAGAATGCCACTACTAGGGAGACAAGCTCAGCATCCTCAGTCACGGGTGTGGTCAATGGGGAAAGTCTAGAAGATATCAGAAAGGTGAGGGCATGGTCCAGTGGCACTAAAAGACTTGAGCACAAGTCCAGAGTCAGGGCGAAGGGGGTGAACAGATGGAACATGAAACAGGAGGTCTGCACAGGACACAAAGATTGGGGCATGAGTGATGGTGGAGAGGGTATTTGGTGAGTATGAGGCCAGACCCTAGCCAGCTGGAGCCCATGCTAATAAACCTTTATCATAGGACTCTATTCCCCAGGGAGCAATAGAAGAGGTTATCCTTTGCAGAAACTGCCAAGTCTTCACTACCCATCTCTAGGAAATTGTAGATTCTGAGAAATTTGGTTACTTGTCCTTAGAGAAGTTCGGTTATCCCTTCTTCCGGAAGCCTGCATTTTACTGGTGGGCAGGGATAATGTGCAAGGCAGCATCAGAAGCATCGTGCTCACTGAGAGCTGAGAAAGCAACCTTGTTCAGGAGCTTGTAGAGGCCAACAAGCCTCTCTAGGTCAGTTTGACACAATGTTTGATTGGGAACCACAGTTATATGCCTTTTATGGAGGAAGGAAACCATGATAAAAGTCAGTTTGGAAGCCAGACATGATGGGTCGTATTTATAAACCTAGCACCTGGAAGACTGAGGCAGGATGATCACTGCAAGTTTGAACCCAGCCTGGGCTATATATATAATATGTTCTAGTTCAGCCTGTGTTAACAGAGTGACATGTTTGTTTATTTTTTATTTATTATAAATAAAGTTGATTCGCAAGTCACCACTTTGTGAGAAGAGTATGGCTCACAAGTTCATACCTTTATCCTAAGGTCCCTGAATGACCTAATGGCTCTTAGATGTCATGTGCTTACAGCCTAACACTGGTCATGCCTGGTACTGATGACAGGGAAGAAGGCTCTTTTAGCCAGTTCAGCTGGGAGCTTTCTATTTTTGATGCTTCCCTGTATCAAATAAAAAACATGCCTTGTAAACGTGTCTAAGTTTGGCAGCAGGTTGACTTTCTTTGTACCAATAAAGCTGTGGAAAGGAGAATTAGAATATATTTCCTTAGAAGCTTTTATTTTTTATCACTATAGTGAGATACACACGACATATGCACATTTAATGCTTACACCCTAACAGTGAAACAAAGACAGAAGCACAAGTACTGCCTGATGAGAAGAGATGTAGTCAAATTCACAGGAGTGGAGAGAAGAGTGATGGGTGCCCAGGCCTCAGAAGGCAACAGGAGCACCAAGTCCTAGAGTTGTGCTGTGCAGCATGGAGACTGTGGCTACCCATGCTATAGTTCATGCTTGTTTCCTAGAAGAGCTAAATGTTCTCATCATGAGGGAAAAGAGAGGACAGCTTGAGTTTTTGATATTTGGATGTGGTTAGCTGAAACTTTTGTATTCACTTATTTGACTCTACTTTGCCAGAATCTTTTGAAGAAACAAGTGGAAACTCGGACAGCAGATGGTCGGAGGAGAATCACGCCTCTTTGCATAGCACAGCTGGACACTGGGTATTCACTCCTTCACCAAGCTTTCTGTGGCCTTGTCTGGGGAGGTCTTCTTTTCTTCTGTTGTCAGTTAGCCAGTTAGGATCTTGGAAGACTGGGGCCAACCCCCATACTCTCAAAGCCCTATGGTCCCCTCTCCACACATGTGGAAGGGTAAGAACTGAGTGGCCCAAGGCCAGAATGTCTCTGCTTGTTGGCCCTCTACTCTGCCTAGCTGCTGGCAAGGTACTGTAGGGCAAAAAAGGAAGTTATGCTTTTTTCCTTTTGTAACAATTTCTACTCCCCACACCACAACTCCCATTATGAAAGACATAGAGTTGAAAATTTAGAAAGATAGTGAAAGTCCAAAGAAGAGGATAAATATCATTCATAATCCAGCCTCTGTTATCATTTTGATATCTGTATTTCCAGTCTTTCCCCACTTGCTACTGTATCTTGACTTTCATCCACTAAATAAATAGTCCTCTGAAGCATTGCTTGCTGATTATCCAGATTCCTGTGTCTGAATGCAACATAAGTTAATGAACCAGCTCCTCAACTGTGGATTTCTATTTTGTATCCAGTTTTTATGAATGTTAATCTTTGAACACACACTTGACTTTTGGGGCAGTTCCTGAAGTGGAATTGCTTGTCAGAGGGTAGGGCTCTGAGATGCATTACGCACTCTATGGAGGCAGGGAGTGGGGGTATGACCTCTTTACATTTGCTGTTATCTGCATATCTGCAGTCAGATGTGTGTTTGTAGTGATTGTTCTCTCGAAATGACAGGTTTGTGAAAGCACCCATTGTCAGGTGTCTCTCTCTCTCTCTGGGTTTTAGACCCACACAGTGATCAGCTCAGAGCATCAGGAAACCCTTCACAGAGACTGTCCTTTACATTTTTCAGTTGCTCATCCATGAGCTGTTCTAGGTCTTCCTTGTTTCCCTTGAGAACTAGTGAGGCTTCATGCATAAAATGTGCTAAGCTCACTTATCTGCTAGGTATACTAGACACGTGTTCAGAACTTGCTTGTCTCCTCTCAGACAGGCGACTTACTCTTCTACCCTCCCCCATTATAGGGTCAGGCTACTTCCTAACTTTTATTAGAATCCGGTGTGGACATGTAAGCCTGTAGTAGGGAAGGAGGCGGTGCTGGTGCACAGTGGTCCATTGGATCTTCCCATGCTTTACCTAGTGAGGAGGCAGAGGACATAGGGTCTTCCTTGCTGGTCTTGAGTCACTTTCTACTACTGGGAACTTTTCTGGTATCAGAACTTGATAATTTATGTTAATAAATATGTTGGGTTTTACTTTCTGGTTCCTATATTAAACAAATAGCTATATATCAAAATATTAGCTAATCAAAAACAAATATGCAAGTTAATTATAAGTGGGAGATATTCACAGATAAAAAATGAATAAAAAGTATGAGACACACACACAAACACACATGCACACACACACACACACACACACACACACATACATGCACATAATTACTAAAAGTGATGTATTGCTGGATAAGAAATTGTGTGTTTGCTTTCCTTAAAGCTCCCAGATTAGGAAGCCTTCGCAGGCCAATTGTAATAACATGTCACACATTCTAGTACATAGATGAAAGGGAAACTTAAATCTAAATGGTGGTGCTTGGCTATATTACATCACACGGTCCCAGCTATTCAGGAGACTGAGGCAAGGTAAACACTGGCGCTCAGGCCTAGACAACATAGACTTTATCACCACAAAGAACATAATGAATTTCAGACCTATGTGGTTTCTAGATGTCAGTGCAAATTCCTAAATAATATAGGTATATGGAGAACCTTATAGCATGTTGAGATGCTAATGTCAGGGCTGGGCATGGTGGTACATTCCTTTGATTCCAGCATGTGAGAGACAGAAAAAGGCAGAAATCTGTGAGTTTCAGGCCTGTCTTTTCTACATAAGCAGTTCCAAGCCAGCCAGGGCAGCATACTTATCTCAAAAAAAAAAAAAAAAAAACCAAAAAAAAAAAAACCAAAAAAACACACCAAAATCTAATTTAACAGTCAAATAAGGCATATTTTAGGTAAGTAAAGATGTTCAAAATTATGGAATATAATTTAAGGTACATGTCAGCTGATGAAGACAAATGGTATAGTTGTACACACACACACACACACACACACACACACACCCCAGTACATGGGTTCCATAGTTGCTTAAGGGGCATTTTCATAAAATTCAACATTGTTTTGACTTCAAAAATCAATGAAATGAAAATAGAGGTTTCTTTAGCTGGTAATTTACTATTTTTTTATGTCACATTTAGAAATAAAGTATCTTCTTTCATATCACGTATAGAAATAAAATGAGATTTTACTCCCCTGATTATAATTTAATTTTCCTTTTTGAGGCTTTTTATAGTTAGTCAACACTGAGTTCATAGGAGACCATGAAATATGTCATTATTCAAGGTTCTATGATCTAGAGGAACATCATTGGGGTTGCTGTAGACAGCAACAGAAAAGAATAAAGCTTATTGTGCTGCTCTTCCAGCATTTCGGATGGAGAAGCAGGAGGGTTACATGTTTGTGGCAGTCTTGGCTACATAGCAGGATCCTGTCCTGGAGAAATCCATGAGTGAGTGCATGCACTGGCTACAAATGAGATCAAGTAATGCCTTCAGCAGCAGTTCCTTTAGAAGATACAAAGGAGGAAATCACATTCACAAATGATTTTTTTTTTTAAAGACAGCATCTTATGTGTTGTCCAGGCTGATGTTGAACTTGGAAGTACAAGTAACCTTTGCACCTTATCCTTTTGAGTAGCAGGACTTACAGGTGTATACTACCAGGTTGAACTAAGAAATGCAAATTTGTGAACAAAAATTCAAGGATTGGGCTGGGGAGATGGCTCAGTGGGTAGAGTACTTGCACAAACATGAGGACCTCACTTCCTGTCCCTAGCATCAGGTTAGAACCCAGATACTGGGGTGTGTGTGTGTGTGTGTGTCTGTGTGTGTATGTGTGTCTGTGTGTGTGTGTAGATAGCCAGATCTTTGGGACTTATTAGCTGAATTGGTGAGCTCCAGGTTCAGTGAGAAAGATGGTAAGAAAACCAAAAAACCCAAGAAACTGAAAAAGATGGAGAATAATAGACATAGATAACTGTTATGGACCTTTGGCCTCTACATGTACATGTACAGAAGCATATATACACATGTATTCACCTTACGTGCACATAGAGAATTCTGAGAGCCCCAAAGAAAATTCCACAAAATAAGATCAAAAGATGTACTAGAAATTAGCTAAGGTGATTCATATCAAGATTACCAGTTATTCCTAAAAAATTTAATATGAACCAAGAGGAATAGTCATAATTTTCAGAATTAGAAAGGTAATTCTTAAGTTATATGAAGAAATAGTAATATTTGAGATATTTCAGAAGGAAAAAAAAAAGCAAAGGGCTTGATTAGGGACAACTAACTCTACCAGAAAATAATAAAATGTAAACAAGTTTTAAACAGGGAGGGACTGACTGATGAGTAGGCAGGCCAATAGCATATAAACGAATTTACACAAAAGGCTCAAATTTTCAAGGAAGTTGTGTGTGTGTGTGTGTGTGTGTGTGTGTGTGTGTGTGTGTGTATAGGCAGTTGTTATAGGGTGTCTTCCTCAGTTGCCTCTACTGTATTTTTTGAGATAGGATCTCTTTGTGGACCTGGAGCTTATTAATTCAGCTGGACTGGCTGGCCAACAAGCACCAACTCTTCTGTCTTTACCTCCCTCGCACTGGGATTATAGGCACATGGCATTGTGTTTGGCTTTTTATGTGATTGTTGGAGATCAAAACTCAGGTCTTCATGATTTTGTGGGAAGTAGTTTATCAACCAAGTCTTCTCACTACCCCATTCAAGTGAGTTTTAAAAATGGTTTGCCATGTAGCTCCTGCTAGCCAGCCTGTAACTCATCCTGTAGACCAGGTTGGCTTTGTACTCACAGAGCTCCATTTGCCTCTGCCTCCTGATTGCTGGTATTAAAGGTGTGCACCACCATGCCTGCCTTAAGGGAATTTTAAAGGTAGTGTCTCAATCAGTAATGAGGCATTGGCCAATTCCACAAATGAGAAACGGGATGACTTGTCCCTCTAGAAACCACATTGGCTCTCATCCTCTTTACCAATTTAAAAGTAGAAACATCTACAAGCTTAGCAGCTTTTTGCTTGTTTTATTTCTGTCATCACTTAGAACTTTTGTTTTGAAAGACAAGGTCTCACTCACTATGTAGCCATGGCTGGCCAGGACCCTGCTGGCTTTGAACTCCATCTTCCTTTACCTCCTGATTGCTGTTGTTAAAGATGTGAACTACCATGCCTGGCCTCAATGCATTTTTGCTTACAGTTTTGTAAGATTCCATGGAAAAATACTTTTATAGCTCAGAGATAAAAGATACTTTCCATGAATCAATGCCAGGCTATAATCTATAGTAACAAAACCCCCTTTTTTCTCATTTGTTCCCTTGGCGCAAAACTGTAGTAAAATACTATTTATTATCCATCAAATTGACTGAGAGCAAAAAATTTGATAAAACTGTAAGGGTGGTTTTTGCAGGGTAGACCTGTAATCCTACCCATTCAGGAAGCCTATCTAAGCTACAGAATGGGTTCATTGCCCACCTGTGTAACCTACTAAAAAACCTTCTATCAAAATAAATGGAAGTATGGGTACATGGCTCAGTGATATTACAGTTATTGTACACGTATATGTAAGGCTTGGATTCTATCCAAGTACCACAAGTCCAATCAACAAACACCAGCAGCAGCACAAAAAGCAAAACACCTTTTAGGTTGTGGTGAAATAGACACTCCCCTAAGTGACTTGTGACTTAACCACTAAGGAGGGAGCTTTAGAAATGCTTACCGGAACCATATGTAAAACAACATTACATTTGCTACTCTAACCACAGTTCTCTGAATATGTTTCACATTACACAGGAATACCAATTCCTGTACAAGACAGTTTAATTCCATATATGTTTCAGCGGCTGCTATGTGCTCTATGTATTACATAATATTCTTTAATTGGCATTTAATTCTAACCCATTGGAGAGAGTCTAGGCACTTGACAAGTGAGAACTTGAGGCACAGTGAAAGTGACTGAGAGGCACAAGTGTGGGAGCTTGCAGTTGGCAAGGGAGTTGCCCCGGCTGCTCTACCATAGGTTCCTCAGCCTTAACACTTACATACCTCCTGTTGGGGTAGTATGTCACAGGAGTGGGGAGGTAGACCTACTTCTTAGTAGAGCTGTGTTAAGTAAATTACATGCCCTTCTAGTAAGAAAGCCTACAGTCTCTCAAAAGTGAGGCCACTATAGATGCTACAGGGTGCATGGTAGGCTCAGTAGCATGTAATAATAACCAGATAGCAGCCTGGTTGTCTTCAGCAGTTGTATGTGTATTACTAGTTTACTTTAGAGTCAATTAAACAGTATATTAAGAGTTTCACTTTTTAAACTCTTAACATTGCAAATTACCCTTGCCTCAAGACCCAGAAAAATGTTATTTAGAAGTTATAAAATAACTACATGTGACATTTTTGTGCTGATTTACTTTTCCTTGTTAATGACAGGGACTTCTCCACAGCATTCTTCAACAGCATCCCACTCTCCAGCTCCCTAGCAGGCACCATGCTCTCCTCTCCTAGTGGTCAGCAGCTACTACCACTGGACTCCAGTACCCCCTCCTTCGGCGCCTCAAAGCCTTGCACAGAACCAGTGGCAGCCACCAGTGCCAGGCCTACAGGCGAATCTGTCAGTAAGGACAGGTTAGTGAACACCAAGGACCAGCCATGTCCTTGGGGAAAGTTTAGGTTCCAGGGTTAAGAGTTTCATTCTAGGGGCTAGCGAGGTGGTTCAGCAGTTAAAAGTTCTGGTTGCTCTTCTGGAGGACCTGGGTTCAATTCCCAGCACCCACATCACAGCTCACAACTGTCTGAAATCCAGCTCCAAGTGATTCGATACCCTCACACAGACATCAGGCAAGCAAAACACCAATGCACATAAAATAAAAACAAATCATTGAAAAAAAAAGTTTCATTTTCTTATTAGTTCATGAACACTTTACTAAAACAGAGAAGAAATGCTTAAAATGAGGGTCTTTCTTAAATGGGAGGATTTGTTTCAGTTAGTCTCTTAGGCTGTGTTGACTTGACAGAAGCTGGCTGAGATTAAAGCTACAAAGATTTAGAGACCTGCCAGTGAGATACTTCCTGCAACAGGATCAGCCTTCTTTCTTGCAGACCTAGACCAGAGATGGCCTGACATTTGGCCTGTACTGTGCTGAGTTTCATGCTCCATCCCTGCCTGGTGATCCTGTGAGCATGAAGATTCCCCATCACACTTAGAATCAAATTTACTGAGTCCATGTTTTCACTGTCCGTCATATGTAGTCAGGGCTTGGGGAACATAAGAGTGAACGTGGGCCACATTCCTACTGTGGACTATACACTATAAGGGCCAGGTATATACAAGGTCTTGATTGCCAGGTGCTTGTCCTCCAATAAGGAAGAGGCATCTACAGGGTTGCAGGGTAACTCTTGGGGTCCTTTTGCAGACAAGGCAATTTGTCCATTGGGAGGCTTAATAGCAAGCAGATTTAATTGATACTATAGAAAGTGCTCCTCTTAGAGCCCATGCAAGACAATCAAGGGAAAGCTGAGAGCCAGGACAATCCCAAAGCAGAGCTTCAAGTCCCTTAGGCGGACTGGGGAAAGAGAAGGGAAGGCAGGGTTCCTTTTCTAAGCTAGGTACCCTGGGCTTTTCTCAGAGGGGAGACAGAGGCTTTGGGACTTGCATTTTAGGAAGTTGGTTCCAATAGGCAATGGAACCCAAATGTAAATATCATACCTGATAAGTACAAGTGCTTGTCTGTCAGTGAAACAAATCTTGGGTTACTTCAACCTCCTTCTGGTCTCTGGCATGATATCACTGCTCATCAGACAATGAGTGCACATCAGAGAGGAGGTGTTGCAGCATATTGTAGCATTCAGGAAGCAAGCAAGGGGTTTTGGGGAAGGGGCAGGTGCCACCATAGGTGAGCAGTGTTTTTGTGACTTGGAACTAAAGATCACGGAGGAGGAAAAAAAAACAGTGCCATTGGGGATGATTGCCAGGTATCTGGTATGGGAATGTGATGTAGGCAGATGGAAGTAGAGCAGTCTACATGAGGTAAATCAAGGCCTAGTAGCTTTGCTCAGGAATTGGGATAGGTTTGAGCAGGAGGAAAGCTGGATAAGCTGTTCCAGAAGGTGCTAAGACTTTGCCATTATTCCAGTGAGCAATGGGTGAACCCACTTAGGACCAAGGGGACTAGGCTGAAGATGAAGGGCAGGATTAGGTCATGACTTCAAGACCTAGTGAGGGCTTCCACTATAGCTAACTGTGGAAGTGGCAGAGCCTGTGGTTGTATCACTTGGACATGCTGTATATTGTCTAACCCTCAAAATTGTTCAAAAAGCACAAAAGGGAAAATGTGAATACATTTGCCCTTGAACTTCTCAGATAGACTTCCAGAATCTTAATGCATGAACATTAAAAAACAAACAAACAACAAACACCCCAAAACAGTAGACTATATTTTGGAGTTTTCTTGTATCTGTAGAAAGAAGGTTGATACTTACACTTCTTTAGATGAGCTCCAAATTATCTAGACCATCAAGTCCTGTGTTGCTTGTGTTTGACAAATCTATCTTTTCCCCAGTGTGAATGCTACCTCTACTCCTGCTGCATCGTCACCCTCTGTGTTAACAACCCCATCCAAGATTGAACCCATGAAAGCATTTGATTCCCGGTTCACAGAACGGTCCAAAGCCACACCAGGTGCTCCTTCCCTGACCAGTGTGATTCCAACAGCTGTTGAAAGGTAGGTGGTAGCTACTGTATTTCCTTAGGACTTCACCATGCATCCTGCCTCCTTTAGGAGAGCAAGGCTCTAGGGGCTTCTGTGAGTGAAAGAAGCAGTGCTTGCTGAAAGTGGAGAGGTGGCCACGGGGAGGATAGAAAGGGAAGAGGCACAGGAGCTGGTATTCTAGCCACCTGCCAAGAATACTCTCCAACTCTGGATCTCAGAGTTTGCTGAGAAATGGAGCAAATGTCTGGTTGGAAAAAGAGAAGGCTCTGCTGTTGTTACACTGAGTCTGCTGAGAGGTGACCGAAGACACAGGGGATTTAAGTTAGGTCTGGGTAGGACACATGGCCCTCTAAACTCTGCAGGCTTGGTGCAACATAACTATTTCTTCTATCTTCTTAACATATATAGTAGACCCTAGGCCAGCCAGGGCCACAGAGGACTACCCCTGTGTCCAAACAAGCAAAGAGCAAGCAAGAAAACAAACAAACAAACCCAGATCTCTAAAATATGTGATATTTTACAGCACCCATGACCTAAAAATCTGTGGGTGAATAAAAAAAAAAAAATCCAGAGTAGTGGGCTTAATTATACTGTAAATATTAGGTGACAGGCTAGCAAAGGATCTTGAGTATTGATGGCCACATCAGTTCAAGACAGAAAGTCTTTTTTCTGAGACATGTAGGTGTTGTAACTGAGTCACTTTTAAAGTCAAACCACTTGGAAAAATTGGGCTTCATTGAGAATTGCGTGCTAGCCCAAAACCCAACTGGTATCTCAGAAACATGGCAGAGAAATTGGGAATGTCTGAGCTGGTCCCAGGGTTAGATGTCTTTGGAGTCAATGTAACTTTACATGCGCCAGCTACAAGTCACTATACCAGGAAATGAGCTCAAAAGAGGATTTTGTTCTTGTTAATATCTGGAAGTACTTGCCAAAGATATAAATCTGGAGACATTCTTCTGTTTCCAAAGGATAAAGTATTGCCATCAACAAATCAGTACCTGGATAGACTTAATAAAACACTCAAAGTAGTCCAACTTGGCTTGGTAGTACACACCTATAATCACAGCATGCTGGGAACTGAGACAGAAAGACCATGGGGAGGGGCGAGAAAAAGGGATGTGAGGGAGAGGGAGAGAAAGGGAAAGAGAGTCTATTGTGTAGAAATGTCAGGGATGTCAAGAATGTAAAGTTTAGGCCTTGATAAATTGGATCATAGAATTGTTAAAAGGAGATTATAAAGTAGATATACTTAAAGTCTTAAAAGATACATTACTCACAACTAAGTCAATATGGATCAAAGAACTACGCATAAGAACTAAAAGAATAAAACTCTTGAGAAGAAACTATATATATATATATATATATATATATATATATATATATATATATACACACACACACACACATACATACATACACACACACCATTGAGTTAGACTCTGTTTCTTAGATTTACTGTTAAAAGTACAAGCATCCAAAAATAGATTACTGGAAAGTCCTTGAAATTTAAAACTTTGGAGAGGACACACACATTTGCAGGAAATCCCCCAGAGGATATTCTGTAGGACAGTTGTTCATGCTTACTTGAAGGTACTGAAGTCTGTTTAGAAGAATGGAGAGAATTCTGGACTGAATGAACTAAATGCTGATTGGAGAGAGTGATGAAGCACTATAGCTGGAAAGACCTTATGCTCTTTGAGGTCTGTCACGAGTGGCTTATTGGTTCTAATGGCCAATCACCGTTTTCTTCAGTAGTATACTTGCTGACTCAGAAGCTGAGGCTAACATGAATCGGCAGTTTTATTGAACATGAGGGTTGGTCTCTTCTCAGTAGCTTTGTCCCCAAGGTCTCGCAAGATCTTCCAGCTGTACACATACAAGAAGGGTATGATTAAGCTTCCGCATTTATGGATGAGCATTCAGCATTCACTTTTTCTCAGTACTTTGACCAGTTATACTTCCTGCTGCCCAATACAAGAAGAGTCTTTGATCAAGGCTGGCAGCAGCACTGATCTATGAACATAAGTGTAAGTATTTAGAAGGCAGTTTGGTAGATACATCATGTCCATTTAGCTTCTAGAGTGGGGTTGGTGATCTCACAGGCTTTTGTTGAGGTTTACAGTACCCATCAGGAAAGTTTCTTCTTGTTTAGTGGGCCTCAGTTCTGATAAGAACCATGACAGGGGCTCTCCCGCCGCCTCCTCTATGTGTAGCAGCAGTTTGTGTGGTGACAGCTAGGCAGTGCAGCTCTGAGACAGGTTAGGTGTTCCAAACATCTCCCACCCTGCCTACCCACAATGCCCAAGATGCTCTACTAGGCTGTTGGCCAAGTCCAACCCTGCGAAGGTGGATACAAGGCTGAAAAAGGCTGCGGGAAAGAATAAAACATCAGACAAAAAAGTGCAGATAAAAGGGAAGAGGGGACTGAAGGGCAAACAGGCTGAAGCGGCTGATCAGCAAATCACAGAGCTGCCTGCAGAAAATGGAGAGACGGAAAACCAGAATCCAGCCTCTGAAGAAGAGAAAGAAGCTAAGCCTGACTAAGCATCCATCTGTCTGTCTGTCAGTGGTCCCGCCTCCCTTCTTGTACAATCCAGAGGAATATTTTTATTAACTATTTTGTAAATGCGAGTTTTTTAGTAGCTCTAGAAACATTTTTTACAAGGTGAGGGAATCACACCTCACCCCATTTTTTAAGTGTAAATTTTTTTTTAAAAGGTTAAATTATTTGCAGGTTGTTTATTTTTTTAATTTTTTTATTTTTTTGGTTTTTGGAGACAGGGTTTCTCTGTGTAGCCCTGGCTGTCCTGGAACTCACTTTGTAGACCAGGCTGGCCTCGAACTCAGAAATCCGCCTGCCTCTGCCTCCTGAGTGCTGGGATTAAAGGTGTGCACCACCACGCCTGGTGGTTGTTTATTTTTTGATACAAGCAGAAAATAGCTGGATACTGAATCAGGAGAGGCTATGACTATCTCGGGGTCACCATAACATTCCTTATAGGGGGCTAGTTTTATATCCTATATCAAAAAGCATACTAAAATAGCAATTTGGAGTCTCAGTTGTACATTTGTGTCTGGAGCATTTTCAGTTATATCTGGTCCTGTGTTTCTAGTAGAACCATTTTGTAAGAAAGCCAGTCCCCGGTCCTTGCCCTGTCAGAACTGTGATGCCTGAGGTCATGGCAGTCTATTTTTCTAACAGTTATGATAATATGCTGTGAAAGTTGGAGATTTTGAATGTGTTTTGTGTGTAGCATGAAATTGTAAATTGGTGGAATTGAGGATTAATGAGCATTTGGTTGTTAGGAGAGGTCTTAGGGAAACTTGCCAAGTTTGAGGCTGGGATACCACTGGAATAAGTTCAAAGAAAAACAATACATAGTAGCTCCTCATTCATGTATATGAACACAATTTGACTCTTCAGAGTTTGGGTACATGAATACAATATATGGCTCTTTTGCCGGGCGTGGTGGTGCACACCTTTAATCCCAGCACTTGGGAGGCAGAGGCAGGTGGATTTCTGAGTTCGAGGCCAGCCTGATCTACAAAGTGAGTTTCAGGACAGAGAAACCCTGTCTCGAAAAACAAACAAACAAAAAAACCCCAAAAAACAAAAAACAAAAAAATTATATCTATCTATCTATCTATCTATCTATCTATCTATCTATCTATCTATCTATGGCTCTTTTTGGGTACGTGTGATAAGAATTGGAATGCCTGTATACTCTGCTCCTAGACCAATAAAATCTGTTGTGAAGAGTGAAAAAGAAAAAAAAAAAACCATGACAGGCTTGCCACTGTTGTACCAATGGGCACATCCTGCTTGATCAGTCAGTTTACATGCAGCATGAATGTTCACAGCTTAGTAAGATTGTTGATGACAGTTCTGGCCCATCCTCCAGGCACTGAGGACTAGCCAGCAAAGAAAACAGGGCCATTCCAGTTCTAGCTTGATTTTTTTTTTTTTTTTTCCCATGTCTTCAGAACATGTGGTATCTTTGGCAATAGGGCTTTTCCATCTAGCTCTAGTGGGCAATCAACATTAGTGCAATTGCTTATATTGTTTTGGGACTCTCAAGGCTCCCTAAACAATGTCTTGTAAGGAAATAGTCCTGACATGAAGACTTTTTATTTAATAGCTGGTGGCTTCTGGGAACAGTTTCATCCACTCTTGCCTGGCACCTCCATTTACTCTTCTTTTTAACTTCATTAGCTTACCCAGTATCAGTCTCCTCATGGCTTTTTCATACTCCCTTAATTTTGATTGGTCCTGCACCTCTTCTCTCTTCCGTCTCTGCTGGTGTCTTACTTAACCTTTTGACTCCTAGTATCCCTCTTCTACATTCCTGTCACATGGATTGTACGTCTCTCCTCCTATCTTTATACCTTTATTTCTCCTTCTATAGCCTTCTTTCTTAGACTCCACACTCATTCTCACATAAATACAGATATATAAAAATTAAAACCTAGGATCTGCATTTGAGAGAAAAGTGGTTACTGTGAGCCTACCTTGTCTCACTTAATATATACTATTTTCTAGTTCCATTTTCTTGTAAATTTTGTAATTTCATTTTTCTTTACAGTTGGGTAAAATGCCATTGCATATATGAAGCAGGATTCATCTGTCCTTGAATATCTAGGTTTATCTCTTTTTAATCACAGAGCATAAGTAAACATGTATGTGTAAGCCTCCCTGTGGTCCTTTCAGTCTGTGCCCAAGAGTAGTATATCTGAGTTATGTGGTAGTTTACTGATTTTCATAGTGGCTGTATCAGTTTATACTCACACAGAGAAAAAGGTTACTTTTTTTCATATTCTCACCATTTTATTTTATTTATTTTATTTGTTTTCCTGATATCTGACTAGGGTGATGTCGAGTCTCAGGGTAGTTTAATAAATCATTTATTGTAGTGATTTATTTATCTAGTGTAGTATGACTTAGTATGGACATGTGTATGTCTCCTTATGCATGTAAAGTTCAGGGATAGATTCTCTTTTTGTATCCTATGAGTGTCAGGGGATTGAATTCAGGATTTCAGGATTGGGACAAGTACTTTTTACCTGTTGATCCAAATTGTTAGCCCCATGTCTAGTATAATTGTGTAGAACTGTGAAAATTTCTCTGTGCCTGGACTTTCATTATTACTTGGGAGATTTATTTTTATTACTGATTTAATCTCATTGCTTATCATTGATCTGTTTATTTGTCTCATCTTGGCTTATGTAGCTAGAAATCCATCTATTTCTATGAGATTTTCCAGTTTTATGTCCTCGTGCCTTTCTGGAATTCGTTGGCATCTGTTGTCATGGCTCCCTGTTCTCCTCCCTTTCACTGATTGGGTGTTCTCTTATTGGTTTAGCTGAGAGTTTGTCAGTCTTGTTTGTCTTTATTTTTTTCCTATATTTTCTTTTCATTACTTACTGCTATGATGATATTAATTATTTTTGTCTGCCGATTTGGGAGTTTGCCCATGCTCATTTTTCCCCAAGCCCTGAGGCACATTGTCATTCATTTGAGGTTTCTTTTATTTTTTTATAATGTAGGTACTTGTTGCTATAAACTTTCCTCTAAGTAATACTGTTATTTATATAGGTTTTTTATTTATATAGGTTTTGGTTTGCTGTGATTTCTTTTTTTTTTTTTTTTAAGACTTATTTTTTTATTATATGTAAGTACACTGTAGCTGTCTTCAGACACTCCAGAAGAGGGTTACGGATGGTTGTGAGCCGCCATGTGGTTGCTGGGATTTGAACTCAGGACCTTCGGAAGAGCAGTTAGTGCTCTTAACCACTGAGCCATCTCTCCAGCCCTGCTGTGATTTCATTTTCATTAAAAGCTATGAATTTTTTTATGGACTCACTTGTCACTTAATAATAATTTTGCTAATATCGATGAATTTGTGGATTTTTTGTAGTTCCTTGATTTCTCGATTTATCTGTGGTCAGATCAAGATAAGAGGTTGCTTCAGTTTTCTGATATTTACCTAACTTTCCTTTTTTGTCCCAGCTCATGATCTGTTTAGTAAAAACTTGAGGGGAAGCTAAGAAGAATGTGCAGTCTACACTTGTTTTATTTCTGTTGCTGGAACAAATGCTCTGAGGAAACAACTTAGGGGAGAAAGTTTATTTGACTTACGTAACTCTAGGTTACAGTCCATTCCTGATGTAAAGTCAAGGCAGGAGGTTAAGTTAGCACATTTACAGTCAAGAGTAGAAAGAGAAGAAACGCACATATCCTTGTTTGCTCTCTGCTAGCCTAGGGAATGCTGCTCCCCACGCCCAGCACACAAAGTGGTCCATACAATGAAGACAGCCTCCTACCAACATGCTCTCATGCCATTATCTAGACAGTTACAATTAAACAGCATAGAGGTGTTGGTGTGGAAGATTCTGTAGATGTTTTTAGGTACATTTGATCCACAATGTCTGAATGAAAAAAAGAAATAAAAAAGACAGCTCTTCAGTGTGGTGGAGGAGAAAGTTTATTATGTGGATGTGGGAGAGCACAGCCAGAGGCAGATGCTTCTGGGAGATCCCAGAGTGGTCAGTACCCTGAGCCTTGTGGGTATAGGGGAGGGAAAGTCGGTGGGGGGGGGCAGGTGCTGCAGCCAGGAGGTCAAAAGTATAAAAAGAGCCAGGTAACCAAAATGTCTGGATTATTTATAGAAGAACCTCTAGGGGAAGGGCAGCCCAGCCCCTGGGTTGGAGAGTTCAGGGAAGAGGGTGGGGTCTGAGGGACAGATTGATGCTGGGAGAAGAACCTGGAGGCCAGGTCTGCTTTGATAATGTTAAATAGGCATCTAAGCCGCTTGTCTGGGGTTTGAAACTTAACAGTGTCGTTTAATTTTGGTGTTTTCCTGTGAGTTTTTCATGTGCTTGTTTATGGTCTGGGTGATCTGTCTTGGTAACCTTTGTTAGATTAGATAAAAGATAGACAGGTATCTGCAGAAGCAGAATGGTTCTTTAATCAGAACAACTGAAGTGGAGACTGCACATTTGGTGTGGGTATCTTGGGGTTTTTTAGGGTAGCAAAGGGGGCTACTTTGGGTATGGAAGATTACATCTGCAGTTCAGTTCTGCTACAGTCTTGAAATGGTAGATACCAGTGAGTTTGGTGTGTGGATTTTCTTACCTGAAGCTTCTACAGGTGTTATTAGTCAACTCAGCTTTCCTGTCAGGAGGGTCTCAGTTTACCTAGGCTTTCAGGTTATTGAGTACACCTGTATTTGGTGTGTGCATGCTTAAAATTGTAATGTTCTCTTGATAGCTTGTATCCCTAATCAGTATGAAGAAATTGCTTCATCACTTCTCACTGGGCTTCATTTGAAGTCTGTTTTGTCAGAAGTTAGAGTAGACGCCTTGTGTTGTCTGGCTCCATCCTTTCAGCCCAAGGTAGCGATGATGAAGTAAGTGTGTGTCTCGGAGGCAGCAAGTACATGGGTCCTGTTTTAGCCAGTCTGTCTGTCTTTTGGGGAATTGAGACCATTAATTAGGTATGTGTTAATTCTTGTTATTTTGCTGACTTTGTAGTATTTGATATTTTCCTAATCCCGTTTTTCTTGACAACTGCTTTAGCTTCATTAATTGTTTTTCTACCGCTTTCTGGATGTATTTATCTTTTTCTTTAGTTTGCAGAATTCCTTCCAGTATCCTCTGTAGAAGGATAGTATAAGGCCTAGTGCTCACAAATTCCTTAAGCTTTTATCATGGAACGTTTTTCTTTCTCCTTTCGTTGTGACAGTTTAGCTGGATGTAGTAATCATTATTGGTATACTTTTCTTTTAGAACTGGAAGATGTCTTTTCAAGACCTTCTGTCATTTAAAATTTCTGTTAAGATATCTTTTGTTATTCACTTAAGATAATTTGTTATAAATGTGAGCCTGCCTACATTTATATGTGACTAGGCACTCCTCTTTTGCAGCTTTTAGTACACTTTCTATCATTTCTGTACTTAGTGTTTCAATTATAATGTGGTGTGTGATCTTTTCTATTCTTGTCTGTTTGGTGTTCTTTATGTCTCATGTATCTAGATAGGTATCTCTTGAAGTATGGTGAATTTTCTGCTGTGAATATATTGAAAATATTTTTTAAATGCTTCTGGCATGGAATTCTTTGCTTATAATTTGGTATTTTCACAGTGTCCAAACATCTTGTGTATTCCATTGGGCATTTTTATTAGTTTGTCTTAGGTCTGAGTGAGTGTTCATTTCTCTTTATATTCTGATACTATATTCCTAATAATTCCTTCTGTTGAAGAGGCTTTCTACTGCTCTTTTTGTGATTAAATAAGAAAATTTCATTACTTATTGTATTTAGGATTCTCTAAAGGAGCAGAACTGATATAATGAGTGGATATAAATGTGTGTATTACCATGTCTGTCTCATGCCAAGAATCTGGTAGCTCTGTCCATGAGGTTGCAAGTCTGGTGCTGGAGTCCTGGAGGACTCTTGAGAACTGCCTGTCTGCAGTCTCCATTGGAATCCGGAAGAATCCTCTTCTACACATTGTTTTGGATAGGATGACTGACAGAGACCTCTCAGGATCCATCTGTTTCCAAGTCCTGTCCCCATCCCAGCTCTAGGCATCTCACGTGGGTTGGGAGGATGCAGATCAGATCCTGTGCTTACATTGAAAGCACTCTGACCTTCCCTGCTGTCTATCTTCCCAGGGAACCCTGTGCATAGTAAATCATACTGACTCATCTCTCCAGCCCTCTTAGTTTTCTTTTTTGTCTTGTGGAATGGGGTTTAGCTGGTCTGGAACTCCCTGTCGTCTTGCCTCAGCCTCTTGAAGACTGGCATCACAGTTAAGTACCACCATACACAGCTCTGAGGATTCCTAGATTGTATATTGTTTGTTTTAGATGGCATGTACTTTATTTTCCAAGTTGGTTCCATACTCCTAGATTCATGCAATACTTCTGCTCTCCCCCCACCTCCCTGCATTTGTCTTGTCTTTTCTTCTTTTTCTTTTTCTTTCTTTTTTTTTTTTTTTGTACTTTAAGTATCTCCATTCATCCAAGAAGCTCAGCAGGAAGGGTAATGTCTTCTATTATAAGTGAGATGAGCTTTGATGGGGACTGCTGCTTTTTACGAGAGGCACGATTTAGAGGCACGATTTATTTGGGCTCTCAGTTGGAGAGTTCTCACTGAACTGTGCTAGAGTAGCCTGGAAGGAGCTGGAAAAAAAAATTATTCTGGTGTACCAACAAGAACAAAGCAAGGGTAATCTGACGAGGCATTTTATTCTTGATTAAAGGTTATGCCATGTTAGTGGGTACCTCATCTAGCAGGTTTTGACACCAGATGAATAAGAAAAAAGAAAAAGGAAAGGACACAGCCGTTTCCAGTTATGGTGGAGGAGGAGGTTTACTGTAGCTAAAAGCATAACCAGAGGTAGAACATCCTCAAGAGTTCAGAGTGGACATGATCCTAAGGAGAGGTGGGAGAGGGGAAGGGATGGGGTAGAAAGGGGAAGAACTAGGGAGCAGCCGAGAGGCAAAGGGAAAAGACTGGCAGGTAACCAATATGGCTCGATTAATAGAGGAGGGCAGCTGTGGGGAGGGATGCCTACTTGACCGTGGTAAATGATCGTTTCGATGTATTCTTGGATTCAGTTTGCGAGAATTTTCTTTTCATGGAAAATGTTAGCATTTAATTAACCTCCATTGTGGCTTTTAAGCCACCAGAACTCAGGCACATCCAACACCCTTAATCTTCTCTTCAGCTCTTCTGCTGAAGAATTTGGCCCTCATGATGACAGGTTGCTTAGGGAGCTTTCCCTTGCCCAGAACTTTGTAGTAGCCTAATGGAACAACATCAGTGACGTGAGCAGCTCTAGGCTTGGTTTTTGCTGCATTGACCCGCGTCTGCTCACTGACCAAAGTCCACAGTTTATCCAGGCAGACAGTTGGGCAGAAGGTCTGGTTCCTCTTCAAGTGGTAATGCCTCATACCAACTTTCCTAAAGTAACCTGGATGATATTTGTCAAAGTTGATCCTGTGATTATGCATGCCTCCAGCATTCCCACTGCCTCCTGGGCACTTGTGGTGCTGGGTCCATGGCTTATGTGGTCCCCGAGTTTCTGGGTCTTCCCCAGTCTGGATGGCATGGTGGTGACAGAAAGGAAAGAGGCAAGAAATTTTTTTGTTTGTTTGTTTTTTGAGACAGGGTTTCTCTATATAGCCCTGGCTGTTCTGAAACTCACTCTGTAGACCAGGCTGAACTCAGAAATCCGCCTACCTCTGCCTCCCAAGTGCTGGGATTAAAGGCATGCGCCACCACGCCCGGCTGGGTTGGGAGATTTTTAATGACTGCTTTTAGACAGATTCATTAGTGCAAGACTCAGAGATGGAATCCACCTTCGTTTGGAAAATCAGACGTTCTGTGTGTTTAGTGGTAGGTTGGATTCCCTTTTTTCCCCCCAGAATTGGCTGGTTTGGGCTATTTTAGGGAATTGGATAGTTCAGACAAAGAAAGGAAAACTGATTGCTTCCTGACATCGAAGCTGTGCCTTACACTTTAAGATTTGAAAGTCTCTCCAAAGAGTTCCGTCTGTTGAAGAAAAGGCCCTCTGAGATTTTATCTTGGAGAAGGAAAAGAAGCAGGAACTTGATCTTCTGAAATGGTTAAGCAAAAAGAGCACATGGCTCTCCCTAGAGCCTCTTTCCCCGTCTGTCCAGTGGGCAGCTAGCCTCCTGGCTTCTGTGCTCCTTCTATAACCTTGTGATTCCCCTTTCCCCCTTTGTTATTGCACCAGAATCCCTAGTAGTACAATCCGTGGGATTATGGATCCTCCTTTAAATGAGTTTCAGAGTACGGGGAGCAGGCACTAGAGGGGTCTGGAGATGGTTACTTGCTTGTCCCACTGGCAGTGAGCAAGGCGCTGGTAGAGTAGTTTTTCTGAGGGCAGAACATTGTTTTGGAGAATGGAAGGACCATGTTTCAAACTGGTTGCTTTTCCCTAAGCCATGGGAAATTTCTCCATCTTTGACTGAAAACCTAGAAGGGTCCTTGGAAGTAAAAACTGAATATGTGGGAACCCTTCTGTCACTAGCTCCAACAGTTTTAACTCAAACTTGCCTATCCTCATACCACATACATACTTTCAGTTTTTCAGCTATCTATTGTTATTTAACATCTCCTATCATGCTCATTGTTGGAGTAGAAACCAGAAGCCCTCTCTTTACACTGTTTATAAACTCATAAGAAGAGTGGATTTTTAAAAAAGTATAGGGGTTAGAAAGATGGCTTAGGGTTAAAAGCTCTTGTTGTTATTATATAGGACCTAGTTCAATTCCCAGCACCTACAGGATGGCTTCTTACAACTCTTAACTCCAGTTCTAGGGATTCTGGTACCCTCTTCTGACCTGGAGGGCACCGGGCACACACATGGTACATAGATACACATGTAGGCTAAACACCCATACACATAAAACAAAATAAATAAAAATATAAAAAAAAGAGAGAGAAAATCATAGAATGAATGGCTTTGTAGACAGAGTTACAGATGTCTTTGATTTCAGGTTGAAAGAACAGAACCTCGTTAAGGAGCTGAGGTCCCGGGAACTGGAGAGCAGCAGTGACAGCGATGAGAAGGTCCACCTGGCCAAGCCTTCACTGTCCAAGCGCAAACTTGAGCTTGAGGTAGAGACGGTGGAAAAGAAGAAGAAAGGTCGCCCTAGGAAGGATTCACGTCTTTTACCCATGTCTCTGTCCGTCCAGGTGAGGCCTATGGACTGTCTTGCCTGCCCCACCCTGCCTCCTTGGAAGGCCCTTATGTGTGGAGGGTGTCTTATTAGTATGAGAGACTTACACACTATTCATTTTGTAGGCTGTGTTCCTTCAGACCTGCCTGCCATTCATAGAGACCTTGAGTAGACCTGTTAGGACTTTTTCTGGGAGGCAAAAAAAGAAATGCCCATTTACTTCATACAGGGTACTAACAAATTAAAGAAATGATTCCATCTGAGTTCAGTTTGGGTTACTTAAGGAGCATGAGCAAAGAGTGTATATATTTAAAAGCACTCCACTGGAAAGTCCCACCCCTAGCATAGGCAACAGATTATATAAACTGTATTATTGGAGTCCCACCCTCAGGCTTCTGGCTCCTAGTATTCTAACCCATATCTTAAGACCAAGTGCATCCTGGTGGTGGGAGGGAATGTTGTCTGGAATGTCAGGTGAGAGTCTAGTAACCTCCCTCCCCCAACTTCATTGAGGGAATGTTTGCAGCCCTATTTTTGGTACTGTAGACCCAGCTATCACTGTATTGTTTTGCTTATTTCGTTGCCATGACGTGGGGCCAACATATTCTGTAGGTCACCACAGCAGTCTCTGCTCCATGATGGCGAGATGGCACTCAGAGGAAATAGCTACACCAGAACTGGTCCCCTGATGTCAGCCCCCTCATCTGTCAGGTGGGGATCCTTGTAGCATTCCCTTGTGCTTTCTGCCTTCCAGAGTAGGTGGACATGCCTTGGGAACAGGCCCAGCCTCACCTTAGGTCCTTACCTCTGGGTCACTTACTTTCCCTAATGCTACCCCTGTAGTGTTTAGGTGGAGCTCAGGGTTATTTCTGGCTCTTTTAGTCTCCAGCTGCCCTGTCTACAGAGAAGGAGGCCATGTGTCTGTCTGCACCAGCACTTGCACTGAAGCTGCCAATTCCAGGCCCACAGAGAGCGTTCACCCTCCAGGTGAGGACTGAGATCCCTTCTACTCCCTCACAAGAGCATACATTCTCTCTCCCCTAATATAGGTCCCACCTTGCCACACCTTGGGGACTCATTTCCAGTGGCTCTCCATCTTCTAGCTGATACTAGCTGATTGGGGTGGACTGCTAGCCTCCTATCCCTACTCTAATGTCTCTTCCTCTCTGTAGTTTGCTTCTAAGTCCCAATAGCCAGGGCTGCCCTTACCATCAATTTTGGATACCAGCTCTTTCAAGAACTGACTTGTGCATCCTCTGAGAAGCCTCTGGCATGTCTTCCACTCCTTTGGCTGTCAGGCTGGGTGCCCATGGCACATGTGTCTGTGTTAGCCCTAGTCTCACTGACCTTATCTGGCTCTCAGGGCCTGGCTTATAATAATACATTCTTTCTTATGTTTCTTTTAAATTTATTTTATTTTCATTTTATGTGTATGAATATTTTGCCTGCACCTATGCATGTATACCACATGCATTGTTGCCCTCAGAGGTCAGAAGAAAGCATTGGGTCCTCCGGAATTGAAGTTACACATGGTTGTGAGCTGCCATGTGGGTGCTGGGAGTTGAACCAGGTCCTCTGTAAGAACAACACGTGCTTTAAACCACTGAGCCATCTTTGTAGTCCCAAGAGTAGAGTCTTAGAACCATGAAGTTATTCAAACAGTATTAGACTAAATAATCTCTTACATGCAAATGCCCAGCATCTGTGCCCGTTATGAGGGCGTTTCACTCAACTATCATTTCACTGCACACCTCTGCATCTGGCTTGGTGTATCTCTTTAGGCAGCCTTTGTGGACTCTGTATATATCATTTTCTTCTGGCCACATGGTGTGAGAGGCCTGAGCTGGTGTTGGGATGTTTGAGGGTAGGCACCATCTCTTCAGCCATAAGTGTGTGTGGATCATGCTGAGGAAGGGTTGAGCAGATTGAAGGGAAGAGTAGCACCCATATGGTAGTTTGCTCATGTGTGCATGTGCGTGTGTGTCCCCAGGTGTCTTCAACTCTCAGTAGCACATGGAGCCATCCTTGGTTCCTGGTGTCTACAGAGAATGGAGCTCCTCCCTTTTAACCAGCTTCCTCTCCAGTTCACCACTTGCACTCATGAAAAGTTGTCAACTGTTCTGCCTGATCAGATCTGATCTTCTGCAGATCAGATCTGTAGATATGTATAAGGCTGAATCCATTTCATGCCAGGCATTGAACTAGACCATGATAATGTGAGTTATGTAATGCCATAGTATTACATAGGGAAGTTTGTTAATGTGGAGAGCACATTGGGTTTTTTTATACTTTCCTCTCTTATCAAATATAGCAGTCTTTGGTAACCCTTCAAGTCTGAGGCTTACTCCAAAGTCCAAGGCTGTACATGTTACACCTCTGTGAGAGGACATCCCCAGGCCCTGTTACTCTTCTCTGGTGGCCAGTCAGCTAGTCTGCCTCTTTGTTGTCTTTGTCCCACCTCAGAGCCCAGGTTGTCATACAGTCCCTGAGTATCCTACAGCTCCAGGAACTACCAAATACCAGGCCCACTGCTACTGAGGTCATGTGTTGCTTTCCTCCATCCAGGTGAGCTCTGACCCCTCCATGTACATTGAGGTGGAGAATGAAGTGACCACTGTTGGGGGGATAAGGCTGAGTCGCCTGAAGTGCAACCGTGAAGGGAAGGAGTGGGAGACAGTGCTCAGCAGTCGCGTCCTCACTGCTGCCGGCAGCTGGTAAGGGCCTTGGTGGACAGCACCTGGAGCAGTTACAGCTTCAGGCCAGGCTCCCCTGGACCTTGTAAACATTGATTCACCTCTCAGGCCTTATTGTGTCAGTGTCCTTGCCTCATACTGTCGCAGGCCAACTTTAAGCCTGGGTGTTACCCAGTCTAGCAAGATCCCTGCCTCAGGTCTGCCTGCTTTCCCCTGGCCTCTGCAGGTGCTTTCCCTGGTCCCTGAGTTTTCACCCAATGTCCTGGGTAGGATGGACAGATGGTGATGCAAGTCCTAGCCCTGCTGGCTAGGGAGGTGGGATTGTGGGTGGGGATTGTCTTAGTTCAGTGCAATCACCCAGTGCCATCTTATAGCAGCACAAGGGTTCTATCCTTGGCTTACTCAAAAAAGACAACCAGCACTTTGTCTTGGGTACCCAGTGGTCTCTTGTTTACAACTGCCTATTTTCAAAGTATGAATACAGGAAAACTTTGAATGGAACCCAGGAGCAGGGAGGGAGCTCTCTTTGATGATGTGACTGGGTTCTGTCTGATCATTTCTCATGACCATCCATGTACAGATATTTCTATTAGGGCTTTGCAACAGTGTTTGCTCAGAAAACAATTTTGGTTAGGTCCTTAGTTGCCTGCCTTGAGGGCACATGTGAATGCCTCTCACCTATCTGGCTGGGTAGATCTTCAGATTCCCTTGGACCTAAGTGAATTTATAGTATTAGGTCCTGAAAGATCCCACAGTTATGTTCCTCCTTGGGATTTTCCCTTGGCACAAGCTCACTGAGTTTTAAGTCCTAGCTTCCTGTGTGTTTGGTACAACAGTTGGTACCAATTGTGTGTCTCTGGTCCTAATGCAAGTGGCATGTCCCAGCAGGAGTCAAAGGATGTCAGCACAGACTCTCCTGTAGCAGTATAGCTGCAGGAATGGGATCCTCTCCTGTGCAGGGTGAGCCTACAAAGATCGCTGTCCAATGTCGCAGCCCATGTCACAGCTTCATTACTGGGAGCTGGCTAAAGGAAGGCCCTGATCATGAGGGATGATCAGACAGATCATAGTCAAATCAGAGAACTACCTCCCTGCAACTAGGTCCTGTTCAAAGTTTTTCTCTATCCATACTTTAAAATAGACATTTGTAAACATGAGTATCTTGCTTATGCTCCCTTCTTAGAATGAAAGAGTTGGGAGTACTCTTAAGCAGGGGGAAATTGCCCATACAAACTATGTACCCTGGTTCATTGGGTTAGACATAATGATGAAATTGCCCATACAAACTATGTACCCTGGTTCATTGGGTTAGACATAATGATGGGGGCCCCATATGTCTTGCTAGGGTGTGAGTAACCCATGTACCAGTGGCCTGGTCTTGGAAGCCATACTTGAAAGACAGTGGCCTCCATGTAGTAGGTTTCCTTGAGCACCACATCTTGATCAGGGGTGCTTTTCTGAAGCATTCCTTGCTCATGGAGTGACACCTCTTCTGTCCTACCCCTGATAACCTGGAGTACTCAGCTGGTGGTCCTGTAACAGCTGGTGCTAGTTTGTGCTCTACCCTTCTCCCAGCCTGTTCCCTGGACTTTCCTGACTAGTTGTAGCCTAGGCACTCTGGTTTTATCTGATGAGTTAGGCACATATTTTGAGCCACCATCATGTTGAGTAGCTTTGTGAAGTACCAGCACTCCTTGGTCACTATAAGTTTGAGCAGCTCTTTGGGTGAACAAGGGAAAACAGAAGTCCGTTTGTAAGTGCTCAAGCAGGCTGTCTGCCTTGTTTCCCCTGCCCTGGTCCTTGCATTGTTCTTTCCTTGCCATCCCAGTAGCAGCACCTGCTCATAGCAAACGTATGAGGCTCCCCAAGGCCCTGGAGGAAGGCAGGCTCTGCATCATTCACCTGGCTCCTCTTCCCTTGCAGTGATGTGGTTTGTGTTGCCTGTGAAAAGAGGATGCTGTCGGTGTTCTCGACCTGTGGTCGCCGTCTCCTCCCTCCCATCCTCCTTCCATCTCCAATCTCTACTTTGCACTGCACGGGCCCCTACGTCATGGCACTCACCGCTGCAGCCACACTGTCTGTCTGGTGAGAGGCAGGCATTGGCTGGGACCTCCGGTCTATATAGGGGTTGGGTGGAGACACAGCAGAGAAGTAACCAGTGGGTCCAAGAGCAGTTAGCAGTGTTCACTGGTAATGAGACGTCCTTAAGCAGAGGGTGGCTACACTCCTGTTTTTCTCAGGGTGGGTGTGGGTGTTTGGAGTTGCTCAATGGATCTGCTGCCTGGAATTTCTTGTGTAGATTTGGGCAAAATAGGGTGAGGAAATAGGCAGGGACCAGGATGTTGAGTGAAGACATTCTGATGCCTTTGACTTGGGTGTAGAGTAAGCTGTTTCCTGTCTCTTTAGGGATGTTCACAGACAGGTGGTTGTGGTGAAAGAAGAATCTCTACACTCCATCTTGTCAGGTAACCCTTATGGGTGGGCACTCCTCTTCCTCTACAGTCAGAGTCCCTGGTCTGATCCACTATAGTTCATGCCCCCTTAGTCCATATAGAGAACCAGGCTTAGAGCACAACTTACAATGAGCTAGAGCTGTACTTACATAGCAGGGAGACATGCTTTCTGGGTGGATGATTAAATGGGTCCTTAAAATGGGTTACAGAGATCCTGCTGGTTATCAGAATGACTTGGCTAAAGCACCAAGCAGCAGTATATAGATTATATATCAGTAGTCCAGAGGCTTTGTATTGGGATCATGTGAGCTAGGGTTCAAATTTCTCCATCAGTGAATTCATGATTACTGATTAGAACTTATTCCTGTGGTATCCTCCAGGAAGTGATATGACGGTGTCACAGATCTTGCTAACACAGCATGGAATCCCAGTGATGAATTTGTCTGATGGGAAAGCATACTGCTTTAATCCATCCCTCTCTACATGGTAAGATGGTATCCCTCTGTCCTGTTCCCTGGGAGTGTTTCTATACTGGGCACCAGGGCATAGGTGGTCATTCCTGCTTGTCCTTGCTTCTTTTGAACTCTCACCAACTCCTGTATATGTACTACCATCCCTCTAGGGTTCTGTGAATCTAGGCTACCCTCCCTTCAAAGGGCACTGGCCTTTTATATTATTTCCTGGAGCAAGTTTTATCAGAACAGATACTGAAACATTTGTGGTTCTTTTTTTTTCTTTTTTTAAAGATTTATTTATTTATTCTATGTAAGTACACTGTAGCTGTCTTCAGATACTCCAGAAGAGGGAGGTAGGTATTGTTATGGATGGTTGTGAGCCACCATGTGGTTGCTGAGATTTGAACTCAGGACCTTTGGAAGAGCAGTCAGTGCTCCTAACCACTGAGCCATCTCTCCAGCCCCCATTTGTGGTTCTTGATAGGTAGTCCTCCTACCAACGTGGTAGCCTTGTCAGTCATCAATTCTGTGGGCTTAACTGTACCAAAATGGTCTTTCAGACTTACTGAGAAAATTAAACTGGTGATGTGATTTTTCTATTTCCTTTGACTAGCGTGGAATTTGGAGTCATTTCCTGTGTTTGTAAAATTTCTGTATACATTAGATTTAAAAAAAAAATGTGTGTGTGTGGTGTGTGTACATATATGTATATGTATATATATGTGCATATATACATGTATATATATGTATATATGTGTGCATGTGTGTATATGTATATTTTCGTGTATGGGGGTAGATATGTGTATAGGTATATGTTGATGTCTGGTGTCTTCCTCTATTGCTCTCCCTCTTATTTACCAAGACAGGGATGCTCATTGAACCTGGAATTTACTGATTTGGCTAATCCCCCCCCCCCCATCCTCTGTCTCTGCTTTTGAACACTGTGATTATGATCAGGTTGTCATACCTGGCTTTAATGTGGGTACTAGAGATCCAAATGTCAGTTCTCCTGCTCATGCAGCAAGCATTTTATCCATTTGAGTCATCTTCTTAGCCCACATTAGAAATTCTGACCCAGATATATGCAGTGTATGAGCTATATGCCAGCCATTCCTTCAGAACCTACTTTCTAGGTCCTTTTCTCTTAAGAGTTGCCAGGCATAAGTTTATATTCAACACTGAGATTTATTTTTCAGTTACAAAAAAACCAAACAGACAAATTTCTGCTACCCCTTTTTTCAATTTGTAAATAATTATGTATTAATGTGTAATTATAGCGAGGCAAACAAGTCAATCATTTAAGAAAAGGCAAGCCAGGCATACAGGTACATGCTTGTAACAATAGCACTTACTTAAGAAATTGAGACAAGAGGATCCCAAGTTTGACTTTTCAGAGACTCAGAAAAAGGAAAAGACATCAACTTTTTGGAAAAGACATCAACTTTTTGTTTTGAATATATTCATAAAGATAGCCTTCTGTTTTATGGAGAATATTTTCTTAACAGTTATGTAGAGGATCCTGAAATGGTGGGAGAAATGGTGGGTGTTGCCCAGCAGATGGAACATGGCCAGTTCACACAGCATTATGTGAGCTAGCCATTCAGAGTACATTTCATACAGGAGTCATTAAGACATTAAGAACCAAGACTATGGGGTTGGTAAGATGGCTCGGTGGGTAGAAGCACTGACTGCTTTTCTGAAGGATATGAGTTCAAATCCCAGCAACCACATGGTGGCTCACAACTATCTGTAATGAGACCTGATGCTCTCTTCTGGTATGTCTAAAGACAGCTACAGTGTACTTACATAAAATAAATCTTAAAGAAAAAAAGAACCAAGACTTTGTAGCTAAATTGTTTGGTGACGCTCCTCTCATTTATCAGACTTGTGACTAGAAAGCCTGCCAGTAATGGGTGCCTGTCTTGGAGGACAGTGGCTTCACTGATGAGCTACAGTGTGGCGGGCAGGGTTTGTTCTCCTGACCTTCTGTCTTCTGGTTTTCCTAACATCTGTTTCTTTCTTTGCTTTCTCAGGAACCTGGTTTCCGACAAGCAAGATTCATTGGCCCAGTGTGCAGACTTCAGGAACAGCCTGCCGTCCCAGGATGCCATGCTTTGTTCAGGACCGTTAGCCATAATTCAGGGCCGCACCTCCAAGTATGTGAGCTGAGAGTCTTGGCACTGCCAGCAATGCTCTACTGGGAGGGACCTGGGTCTGGTCCCTGCTTGTTTCCTGTGTCCTAACTGCTGCTCGGTGCAGAAGAGTTATCAGTTTTAGTCTTTGTCAGGTGTGTTTTGGGGACAGCTAAAACCCTGGCCCCATCACTTTAAGGGCCCAGGTGACAGTTAGTGAGGGTCTTAAGGGTCATAGATACCTATGTGGCACGGGGTTCGAGAGTGGGTAGGGCTGTCGTTTCAAGACCCCATACAGTAGGTACTGAGCATGGATGCTACCATGCAGCCTGCCTTTTGATGAGGAATACAGAGGTTGATGATAAATTAATCAACTGATGGTTGGGAGGCCTTGGGCAACTTATTTGCCCTCCACCCTCTGTCTCCTCTCTGGTACACTGGGGTACAGAAGAGTCCCTCTACACCATTGTAGTACACCCTGTCTTACTGGGCCTGCCTTGCTGGTCTCTATAGCTCTGGAAGGCAAGCTGCCCGGCTCTTCTCCGTGCCTCATGTGGTACAGCAGGAGACCACACTGGCCTACCTAGAGAACCAGGTTGCTGCGGCACTTACCCTGCAGTCAAGCCATGAGTATCGTCACTGGCTCCTCCTTTATGCTCGGTACCTTGTGAATGAAGGTAAGATTACTCCAAGAAGGGTGTCTATTGACAATATTTTTCTTTCTTCTTTGAACCCCTCTTGCTAGAACATCATGCATGCTCCCCACTGCCTCCCTGGACTCTCCAGCCCACCCCTACCCCATCAGGGCTCTCAGAGTGCCTGTGCTCTTAGCAGCTCCCCTGGCAGGGAGCAAGGTGCCCTGGAAGAGGACTGTGCAGTGACCTCCAGCACCTCTCAATCCTTGGTGGGCAAGTTCTCATTCTGTTTTACTAGCCTTTCCTATCCCATGAGCTTGATTCCCACTGTATGGCACAGGACTGGCCCCTCCAAAGCTCTCCTGTGACCCACATAGCCCCAACTCTGCTCCCAGGACTTCTCCAAAGCCTTGCCTGTCCTTTGCTTTGTCCTTTATCACCTCCCTCATTTTGATAAGATTTAAAAGTGTACCAAGTGTCTACAAGGTGACTTGAAGAGCTAGTCTCTCATGCTTATCTCTGACACTGTGTAAAGGTGCATGTTATAAAGCCCTGTATTCACAGTAGACTTTACTCTCTTTGCTCTTTGACTCTTTCTGTGCTTAGTTTGTGGTCACTGGCCTTCCTGAACAGGTTGAACTCCCAGGTCCTCATACCTGGGATATATCAGTCACGTCTTTGTCTTTAGGTCATGTACCCAATTCCTCAAAAATGGTTTGCCCCTTCCTGAGTGTTGAGCAGAACTCACCCTTTTGTATCACAGAGGTGCTGCCTCATCTGGACTCTTCACTTACATGTGCCTATTCATTGTCCCTGAACAGTACACTAATGTCTAATCTTTTCCCCTTGTTTTGTTGTCTGAGAGAAGAGGAACCATGTGTTAAACTGCATGAGACACTATTTATTTCTCAGAGTTTTCAGATTCTAGCTTTATCCATTCATTTTTCCAGTCCCTATGGCATTAGCAGTCCAAGCGCTGCCCAAAACTGTGTATTCTGGTAGCATCATCCGTACTGTGGTGCTGGTGTCCCTTGATCTTGTCAGTTGTCATTCTGTAGTTAGTTTCCCAGTCAGCTCCCTTCCTTTTGAAGTTGCCTTCCTACTTCTAATCTGGTCACACCAGCTGCAGAGCCTCTTTTCTCAAACACTGCTAACCCTGTTAACCCACTCCTTCTACCAGTTCCCCATGGTTTCCAAAGATTTTTCATCATAGAGCTGCCTGTGTCTTATTTACATGTGCCCAGAAGACAGGGAGGATGTTGCCTATTGTCCAGAGGCTGATGAATGAGTGAGAAACTATTCATGGGTCTCTAGGCCTCAAATAGAAATAGACATGCTTTGCCCATAGTAGGCAATAAAATATTTGTTCATTTGGCTTGAATGTGTATACAACTTAGCATATTCTTGATTTTCATTTATTTTAATAATGTGTTCAAAAAAAAGAGCCAGGCGTGGTGGTGCATACCTTTAATCCCAGCACTTGGGAGGCAGAGGCAGATAGATTTCTGAGTTCGAGGCCAGCCTGGTCTACACAGTGAGTTCCAGGACAGCCAGGGCTATACAGAGAAACCTTGTCTCCAAAAACCAAATAATAATAATAATAATAATAATAATAATAATAATAATGTGTTCCTATTTTTGTTGTTTTCTATGACTAGGGTTTGAATACCGCCTCCGTGAAATATGCAAGGACTTGCTGGGTCCAGTTCACTGCTCCGCTGGAAGTCAGTGGGAGTCAACAGTAGTGGTAGGTGCTTTTTTCATTCTTGCCATGAGAATTATATCACAATCATGATGGTAGAATTTAAAAAATAAGATCATCTTTCTCTGTCTCAAAGAATGCTTTGAGAGTTCTTGTCATGAGGCATCCAACTGCCTACCTGAACCACCGTGTCAGTGGGGTACTGGCCTACTGGCACTGCACACTTGGGCAGGAGTTCAGTAGGTACTAGTGACACCTGTGCTGAGAGAAGTGGCTTACCAGCACTCTTAGTATGGTAGTAAGAGTGATGGATCAGCCGGGCGTGGTGGCGCACGCCTTTAATCCCAGCACTTGGGAGGTAGAGGCAGGCAGATCTCCGAGTTTGAGGCCAGCCTGGTGAGTTCCAGGACAGCCAAGGCTACACAGAGAAACCCTGTCTCAAACCCTCCCCTCCTCCCCTCTCCCCCCCCAAAAAAGAGTGATGGATCATGCCAGACATAGTGATCCATGCCTTTGATCCCAGTACTTGAGAGACAGATGCAGGCAGATCTCTGTAAGTTTGAGACCAGCCTGGTGTACATATAAAGTTCCAGGCCAGAGCAGCCGATAGTTACATAGTAAGATCTACCTCTAGAAAGAAAAAGAGTCATGTCCTATCTTTGTGAGGATCAGTGTCTTTGGTAAGGTGGCACACTTAGGCCAGAAGGTTAACAAGCTGCTTTGGGACTGAATTGGTTCAGAGAGGTGGCAAGATTGCAATGAAGGACATTATAGATGAAACCCAAGGATGAGAAGAAGCAGCCCCGCAGTCGTGGACCATCATTTTGGTGGAAGTAATGAGGAAGGCAGAAAAGACATGCTACACACATGAGGTTACTTTGATTGATACATAGGGAGCAGATGAGAAGGTGGTGTGGGATGATGGGGAGAGACACATACAGAAAGTAGACCTTTAAGGTCTCCTGAGGACGCACAGTCGATGGTAAGTTGGATCAATGTGGTGGCTGTAGAGAGGGGCAAGGAGACAGATCCAGTATGTATAGTAGTAGAACCAACAAGACTTGGTAGACAGGTGAATTATGAGGGAGGAAAGGGAATGATGAACTTTTCACTTCATAGTTTTGGGCCTGGCAAAGGTGGATGGATGGACGTGCTATTGACTGAGTTGGAAAAGGAGCCAGTTGGCAGAGGATAGGAGAAACTTTTGCATCCAAGAGTTAGCTCACAGGTAGCACCTGCTCTGACCAGGTACATTCCAGGCATGATGCAGTATCAGTGTACCAGACTGACCTAGTTCCCTTCTTGTAGAGAGGGATGGACTTAGCATGTATTGGGTGTTTGAAAAAAAAAAAAAAAAGATAAAGAGCTTAGATGGATAAAGAGCGGTGGTGGGATGTTACTCTGTACTGAGTGATCTAAAAGGCCTGACTTCCGAGAAGAAACCAGAAAAGGAGAAGGATAAAGTCATGCATATGTTTGAAGGAAAAATGTCCAGGCAGAGGGAAAAGCAGGTGTGAAGGTCCTGAGATGGGAGTACTTAGAGTGCAAAGGAACAGCTGTGCAGAGTAGTGAACAAAAGGCAAAGCTTGGAGGGCCAGTACCACAGACTTAGGAGGCACTCCTGTGTACAGTGGCCAGTTCTGAATCTCATTTGTTACTTTCATTGCAGTACTTTGAGTTGGGTAATGAGATTCTGGGTTCAGAATCTTTAGTCTAAGGGCTCTGTTGGTAATTTTCTTCTTCAGACTTGTAGCATTGAGGGTTGTTGCTAGTAGATCTGGTATAATGTGATTTCCATGGCTTTGCAGATACTTTTGGGATCTGGTCTTGAGGGTTTTCTTGAAGAAAAGAGTATATAGTTGTGTAAAGATATATTTATTGGTTGGCTTTATCAGCACAGTAGAACAGTAACTGATACAGTGAAAATTATGAACGGTGTTGTTTCTCTGTGTTTGCCATTTATATGATATCTGTGTTAATTCTCTACCCTGTCACTTTGTTTATCAGGTCTAAGAGCTTTTGGAGTCTGTAGTATGTCATGTACAGAGTCAAGTCCTATGCAAAGAAGAATACTTTGACTGCCTTACCTATTTGTATCCCTTTTATTTCCTCCTCTTGTCTTACTGTTCTGGCTAAGGATTCAAGTACTATATTGAGTGAGAATGAAGATATTAGATACTCTTGCCTTGTTCTTCACACTGGGAATTTTTTGAGTGTTTTTTTTTTTTTTCTTTGTATTTTTTTGTTTTTTTCGAGACAGAGTTTCTCTGTATAGCCCTGGCTGACCTGGAACTCACTTTGTAGACATCAGGCTGGCCTCGAACTCAGAAATCCGCCTGTCTCTGCCTCCTGAGTGCTGGGATTAAAGGCGTGCGCCACCACTCCCGGCTGTGTTTTTTTTTTTTCCATTTAGTATAATGTTGGCTAGTGGTCTGCTGAATATAGTCTTTATTATGTTGAAATATGCTCCCTCTACTTTTATCATGTAGCCACATTGGATTTTGTCAGTCTTTGTCTATGTCTATTGAAATGATTTTTGTTTTTAGTCTAGGTGATGGGTAATGTCTGTTGGTTTATGTTTGTTGAACCAGCTAAATTAATTTTGCAAGTATTTCATTGAGAATTTTTATATTGTTGTTTATTGGGATGGCCATATTTTTTTTTTTTTTTTATTTTTTTAACTTTTTATTGGTTCTTTGTGAGTTTCACATCCCAATCCCACTCACATCTCCCTACCTTTGTACCCATCTTCCACCCTTGCAACCTTCCCCACAACAGAGAAAAAAAAAATTTGTTGTGGACATACCACAGTGTGCCCCACAGTCTACCCTTTTGTCTACACTTCTTTGCTTGCAGTTGTTCATTGCAATGACTTGTTGGTCAGATATGAGGCCTCTGGCTTCTGCTACTCTTATGAATACTGGAACCTCACTGGGACTCCTCTCAGACATCCCTTTCTTTAGTTTTGGATCTGTAGGATCAGCCCCTTCATGTACTCCAGCAATCCATCAATGGGGTAGATGTTGGAGTGGGCCAATTTAAAACCCTGGAATTGGACCTGAGAGGTATATAAGCTGGTCAGCCAGTGGCCTTTCCTGCTTTCACACCCTCAGGCCAGATCACCAGCAACCCTTGCAACCAGGTTGGCTCTGTCATGCTACCCAGTTAAGGTATAGGGCCTGTTCTCCTGTTGCAGCTGGTGAGGGGGCCATCGCCAGTTCTCCCACTCCCAGCTGGGAGCAGCTCTCCTGCCTGCCATAGATGTCAAGGGATGAGGGAGGTGAGGAGGGTGTCTCTCTCATCCACACCAATGCTTAGCAGAAGAGAGGCAGGGCCAGCTCTCCTGGGCTTATTATGCCTCTGGGACAAGCTCACCAGCAACTCCCACATCCAGGGTCAGCTCTGCTGTGCTGCAGCAGGTGAGGGACAGGACCAGCTCTCCTACTTTTATGACTCCAATGGAGCCAGTTCTTCCACCCTCTGCTGGTGGTGAGGGCAAAAGGGAGGGGAGGAGAGCTCTCCTTTACCAGTGCCACTGTACAATAGACAAGAGGCAGGGCCGGCTCTCCTGCAGTCCCTACATTTAGGGTTAGCTCTATTCTGCTGCCCAGGGAGGCACAGGACCTGCTGTAGGTGGTAAGGCATAGGGGGCATATTTCCTACACCTGTGTCACTGATTGGTAGACTAGTAGCAGGACCACAACTCCCATGCTTATACCTTCAGGGCCAGCTCACAAGAACCACCACCACCAAGGACCCTGGGTGAGGTTCAGTGCCTGCTCTCCTGAGTGCTGCAGCTGGTGAGGGGCTGGGCTAGTTTTCCTTCTCTCATGACCTGAAAGCCAGGTCTCATGCCTGCCACAGGTAGTGAGGGAAAAGTGGGGAGGAGGGTTTCTCTCCATCATCACACAGGAAACTAGTTGTCGGGCCAGCTCATCTGCAACTGCCATAATGTGCAGGGCTGCTCTCCTGAGTACTGCAACTGAGTAGGGGAGGGGTCAACTCTCCCATGATGCCTAGTTGAGGGATAACGCCAGTTCTTTATAGCTCTCAGATATTAACATGTCCCTGGGTGGCAGCTCAGATCAGGGATGTCTACCTGGTCTTTGGTGGCTAATAGACCCCTGCTCTTTAGGGCCAAGAATCCAGATATGGACCCTGGTGGCAGCACAGGCAAGGAACATGGTCCCAGGTAGCATCACTGGCTACTCACATGAGACTGTCACTACCCTGAATTTGCCAGTTCTGATTCTTTTCTTTGTGCCTACATTCTTCTGTTTCTCTTTCTCTTCCATTTCTCCATCACTGCTGTTTCCCATTAGTGGTGCCTGGGGTTCTTTGGTGTCTGAGGTCATCTCAGGAGTGGTCTTAGGAGTTCTATGCTCATGCATTATGGTGCTAGGCAGGAGTCATCTTGGGCATAACCTTGTCAGGCCCACCTGAATGTCCCCTTGTGAGAGTCATCTGTCAAGGTGACAGGGACACCTCTAGGGACAGAGGAAGATCATCTTTCATTTTCTTTTGTTATGTCTTTATCTGGGATCAGGATAACATTGATTCCAATAAAAACCTTTTCTTCCTTTTTTATGCAAGTTTTTCTTCCTTTTCTATGCCATGTAGTAATTTCAGTAGTGTTGATAGTGGTTCTTCAGAGTTCAGGTACTAGACATTTTTAGTTGGGAGACTTACTGTTTCAGTTTTGTTGCTTGCTGCTGAATGAATGAATGAATTAATCCTGGCAGCAGATTCACTACCGCACCGCAAAGGTTTACATTATTGAATGAAAGACACACACAGCCTTTATATTTTTTTAATTGATATTTTGATATGTCTTAATCAGCACAATAGCTGCCTAACCTCCACTATTGAGAGAATTGACCTCCTGCTGATAATTCTGAGTTGTAACTTACTAAGTTCTGTGTACTTTCTTGGCTGCTCTGGACCCAGGCGACTGCCCAACTGGGCTGAGGTCTGGGCCATGCTCTCCCAGCTCCTTCACATGGCAGCCTTGCCTCTCTGTCCTGCACTTTTCTCAGATATGGTGTCTCTTCTCTCTTCCACACTCTACTGGCACGGTGGATCTCCTCCCTTCTCCTCCTGGTCCCAAGCCTGAGAATCCTAAAGTCCCGCCTCTGTCTGCACTGCCCTGCTGACTGCTGGCATCTTTACCTATCAGAATTAACTGGGGACAGGGCTCCTCAGTATCTTACATGTGGAACTCTCTCATGCAAACAATTTTGGGGACCCAAATTAAAATTAGAATATAAGCAGCATTAGGCCAAACCCACTACAGCTGGCAATGGATCTTTTTAAGCTATTTACTTTGTCTTGGTTTTATTTTGTTATGCTGTATGTGTCTAGAAATTAGCCTATTTCTTTTAGACTTTCTAACATAGTAGAATAGATTTTTAAAATGTCTTTATTAATATTTTCTGAATGTCATTGTCTTCTGTTGTTTTGCCTCTCCTTTGATTGTCAGATTTTTAAAATTGGGGTCTTGTTTGTTTGTTTGTTTGTTTTATTTTGTTAGACACTGTCTTGTGACTCAGCACATCCAAAATCCCAATTGAGAGGTTTATCTTATGCCACACGGCAGCTGGTGACTGCCTGGAGAGAAGGACTTCTCACAGGGCAGCCTTAATGCACTTTACAGGGGCTTTTAAAGGCAAAGACACAGAAACTACATCCTGGTTGGCAGTTGCAGGGAAAATAAAGCAGGCCTTGGTATCGAGAGGCAGTGACACTCAACTGCACCTAGGAATTCTCCAGCCTGTCTCTTGGCCTTTGGGGTTGGGATCTGAAGGATCCCAGGCAGGAATCCTACTTTGAGACCAGCTACTTTTGCCTCCCTGGTAGCTGATATAAAAAGCTGGACTTTGTAACCTCAGGTCTGTAACTCTTGCAGCAGTCCCTCAGTGGCCATTAGACAGTCTCTTTCAGTTTCAGAGAGGCTAGGAGGAGGTTGTGTATTGTAAGAATTCATAGATCCTGGGAAACCAGGCAGAAGGGCAGGAGGCTGGCACTTAGTGACTCATCAAACAGGCTTGTAGAAGTTTTAAATCCTTGGGGCCACCTAGGTAAGTTGCCCACTGTATCATCCCTGTGGTTCTGTCCATTCCAACACAAAGGTGAGTTGACTCACTTCTGGCAATGGGAGGTTGAAGAATGGATCTTTCAGATCCAAGGCATGCACACCTGTTCGTCTGGAGGGATCAGACTCAAAAAAGTGTCTGAGTTTGGGACCATGGGTCTTGGTCCTTTTATTTACTTCCCTCAGGTCTTGGACAGGTCTATAATCAGAGGTCCCAGGGTGACTAATAGGGTACCAGGATGCCTATCTCTCTAAGCCAGTCAGTAGAGATTGCAATTCTTCCCTTTGTTTCCAGGGTCATTGGGTGGCTTGCCTTATTTATATATTGATTGATTGATTGATTGATTGATTGATTGAATGTATATGAGTACTCTGTATCCATCTTTAGAAATATCAGAAGAGGGCATCAGATCCCATTACAGATGGTTGTAAGCCACCATGTAGTTGATGGGAATTGAATTCAGGACCCCTGGAAGGGAGGTCAGTACTCTTAAGTGCTGAGCTATCTCTCCAGCCCATAGGTAACCACCTATGGTTTGTATATGCTTGGCCCAGGGAGTGGTACTATTAGAAGGTGTGGCCCTATTAGAGTAGGTGTGTCAGTCATTGTGGGTGTGAGCTATAAGACTCTTACCCTAGCTGCCTGGAAGTCAGTCTTCCACTAGCAGCCTTCAGATGAAGATGTTGAACTCCTCAGCTCTGTCTGTACCATGCCTGCCTGGACACTGTTGTGCTCCTGTCTTGATGCTAATGGACTGAACCTCTGAACCTGTAAGCCAGCCCCAATTAAATGTTGTCCTTATAAGAGTTGCCTTGGTTATAGTGTCTATTCACAGCAGTAAAACCCAAACTAAGACAGGTGGTAGTATTTAATCTGGACAGGGGTAGCTGAACTGGTTAATTGAGCAACTAAAAGAACTTGGTGTAGGGCCAGTCCTGGGGTTAGTGGGTAGTTTCTGCCTATTCCCCCAGGAATTTTTGTTGTCAAATTAAAAAAAAGAAAAAGAAAAAGGTAGTCCAACCACTGTACATTTTGTTTGAGGACAGGACTTTCAGCTAGGGGATATTCTTCTGATAGAGGGTAAGGCATCAACATTTTGCTGGGTGTATGTAAGTTTAACTGTGTCTCATCATCAGAGAAGGTGGTAGTAACTTTTAGTTTATGTAAAATGTCTCTTCCTACTGGGGTAGGGACAATCAGGTAAGAACTGAGTATGTTGCCCCAGTACTAAGAAGTCAATTGCTTCCCTCCACCCCCAACTGTAAATGTTAACCTAGGCTCCAAGGGGTTAAAGCATAGGAGCCTGGGCTGCATCACTGGTTTCTTCCTATTAGAACACTCATCTTTCTTCTGTCCTTTGACCTTGCAGTAGGCTCATTGGTGGCCTACTTGTCTCCTTGCACTGGACTAGTTTATATATGGGTTTTCTCACAGGGCCACCACTAGGCTTGTTCCTTGGCTCTTAACAGGTTCTCTGTTATTAACAACTTTTGAGTTGCCTCCAGAACCTGGAACCTGCTTACACCTACCTGCAAATTCCTCTAACTTTTGTAGCTTCTCTCTAATGTTCTGGCTGGCTAGGTGATAGATGTTAAGTGCCCACCTGTTCTCCAGTGCATCAGAACCCATGGACTTATAGGTACGGTAAGCCTCTAGGACGTTCTCTAGGAATGCAGTACTTTGCTTTGAGGTCCCCTGTATGACCTCATTTACCTTAACAGGTCTGTGGGCTTCCTTGCTGCTGCTCAGAGCCCAGCCAGGAAAGTCTAGCTTGTGACTCGTGCCCCCATACCTTGTTTGGTGTTAGGATCCCACTAGGGTTGGTTGAACCAGAACACACTCTCAATGTGATAAGCATTATCAGCCAGAGAGCCTGTCTGGACCCAGAACTGCTTTCTTAGCCTCTAACCTTATGTAGTCCTTTCTGATGTGAACAGGGTGGCCAGTAACTGTTAACAGTCATCCCCAGTGGGCTGGTTAATATAAGACAGTCTCTAGGAGAGAGTTGAATGCCTGTTGATTTTCAGAAAAAGAGGGGAAAGACTTGCAGTTGTACAGGTCACCGATGAAGGGAATATACACCATAAATGGGTGGAGCTTCTCACTCAGTTCCTTTTAAAAGGAGTCTAGGTGTTTGCCAGAGGGAAAGAACAGCAGGAGCTGTCAAGACATGGGTTGAGCCAGGAGACTGCAGAGAATTAGGGGTGGTAATTGAGATACCTGCTGGGTTCTGATAGAGGACATCAGATAATGGGAGCCACTGTGGGTATGCAAGGGAGACACAAACTTAGGGGCAGCTTTTGTAGAGGGAGAAGAGTAAAGGGTCTCTGGGGCCTAGGCCTGGAATAGAGTCACTCTTCTCTCAGGGACAAAGGATGGGTAGTTCTTCTGGGTCACTGGATAGAAATTTTGGTGCTTTTTCCCTTTAGGGTTTTGGCACCAGAATCTTTTTTTTTTTTTTTTTTTTTTGGTGGGGGGTTTTTGAGACAGGGTTTCTCTGTGTAGTCCTGGCTGTCCTGGAACTCACTCTGTAGACCAGGCTGGCCTCGAACTCAGAAATCTGCCTGCCTCTACCTCCCAAGTGCTGGGATTAAAGGCGTGTGCTACCACCACCTGGCTGTATAGATTTTTTTTTTTTTTTTAGATTTATTTATTATTATATCTAAGTACACTGTAGCTATCTTCAGATGCACCAGAAGAGGGTGTCAGATCTTATTATGGATGGTTGTGAGCCACTATGTGGTTGTTGGGATTTGAACTCAGGACCTTCGGAAGAGCAGTCGGTGCTCTTAACCACTGAGCCATCTCTCCAGCCCCCTACCAGAATCTTGATACTAGCTTTAAGGGAACAAACAGGCACCAAGTCACAGAGAAGGCTGTTATAAGAGACTTAGCCAAACACCCATGTAGGGATCAGGGTGCCAGGATTTCCTGTGGTCATCAGCTATACTGTTTGAGCCTGTTGATGTTATATGTTCCTGTAGATGGCCATTCAATGTCAAAAGAGGGCCACTCTAATTCACAAAGGGTCCAGAGGAGTCCACCTTTCTGTCTTTGCACACCTAAAAATAGTGGAGGAAACAGTTAAAGAAGTGAGCTGTGAAGCAGAACTGCCCACAGTTTCACTTCTGGATCTCAATTCATAATGACAAGTAAGAGACTGACCAGAAGAGACAGAGACAGACAGGACAGGAACAAACAGTAACAACATGAAGACCAGTTAGGGGTGACCATCGTGTATTCAAATACCTTAACAGTCCTGGGGACTCTGGTGACATCTCACACAGCTCTTACACATTGACTAGCAACTGCTAATAAGACCTCTCCTGTGTCCTTAGGCACACAGAAGGTACCTTAGACCTCTCTGGAGGTGACAAACCAGGTGACTTTGACTGAAGGGAATTTATACAGGGGTGTTGGAGAGGCCTGGCCACTTGCAAGTAACGAGTTCTCTCCTGAAGCCCTGGAACATCTCAGGTTATGTACCCCCTAACAGCTGGGGCCTGCACTGAGACCTTGGGGTTGGTCAAACTGGTAAAGGTCAAGAAAGGATTTTGGTAGGACCTCCAAATGTTAAGAGATAGAGACCTAAAGTCCACTCAGCATAACCCGAAGTCCATACTGAGTGAGAGTCTGTGTTAGGCTGGCTGGCAGCTGGCAACTGCCTAGAGAGAAACACCATAGAACAGTCTCAATGCATTTTACAGGAGCTTTTAAAGCAAAGAACACAGAAAAACTACATCCTGGTTGGCAGTTGCAGAGGAAAATAAAGCAGCAAGCAGTGTAACAGAAGCCAAAAGCAAGCAGCTACCTGTAGTTGGGGCATTTTGACCAGGAGTTTTTAGAACAGGGTTGGATGCTGTACTGGCTAGTTTTTGTGTCAACTTCACACAGCTGGGTTATCACAGAGAAAGGAGCTTCAGTTGGGGAAGTGCCTCCATGAGATCCAGCTGTGGGGTATTTTCTCAATTAGTGATCAAGGGGGAAAGGCCCCTTGTGGGTGGGACCATCTCTGGGCTGGCAGTCTTGGGTTCTATAAGAGAGCAGGCTGAGCAAGCCAGGGGAATCAAGCCAGTAAAGAACATCCTCCATGGACTCTGCATCAGCTCCTGCTTTCTGACCTGCTTGAGTTCCAGTCCTGACTTCCTTGGTGATGAACAGCTGTATGGAAGTGTAAGCTGAATAAACCCTTTCCTCCCCAACTTGCTTCTTGGTCATGATGTTTGTGCAGTAATAGAAACCCTGACTAAGACAGATGCTTTCCCATGGGACTTTTCATGGTGGGGATAGAAAAAGTGGGGCATCAATTTCAAGATAAACCAAAGATGCCTCCTGCTGAGAGGAGACAGAGGAACCTCTGTCCAGTCACAGTTGTTGATGATTTGCCAATCTTGTTAATTCTTTGAAAGAACCAGCTCTTCCTTTCACTTATTATTTAGATTAATTAATTAATTAATTAATTTAGATTTCAGCCCTGGTTGTGAGCATCTCTTTCTGTTCACTGTTTTTGGCTTCATTTGTCCGTGTTCTTTTTTTTTTTTTTTTAAATATTAAAAAAAAATACTGTATTCCTAGAGAACCTCCTAGAGGCTTACCGTACCTATAAGTCCATGGGTTCTGATGCACTGGAGAACAGGTGGGCACTTAACATCTACCACCTAGCCAGCCAGAACATTAGAGAGAAGCTACAAAAGTTAGAGGGATTTGCAGGTGTAAGCAGGTTCCAGGTTCTGGAGGCAACTCAAAAGTTGTTAATAACAGAGAACCTGTTAAGAGCCAAGGAACAAGCCTAGTGGTGGCCCTGTGAGAAAACCCATATATAAACTAGTCCAGTGCAAGGAGACAAGTAGGCCACCAATGAGCCTACTGCAAGGACAACGGACACAAGGTCACATATTTTATTTACTAAACTATCTTGTTTCTAATAGTCTAACTCCACAAATTTTATTGTAATTAAAATATTAAAATACTTCATACTACTTTGTAAGTTCGCTTTTTCAAGTCTCTAAGGAACATAATAGTTATTAATTTGAAGTCTCTCAAAAACTTTTTGTTTTGATAAGTTAAATGCATTTATCACATAGAATGAATACATGATTATTAAAGTGGCTCATGCCTTTAATCCTAGCACTGGGGAGGCAGAGGCAGGCGGATTTCTGAGTTTGAGGCCAGCCTGGTCTACAAAGTGAGTTCCAGGACAGCCAGGGCTATACAGAGAAACCCTGTTCAGAAAAAACAAAACAAAACAAAACAAAAAAAGAAAAAAAAATTATATCTACCCACATTCTATCCTTGGGGTCCATACACAACCCAGGAAACACCCTTGAGGTCTCTAGACCCCTATGGAAACTAACTCTTGAGCAGGAAGAGGTCAGTTCAGTGTATTAGTACATGGAGGTTGGCACTGATACAGATGGTAACCGAGAGATATCTCACGGACCCCAAGTGCCCCACATTCTATTGTAAGGATGGCATGGCCCATCCTTACAATAGAGTCCCATGGGGCAAGGGTTCTCTGGTGCTTGTAGTTTGTAGTTCCTGGAGGGATTCCCCAAAGGACCCTACTAGGGTTGAGGTCTTTTTTTTTTTTTTTT